>BMAW01059200.1:2643-103514 GCA_019974015.1 Nephila pilipes | reverse complement strand
AATTTTAACGATTTACATTAAGTTCATGCCCACGTCAGAGATTATTACAATAAAGGCTGCATATTCATTTGTAAAGTTCGTTCTCACTGATGGGAGAATAGATGTCCCATCCTCGATTTATATTGTTGACTTTAAAAAGCTTTTATCTAAGTTGGAATCTGGTGGTTTTGTAATATCGGTATTCGGATTCAGTCTATATTCGAGATCAAATCTGAGTTTTTATACACAATTCATACTTTTATTACTCAACTGCTTAACCGGTCATGGTCCCTTTCATTTCTTATTTAAATCGTTTTAATTTAAAAGCACAAATTTATGTCTCTGTGGAGCAATACGTAACTCCATTGTAAGTTGCAAATCAGTTGATAATATTTCTTTAATGATATTAATAAACGCTGATTTATTTTTGTTGTTCTTCTATAGCAATATTGATGATAAATTGTTGGTATCAATAAAAACTTTGTTAGACAAGCCCAGAATACGGCAAATCCAATTGCCGAGAGCTTGGCTTGGAAAACTGAATTATACGAATTCAGATAAAACATGTATGCACTATTTAAAATACCCCGGTGAAAGGCATACGGCGAATCCAGTTTCGCATCCAATTCTTGAACCGTCAGCGTAAATCTCCCACTCGAAGAGCCCCGAAAACCTGTTTAGAAAAAGAAATCTTTTCAGAACGAACAGCATTCAGTGAAGCGTTTGAGCTGAATGGAGTATTAATAATTAGATGGAAAAAGTTTGAATTATGCTGTTTCCAAACTTGATGTTTAAGAAAATAAAATGTTAAGGTAAGATGAATGGGGAGAACCCAGGGAATTATCAGCAAAACAGCAGTTGGAGGCGTCCTATATGTCCTAGTAATTTTTAAAAGGTAAATTTTCTGACTGGAATTTGATTTGGTAATTTGAGAGGAGGATTAGAGTTCCACCCCACTCTCCCGCAACATAGACTATTATGGGTTTAACAACTGATAAGTACCATAGTTTATAATTTTTGAAATTGAAAGTTCTTACTGAAGGAAACTCCAGTAAAATTTAAAGAGAGATTATAAATTTTTCTTTAAGGATAGTTTATGTGGGAATTTTAGGAGAGTCGGCAGTTAATCAAAATATCTAAATATTTATAAAATTTACAAATTTTAATGTAGGAGTTGTTTAGTTTCAAAAAATGGGTTTCTACTGAAGACGATACCACTACGAATTCCCTTGTTACGGATTGATGGGCATCTAAATACAACCAAGGTTGTTTTCTAAATCGAGATCTTCAAATTTAGTCATACCAGATGTTCAGCAATAAGATGAATTAAAACACTGGAATTATTAATTTCCCGCTG
Source organism: Nephila pilipes (assembly GCA_019974015.1). Taxonomy (NCBI): domain Eukaryota; kingdom Metazoa; phylum Arthropoda; class Arachnida; order Araneae; family Nephilidae; genus Nephila; species Nephila pilipes. The sequence goes on along the minus strand of BMAW01059200.1, from coordinate 102,178 downwards.
TTATATGTCTTAAAATTAAAATTAAATTATTATTAAGATTTTAAATTTCACTTTAACTAAAAATGTCTGTGACCATCATCTTTGGACAGTATTATATGTATAATTTGTAGCAAAATAGTATCGTTGCGTGTATTAGATATAATCACTGATTAAAGATCAGCCCAAAATGTACAATCAGTTAATCATTTATTAGTAATTATGTGGAGTGGTTTTAACTGATAGCGTCCTATTATTGCAGTGAAGAATTTTACCTATTATCTTGTTTAACTCTAAACGGACGACTCAAATCACTGGATCTAATTCAGGTAAATTAAAAATCACGAGATACGAGTCAAATATACACTCTCATTATATCATCTCACAGTTTCTCAAACCTATGCTATAATGCTCCTATGAATCTCTCCTATCTCCTCTAATTTCCTAAAATCTCGCTCCTCCATTCTATTCTCTGCACTTTTTCCTGTATAGTAATGTTAATATATTTAAAAATCACAGTTCGTTTTCAAGGCCCAGAGATTTGTTAACCTATTGGTTTATACAGCCGGTTGGTGACCGCACGCACATTTCAAGTCCATTATTACGTTGCTGACTGTGAGACGAATGGAGTAGGTGTTGCTTCTTCTTAGTGTTTCCTTCTATCCGTCAACAGATGGTGAAATGTTTTTGTGCTGAGAATTTGATCTATTGAATAGTGTATAACATTTGTAATTTATTTCAATAAATTGCAAATTAAAAGCAATAGATTTTGGTTATTTCTCCAATTACGCAACAGTAAAAATAGTGTAAGAAATACCTCTGTGAAGAAGAATTTAAATTCTTTTTCTTCTTATATTCCTAAGACATATTTTATTAAAATTAAATAATAAATATAGGATCAATAACGAAGATGAATATTAGTAATTCAATTAGGCAACTACTTTTTATAATTTCATTAACATGATTTGTTTTCATATTTACGTCAAGGATGTTCTATTTTGCAATAAAGAATTTATTTGTCTGAATTTAAAATGATAAAATTAGACACGAGGGCACTGTTTGAAAGAGAAATAAAAACTCTGAATATGTATTAAATTTAACTTTTTTTTTTTAATTCAATAAATACACGCGAAATATTTAAGGTTACATTACTTAATTTAAGGTCGCTAACATTACGAGTATCTGTGAAAATTTATTTTCAGGAGAGTTAACTGCAAGTATCAGTCTCTCTTTGTTTGTCAGTCACTCTTTGTTTCTTTATTTGAACAGGGAATAAAAAAAAAAATTTAACAAGATAGAAAATACGTTGACGTTGATTTTCCATGAGCACCTAGAGCAGGGAGCACTCTTCAAGCCTAAATCTTGTACATTATTGCATTCTTTGAGAAAATGGCGTTGTCATGCTAAAGAGTAGAATACAGGGAATGTGTGGAAAAAATTTCGTGAAAATCGGTTTAGTAGAAAATTAATTGGAAGCAAAATGAAGAGTTGATGCGCCAGCACAACTAGCGACATCTGGTGGAGGAAAAGTCTTTGGCTGGTTGAACTGAGTGAAGAACGAAAATGCGAATTTTCTTTTGTCTTGAAGTGCAGGCGGATGCCAATGATGCTATTGGTTGGTTGGAGGAGCACTTAGATGCTGCTATTGGCTTCCCTCAAAAAAGTTTATTTTAATATATATATGGTGGGAGGGATTACCACCAAGAAGATAGAAAATAACTAGAGGATCATTCAAGAAGTAATATCATTTATTTATGAGAGTTTTAGTGTAAAAAAAGACCTTGATCTATTGAGATATAATTTTTTTTAAAAAACTTACATTGTTCCATTTCTTTGCATCACTGAAAGCGCTTCTCTAAATTCGTATTGTTATTTTAGGTCAAGGTAAAAAAAAAAAAACTTCAGCTGTGTTTTAACAATAGTTTCTTTTTTCGTGTCAAAAACGTCACTTTTTTTCTACCGCTTGTATGTTTATGTAATGGAATGTATCGTTATGTAATTCCCGCTCACACTTACAACAAACACATTTTTATTTCTTTGTGTCATTTCTTCATAATCTTTTTTTTAAACATATAAATTTAAATCAAATGATTCTTCTTTGTGATAAAAGCAACTGTTCTGAAATAACCACAACACACACTACTTTCTCTCTCTCTCAGAGAATTTCTATTTTTCTTCTTCTTTTGTAACATTTACATGTTTAAATATTTGGAATACAAATACCTACTTCAAAAATTAAATATTATTTATATGTCATAACAATAATATATTAATTAATATAATTAAAGAGATTTTGCTGCTTGCATGCACAATTATTTAATTTATAACTTATTTTTCACCTAATTTTATTTGTGATTTTACATAGTTTTTATGGGAATCTTGCAATATTTTGGCACACACCAGTTGAAAACAGTTGCTTTAGGATGAAGGTTTAAACCCGAACAAAGGTAAATAGGATATTTCAAGAATTACATATTTCATGAGATGACACATACAAATTATAATGATTAAATTTTAATCGATCAAAATATTTTCATTTATTTATGAGTGACTTGGTTACATATAATGTAATCTCATCACTCATAAAATAAAAGATTAAAGCTCTCTGATGTGTCTTTTTTCTACATCGCTTCTAATATTTTTAAAATAGCCACAAATAACAATTTGTATGCATCTATACAAAATTATTTGAACCTTAAAGTAATTGTAAGCAAACAAATCATGGTTATCAAAAACTTTATAATTTCTAAGTAATTTGTTAACAGAAAATAAGTCGTGTTTCCAAATTCATACAAAAATATTAAAGGTCAGGTTTTAAAATGTCAAAAAAATACCTCATTTACTTATGCATATTATGATTTTAATAATCCTTCCTACATGAATAATGTTTGATAATATTTAAAGAGAAAATAAATAAAGGATATATCATTCTAATTGTTATTAATAACTAATTTAAGCTACATGTGTGTGCTTAAATTATATTTTAAATTTTAAAATTAGGAAATAAATCATAAAAACATTTCGAATCTGAACAAATTTGAGCTTTAAATGAAATAATTGTTACAAAATCTTGCAAACAAAAAGGGAATTCGAATATATGTTTATTGTAAAGTAAGATATATTTTGCCATATTGAGAATTCATAATTAATAGAAATTATTTCTGAAGCAAAATTATCGAATTGTTAAAGATTCATTCGAAGAAAAGCGCATTAATTTTCTTTAAATTTAATAGCATATTACTTATAATTAATCTAAGAATTTCATATTTTAATTATTATTTATGTAATTAAAACATTTGAAATCGCTTAAAATTTTTCAATTTCTTTTTAATGAATTTAAAAAACCCTAACCGACTTCTACGAACAAGTTGAAATATAAAGATTTAAAAACTAATAAAAATATCTACCTATTAAAAACTATATGTTGATTAAACAAACTAATTACAATAATATCCATACATTACCATCTTTTATTAAGAAAACACGTGCAATACCTCATAACAAAAAAAAACATATGCTATATTTTGTTCAAAAGATATATATTAAACACAAAGTAGATTTTCAAAAATTCATATAATTTCATTATGAAGGTATCCATGACATGGAAAAAAAGATAATATGTTCTCTTTCCCGAGATTCAACTCAAATATGCTGCAACCCTCAGAGCACAATACATCTCTAATGATGATGACCATGATGATGATGGTGACCATGATGATGATGTCCATGATGATGGTGATGTCCGTGATGATGATGGTGACCGTGATGATGGTCGTGATGTCCATGGAGATGATGATGCTTTGCCTCCATTGCAAGTGCACCTGGAGCACATTGGAGAGCGACGATCAAGCACATGGCAAGGACTGCGGCAACGGACTTCATGTTTCCTGTTGTTTTAAAAGGCAAATTGTTGAAGAATAAGACAAGTCAACGTAATTGATCTCAGTCGAATGTGTTTTCAGCGCCACAGAGCTTGCTTTATATAGTTGAAAGTTGCAAAATTTTAAAATCTAAGTTTTTGTGAGTGTTAGAATAGCGCTGAGTTATTGATAGTTTGCAATAAATCATAAATAAAAAAGTGACATTTGAATGTTATATTTGGAACTTAAATAATAAAAGAAATCTGTAAGTTTAATTTGTTCTTCTAAAATTATGAGTATGAAGTGAATTTTGCATAAAAACAAAATATAATTTTACCATTATCAAAAGCCAATGCAGAAAGCAACTATGTCATCTGAAGTGGAAGCAAAGCTTTGAGAGTCATTGTTCTTTATGTTATGTAATAAGGATGTTTATCAAGTAAATTTTAAATGACTGAAAATAGTTTTTAACTTGTGTAGAGCTTTTAAAAGTATCTTTATTCATTTTTAAATTAACTCTGCTGCTCAAATTTATGGTAATAATGGTTAAAAAAAAGTTGATATAATTGAGCGTAATTGTAAATATCGGAATAATATAGACGTAGTAACGTTTAAATATTGATTATAAATTTTTAGGCTTACTTCAAATGAATTTATTCATTTATTAACACATAAACAAAATTTTGTAAACTAAGTTTAAATAGAATGGTTTAGAAAACCAGAAACAATATTAGTGTTTATGAAGTTTTATTACATATATCAATGTATTACATTATATTATACAATGTAATATATTGATATATGTAATAATGATTACAATTTAAGTGGATGATACTTGTAAGTTATGATAGAGATCACATCAAACTTAAACCGTGTAAATTATTTATTTTCACATTATTTATAATTTTAATTTATATAATAACTGAAAATTTTATACTATTATTAATTCTGAATTTTTCTCTTCATGTCAAAGTTGTAGTTCTTTATTTACTAAAATTGTATAACTAGCGTAGATATAGTTGTAATAAGCACACACAATACACACACACACACACACCCACACACACACACACACACACACAATTTTATGCTTTTCATTGTTTACTTATATACCTACATGTTTTTGTTTTTAGTTTTTCAAATTCAGATTTTGTTTTAGTGAATTAAATGAGAATGTTTTACATTAAAATGTGCTTTTATATATACCTCATGTGATATGTGACATACAATTTAATTAAGCAAATATGATGGAACGTACTATCTTTAAAATAAATAATTTTCCAACTTTAAACAATTGTATTAAAGAGGATACCTTTATGTTTTTGAAAAGCATTTATTTCACTTAATTTAAATCGAGTCATAGAAGAGTGAAAAGATTGAAGTTGTTTTTGTAGTACATCTTGGGAGAAAAAGATGAATAAGGTAAAAAAAATTGTAATGTCTTCGTGAAAAAATTTGGCTCAATTTGCAAAACATAAGAAAATAATTTTTGAAATAGAATTTTTTTCCTTCTGAAATTGAAATTTTTTACTCATTTTCAAACATTCATTTGAACAATACACGCTTCTCTAGTGAAAAATTCCAAGTACTTAAATTCAACACTAAATAAAACGTGAAATATTAAGAAAAATCACTATGCAGTCTATTGTTTTAAATATGTTAACATAATCGTTAAATTTTTTTAGTTCAAATTCTATTTTTAGAAAATTTAATTAACGAATATAAAATAAGAAATTCGCTTCTTCTTCTGTGAATTTATTATAACAACCGAAATAAATAAAATTCATAAATTAAATCAAAAATCAAAACTGGGAAATTATTCGTGTGTTCAAAGCAGCCAAAAATTTAATAACACATTCCTTGATTTAAGCCGTCGGTGTTTTTTTTCGAAGAATCTTGCAAACTTAACCTTGAAAATTGAGATATTGAATCCATAAGAAATAGAAAGATGCATCCAACTAAACTGCAAACTATGTAAATTGATCTAAAGAACATAGGATAGTTGTGTAAATTGCCGAGTAAAATGAGACGAGTATTACATATGAAGGGGGGAGGGAAGTAGTTGATTAATTTAAAAAGACACTTCGTTACACATATGTTTTTAATTTATTTTTGGAAATGGAATCATACCAGGTATGCAAACATGGAACAGGAATTTGCCCATAGATGGCAACATTTTCTTGTTTTGACATCTGATAAAGATTTTCAACTTACATCAATAAAAGTTTCACACTACAGCGTAGTTTTTAATAACATTGAACATGTCGAATTTTGTATCTGGAAACTGCGATTTGTGGACAGCATTTATTTTCTGTTACCAGTAGAAGAAAACTGCAGCAGAATCACATCACATGATTGTCGAAGCTTATGGTGAGCATGCTATTGGTAAATCATAGTGTTTTGAAAAAAATCTAAAGTGGTGATTTTGACGTGAGGAACGAAAAACGTGGAAGGCTACCGAAAAAGTTTGAAGACCTAAGACTATCGAAATGCTGTATTGTTGGATGGGGATGATGCTCCAACGTAACTCGCGGATTAATTAAGTTTTACACAAAAAGCTGTCTCCACACGTTTGAAAGCCATGAGAAAGATCCAGAAGATGGAAAAATGGATTTTACATGAACTGAATGAAAGACAGCAGGAAAACCAAAAAACCACTTGAGAAATGCTATTAGCCTGGTACAAAAGAACGCCATTTCTCCTTCGAATTGTGACCGGCGACGAAAAGTGGTTATATTTTGAGAACTCTAAGCATAAGAGATCATGGGTAACTCCAGGTAAACTATCCAAATTGGCTGCATATCAAAATCTCTATGGGTAAAAGATAAAGCTTTGTATTGATGAGATCAGAAGGGTGTGATCTATTATGAGCTGTTTAAACGTGGCGAAACCGTTAATACTGAATGCTACCGATAACAAATGATCGATTTGAATGACGTTTTGCCCCAAAAATGACCAGAATATTGAAAAAAGCAGAGCAGAGGGATTTTGCTTCATGATAATGTACCATCACATACAGCAAAACTGTTCAAGGAAACGATTGAGACAATAAGTTGGGAAATACTTTCCCCTGTGGCCTTCTCACCAGATTTGGCTCCATTCAATTTTCGCTTATTTGCATCGATGGGGGACACACTTGCTGAGCAGCGCTGCACATCCTGCGAAAATGTACGAAAATGACTCTGTGACTGGTTTGTCTCAAAAGAAGAACATATTTTTTGGCATGGCATCCACAAATTGCCAGAGAGATAGGGAAAATGTATATCTAGCGATTGGCAATACATTGATTAATTTTTTTTTATTATCATACAATAAACGTGTATTTTCTATACTAAAATTCTGGTTTCATATTTACATACCTGGTAAACATCCTGTACAAATAAAAATCCCGCCAAGTGTCAAGTGCGGGCTGTCTTTCGATTTCTGCATGTTTAGGGATACAATGGAACCGAAATTCATCGATGAATGATAAATGTGAACGGAAAAACTTTCATAAGTAACAAAGCGCAGCCACTCATTGACAGCTGCAGCAAAAAAGATCTTATAGCGTTTTCAATGGGGCGTATTTGATCACTCCCCATACAGCCTGGACATCACTTCCTTCAATTTCCATCCCTTTAATCTCATGAAACGCTGAGTAGGAAGGAAAAAATTTGGTTCAGACAACGAGCTGCAAATCAGTGTCGAGAATTGCCTGAAAGCACACGTAGCTGCCTTCTGTGACGAGAGCATCGGGAAGTTGCTATCACTCTGCGATCATTTTCTCCGTTGGAGCGACGACTATGTAGGAAAGCAGCTTTGAAGGTGTATCTAAATGTTCCAAAGAAAACAGTTTTGATTTTCATCATGGTTTTCATTTCGTGACCTATCGGATCTTAAAAAGAAATAGCTCTCTTATTATGAATCTGGGTATTAATTTCAATCTTAACAATCAAAAATAGCTTTTATGTTAAAAAACAAATTGGCTAAGATATTGATAGTTACTTTTAGTACTGAATTAGCAATTAATTATGATCTTCCATTACAAACTTTTAAACAGTTTAAAGACTATATTATGATATTAAAATTTGGTTTTCAGAAAATTAGATATTAATAATGATAAGAAGATATTTATATCAAAGATTTAAAAACTGCTATTATTAATCTCCAGGATAAATTTATTATTACCTATATAGAAAAAATGCTTAATAATTATGTATTTTTGTAAAAAAAAAATTCTATTTTAACATGATTAAAAAGCATCTAGAGAATAACTTATTTAGAGTTGGGAACAATTGTCAGATAGAAATTTCTTCAATAATTCTTGCATTTTGCAAGTAAAATAACTAGTGTTGATAATATTACATTACCTCAACTTTTTAACACCAAAATTTCATAAAAATCTTATTATATTTGTAACAGTGATTAATGGTTCGAATATATATATATATATTTCTCCTTCTGGTAAGAAAATTACAAAATATTGCAGATAAGTTTAAAAGTACTGCTAATAATAAAAAGTAAAAATAGTGCTGATATAGTCACAAATAAGGAAAGCCGATACTCTAAATTTCTTCGAAAAGTCAATCTTGAGTTTTTGATGTTTCTAAAATCTCCAATTTAAGACCTTTCCGATGATGTAACATATTTGATAATATTCCAATAAGAAGTATGTTAATTTTTATTTTGAATAAAAAGAGTAACACATCAGCTGATGCACCACACCCCCTTTTGTAGACAAAAATGTAAACATTGGTCTTTTAAACCTGGAATATAATTGCAAACTCTCACATTATTTAAATTTTTGTTTCGTAAAGATCTGCAGTATTTGTGAAGTGAAGGTTTGTTTATTATTCTCTCGAGTGAATTTTCCTCATTCTTTGCTGAACGTTTTGGATTGTAAATCGAATTTTTTTTATACTTTCTATGCTGAACTTTATGCAGTGTAAATTGAGTATTCTGTTTTGTTTTGAAATATTGAAACTTAAAATTTGCTTAGACTACGTATAAAGTGCTTAGTAATGTAAAGGAACATTTTTCAAAGGTAGAAATATTACATCTAGTAGTAACAGTACATTGGATACAAATGTAAGGATAATTGAAATAAATACTGGTACCAAGAATTCTTGTACCATAGAAAGAAAAATTCCTGATTTAAATTAGATTTTTTCTTTATTTAAAGAAAGTGTTAGTACTATTGATGCTACATAATGAACTGAAATCTACTTTCATTTGTAATTATGAATGATGTGTGGTGTAAAAAGTATATGACAGTGGCATGGATATGCAAGTTTTGAAAAATAACTCTGGACTGTCTGTTTCTTTCGTTTGGACTATATTAGCCCGTATCGTGTGGAATTTTCTTCTTCAGACTACCATGAAGGACACAAATAGCAACCGTAAGCACTAGATATGTAAATATAATGCGTTCTATTGGAAGAGGTTCAGAAGCTGGATGAATGTTTTGAGCAGTTATGAGCTATTTTGACCTCAACCCCCTACAAGATTTGCACACTACAATAAGAGATTCTTAAGAGGCGTCGGCGACCTCCTACCCCCATGAAATGCTAGAGGTTTTATAGTTACGATTTTGATGTTCTTTTTAATTCTATTGAGGTAGGGGATCTTATTAAAGTTGTAAAAGAGATTTGTAAGAATTTTAATATTAATAAGATGAAAAATTTAGCTACTATATACTATATACGATATATATACGAGGGCTATTCAGAAAGTAAGGAACGTTTTGGAATTAAAAAGAAACAAAGTACAAGAAAAAAAATTATTATATACATCAGAAAGAGCGAGTAAAATTCTACTTTTCTATTTAGTTACCAAACAGATTAAGGCACTTATCATAAGGTGGACAAGCTTTGAAATTCCTTCGCCCTAAAATTCTGCCGCCTGCGATCTCAACCACTCAGTGACGCGCACCCGCAGCTCCTTGTCGTCTCACTCACGTCTCGTCACCAGTTACGATTCGATCCAATAATGAATCACCATGTCTGTCATCATCTGTCGTTTTAAAATGTTTAGATATATTGATAATGTTATTTTCTTTCAAACTAATAATAATAAAGAGGTTATACCTTTTTTTATATTTTATCCAAGTTTTTAAATTTATTAGAAACTATTGTTAATATAAATGAAGGGAATATTTGATATTTTTTAAAATTAGAAGTTAATAAATTTTCGAATAAAATTATGATTAAAAAAAGACATTTGCTTCTTTGGAATTCAGGAAGTAGTCTTATTTGAATGTTCATTAAGTCTGAATATTTTAAGGCATATAGTTTATAATGAAATTTTGCGTAATATTAGATTAGTGACTAAGTCACAGTAAATTTTTTTCTTGAATATGTAAATTTTTTTTTTGCATTCCTTTGAATATTTTCTGAGTAATTTAAAATAAAATAATTGTAAATTTTAGTTATTTTTTTTTCTTTAAAACTTTTTGGTTTTTAAATTTGTATCTAATTTTTTTTCCTTTTTTACATTTACTTAAATTTTTTTTTCTTTTTCCCATTTTGCTTTTATTTTTTAAAGTCTTTAAAATTCTTCTGCATTAGTACTCTTCCTCTGTGATGGAGAGCTTTGCTGTAAATTAACCGTATTAGTGTGAGCGGGAAGATCTTTTTTTTTAAGCGATAGTTCCATGTTATAGTGTTGCTATGCATGATGTATTCTCATATGTGTTTCTTAAATCTATTCTAGTCTGGTTGATTATTTTTTAGAATTTTCTTTTTCCGTTTGCATTGTTTACAGCTTTGGTATATCTTTTTCTTTCAAAACATTATTTAGTTACTTAATTTCCTCTATTGCATAATGGTTTTTTTTGTAACTTGTTTTTTTGGAATTTATAAAATTTCACACACACGTGTGTGTAATGATTTAATTTTAATTCAATAATTTTAATTCAATAATGGTTTAATTTTAATAATAATTTAATTATATAATCTATCCTATTCCCTAATTCAAAAGTAAAGAGTTCATTCTTATTTCCTGATCTCCTTCCAAATTATCCTTTCATTTATTAGATCACTTGCTCTTAAAAATTTTTAATCCTTTTTTCCCACATCGTAAATTTGTCAAAATAATCCCTTCAGACTTCTTGTCTATTATAATATTTCCCCAGAATCTCTAATCCTATACCACGCGTTTCCATGACGTATTTTTTTTTTTTTTTAATAATTTTCCTCTTTATATAATGGGATACTCTGAAAATTAGAGCACTTCTTATCGTCTCGCCTTTGCACAGGCACTGCGGTCAAACCGCTCAAAAATTTCTTGTTTCTTCGGCCCGGCCGGCCGACTTGCGCAATGTTTACCTAAAATAAACAGTTAATAAAGAAAGTTGAGTTGGAATGTGACTCGTCTTCTTCATTCATGAAAAATTGTTTATCACTACAGTTAACGGAATGATTAAAGTCCTCCAGTTAAATTCATTATATATATATATATATATATATATATATATATATATATATATATATGTTTAGAAGGAAATCGAAATTAAACATTTTGATGAGTTGTTTCTTCCCTCACATATGCTTTGCATCGTTTAATATGAAATGATTTTAAAATGTAATATTACTTGGGTCCAATCAGTTTCAAATTAAGTTTTTTCACTAATATATAATAGGGCTCCATGTTAGGAAGAAAATGGGATATTAATGATGGAGGAACTGCCTACACTGCTTAGTGATTTTTCTCTTCTTTTTCTTAAAAGCCATTCTGTCCTTCTGTATCCCCAAAACTGGTCACTTTAACTCTACCGGCCAATGAGACGGTGTTCGTTTTCTTTGGAGCAGATTCATAAAAAGCAATACATTGTTTTAATGGATGCTTAGGTTTCAGTGTGTACTGATGAGTACAGGTATAATAGATTATGACAACTAACTAGACGCAAAATGACGACGGCAACTCGGTATGACATAATTCAAGTTTTGATTTGTCAACATTTGGCTGCCAATTGAAAACTAGCCCATGAAACAGTACCAAATTTGTTTTGTAACACATGTCAGCACACAATGGTACCACTAACTTACCCTAGCAACTCCCTTTGTCTTCAAAAACTTGTCTTTTTTAACAACTAAATAATTACTATTGAATAAAATTAATTTATTCTGTCTCTATTTAATTACACGACGACTTTTCAAGGTGTTAAGCCTTATAATAACAATATACTACTAAGCCGTTACTCTCACAAGTAAGCAAACATCTCCTACGTATTATAAAAATAAGCAGAAATGTTCTTATAAGGTATTTTTGATCGAAAAATATTGTTTACTATTCATTAATTTACTTTCATTATATAAATATAATGAAGAGTTTACGATTCATTTCATCCTCATACCCCCATAGGAGAGAAATTTCGACTCCACTACTAATTAACAAAGTGAAACAGAGACAATGCAAAAAATAGTGAAATATTTTTAATATAAACTTATGATAAATGGTTTCATGCTATTCATTTTATTAAAAATTCCTCTTGTGTCCTTACTTGCAAAAAAATTGTCATTATCCTTTCATTTCTCATAAATTTATATTATTTTGTTAATTACTATTTTTGAAATATCAACTTATTTATGATATTTTAAGTAGGACTGTAAAATATTAATGAAATTTTATATTCACATGAATTAGTTCGCATTATTTTAATTTTTATTGAATTGAAAATTTTATTTTTATGCTAGCCCAGTAAAAGACCAAAATATTATAATTGAAATAAATCCGTCGCGATATTAATTCTATATTGGAGTGAAGATCATGCAGTTCTTTAGATCATTAAATGAGCCCTTTTGTAAATTTCCGAAACTTGATAAACATTTTTATTTTCATTCATATAATTTTATTCACTGAAAATCATAATGAGGTACTGTCTACTACTTCCAAATTTTAAAATCGAACCCGTTACTCAAGTAGTCATGGTTGCAAGATTATGGCCGACATTATTTCCGTTGAGTCGTAGGTTGCAAGATCCTGATGTCATCGAGACCAGCTGTGTAGCAGGGCTGATGCCTGTTAAATCTTTTGAGACTAAAAGTCCTTTCGTTGGAGTAGTGTGGAAATTTGGAGAGGGTTGTTTTAGCTCAAGTGTCTTTCTTGTCTCTAAAAAGAGGTTCTAAATTATGAGGTTCGTTGTCAATTATCATCGTACTGCTTCTATGAGTGACTTTTTCAATCAAATATATCCAAATCTTAAAAAATCACGAGTGGTTTTTTTTTTTCGTACTTTATATCTGCATTTAAATTCTAATTTGATGCTTACTCTAAACCTTATGATTTCATGCCAATGTAGTAAAAATATTCGTACATATTTATCTTATGAGGGATCAAAACTGTATTTAAGGTTTGCTGAAATCTTGCTTTAAATTTTGTTGCCGAATGAAAGCTATACAGAATGAAAACAACGAGATCATGATATAAACAATGAAAAAAAGCGCCATGTTAGTTAATAAAATTACTCTCAATTAATTTTAAGCTGGTTTTTGTAATTGTAGAATCAATTAAAAACTTTTCGAAAAACGAGTGTTTGTCTGAATTTTAAAAATATCTAAAAGTGTAAAAGAAAATAACGAAACCTAACAAAAAAAAAAAAAACTTCCACAGAATTATCAAAAGGAACCATACACTGTTATAACGCTGACTAGGGATTACAATCATTACTTTATCACAATGATAACGTGTCGAGAATAAACGCTTTAAATTATTTAGAGAAAGCTTTTGATATTTAACAAAATTCTAAATCATAAAGTAAATTTTCATTTCTAACCTAAATAGTTTTTTTCATGTTTTTTAATTGAGAGTTTAAAAAATTTCTTACTCATAATTGATTATTTTTAAATACACGTGAATATATAATTTTAAGAAGTTTTAGTTTTAGTTTAGTTTTGATTATCGTCGCACGAGAAGCACGAGGGCTATTCGTGACGAACCTTGTAATTTTGAACCTCGGTCAAGTGACGAGAACGACACCTGAGCTGGCACTTCCTCTCCTAACTTCCACACCACGTCATTGGGAGTTTTTTGAGCCCCTACAGATTTAACGTGCATCAGCCCCGGCTACACGGCGGGTCTTTAGCGGCCAAGGATCTAACCCGCGACTGAACGAAAACTGCCGGCCACGACCGCTAGGCTACAGCGGCCAATAACTTTAAAAGAAAGAGACATAATAAGTAAAATCAGTTGCTTCCTTCCACTCAAATTCTTAATGATTTTATTCGCTTAAGATTTGATTAAGTACCATATTAAACAAACTTTCATGTCTAAAATTTGTATTCAATCAATACATTCTGACAGGAAATAGAAAACGTCGTGGGGAATGAGGAAAGAGTGACTGTGTGACACAAATAAATTTAAAAAGAAAAACGAAATTTTTGTGGAGAATGAGAAGCACAGATCAATTGTCTTTTGGCATTTCTTTAATTTCTCTTTTATGCCAACATTAAGGTTCCTACAACTAATTAATAAATAAGGGAAGAGAAATTGTTTCTTAATATTGTTTCGGAGATATTGGAACAGTAAATAAAATGTCTGCAATGTGGCTTTTTATAAGGTTACACATAATTCAGAGCAATCATCGAGCGTAGAAAGGTTTCTCGGTCTTGGCAAAATATATGCCCCAGAGAGATAGAGGCTTTATTGAGCAAAAGCAATCAATTGACGTACTTCGGAGAAGGGATTGAAAGTTATTTACCCTTCATTTCTTGAGTAATGGTTTTGATAAAGTAAATTATTACTCAATAAACTTCTCTATATTTTTATGCTGCTGTATCTATTTGTTATAGCCGAGAGCTTCGTGTCTGGCTTGTTGAATTATATATATAAGCTATAAGTTTAAGTCCTAATTTCACAAAGATCGTTATGAGAATATGAATGATTCTACATTTTGATTGAGAATCATAGTTCTCAATAGAATCCAAATAAGAATAATATAGTGTGGTATAGAATCCAAAATAGAGATCTACCAACTCAGAATTAACCTTGTAACTTGATCTTGGTTCATAGGTCTAATAATTTGATCTTGGTTCTCTATTGATTGGAGTAATTCGTAATATGATGAATGTAGAGTTTAACCGCTGAGTTCTACCATGAGGGGCTTCGAAAGGTCGAGAAACGCTAGGAGAAATCTATAATTTTGGATGATGTATCAGTAGAGAAGTATTGAAAATAGTAAATAAAAATAAATTTATATCTCATTTATTTTTAGTAATAATTAAGACTTTACGATACTGTGGTTTGCTTCAAATTACGGTTTCCTAAAACTAAACAAATCAACATTGTTAGTTGTAATTGACAACATTAACTATGTACATAAAAATAAATTAACTTGCATTATTAATTCTATTTAGATGTCTCGTCTGTTTTTTAGAAATAATTAAGACTTGACGATATCTCCTCGTATGTATTTCTAGACAAGTTTTAAGGTATCCGCCTACCTTTAAAACGTGATTTTCGGTCAAAAAGTCGATTTTTTTTTAAATTTACGGTCTATTATTAAATCCGGATTTCCTAGCCTCCTAAAACAGTTTCAATGTTGTTTCTATCTTACATAAAACTTGAGTTATAAGCATTTTAATAATAGTCTGTGTCAAATTTTAGAACTGGATATAGCATTCTGCTTCCGGAAAGGGAACTTTAATGTTTGTTCTTCGGTTGACATTTTACGTAATATCGCCATCAAAATATCTTCCAATATGCAAGATGAAAATCCTAAGACCCAAAATGCAAATGAATCTTTTAATGGTGTAATATGATAAAGCGTACTAAAGGAAGTTTTTGCTTGTTTGAAAACTGTGAAATTGGGTGCATATGATGCAATTAGAAAGTTTAACGAAGGACATCAAGGCTGCTTGAAAGTCTTAAATAAGCTGAACATTGAAAATCCGGGCTACTTCACTATAAAGGTATACAAAAAGTTGGATTACAATTGAATCAGGGAATTGAAGTGTTAAACAACACCTGTTAAATGTAAGCGTAGGAAAGTTTTAAAGGCCATCAGGAAGAAAAAGATAACTTATTTAAGTAATACAGATAGTGAACTTTACAAATCAGAGGCCTTTTAATGTTAAATGTTTATTTAATTAGGTAAGTTTCTGCGTGGAAATGTATTTTCAGCTTTTTCTCAAAATCAGGATTTTCATATTTTGCTTCAGCGCAAAACATCGTATTGAAAAAATTATGCATATAATGTTATGAAATTTTCATGGAATGCTCTATGAAAGTGAATTCGGGACTTGTGCTTCTCCTATTGTTATAATACAATTATTTTTCATTTTATTGATGATAAAAGTCATAACTTACCATAAATTTGTACGTTTTTTCTGTACGTTAAAGTACGACTTCCTATAAATATTTAATTTTCAGGGTTATAATTGTGAGAGTAGCACAAATCATAAATTAGATTCAATTCATCATAATAAAATTTTCGGAATTGAAATATCTCGATTTAAATTTCAGTTTGGGTGTTTTGCACAAGTGCCAATTTACTGCTATTTTTATGTATTTTTTGAGCTGAAATATTAAAACAATTATTAATTTATGCAAATTTTACATTGTATTTTAAGTTTTTAGCCATATCTTACGGTATAATGTATCCAAAAAGTTATTTTTTCAATTATTTAAAAAAATCCTCTTCCAAGATAGGCGGATACCTTAAAAGCTCAAAAGGGCATTTCCATGCAAAAATTTATTTAATTTTTTAAAATTCATATTTCATTTAGCTCAAAAGTGCAATTTGAATCATTCCGAACTATTTTCATCAATTACTAAAATTGAAAATTTTACATATACAATTTTTAGTAGTCTTTTCCGTTCACATAGCTAGAAATTTTGTATTATTTATTAAACTCTTCTAGTAAAATCATTTCCTTTCTTCAGTACTTTAATTGCTCTATACAGAAAAATGGAAAATGGTTTTAGATGAATAACGAGATCAAGAGAAGAAGAAAATTGAAGAGTTTTTTTTTAGCTAACACGAAAGGACTCCGATCCTCTGCTCATTTCACTTGCAAGATCCGATGACTTTCGTTGAGTTTATGTACTTAGACGTAATGTAATATACTAAGTGTGATGATCTGAATTTGTTTCACATATAGAAATTCACATTATTCACACAATTATTTCCACATGATTCTTGAAAGGTTTTGTTACATCAGGGGCTCCCGTGTATCCAAGGCTGATTCACGTAAAATCTATTGATGCTCAAAGTCCTTCCATTAGCGAAGTGGAAGGGAGGGGCCAGCTCAGGTTCCTCCCCGTCACTTGACCAAGGTTCCAATTTACGAGGTCCGTCTCCAATAGCCCCCGTGTTGCTTTTTCTGTGACGTTAATAAATTAGTCAATCAATCATACACCAGCTGTTCGAAGACGTTTCTATTGTGTATTCGTTGATCTTAATCCTTTTATTTATATCCCTGGTCATGATAAAAAGCTCTGAAACATACGTTGAGGATATTATATTATGCGTAGTCCTTAAAAGGTGAATTTATATTTTTCATTTTATTGTCCTTTATTTGAAGTTAGAAGCATTAGAAGATTTAGAATAGCATTTAGAAGATTTATATCATACAATACTTTATAAACGGTTTAACTAAAGCTTTCCTGATAATTTTTTGTCAACAACAAGGTAAAAGAATATCCATATTTACAATTTATATATTGCCTACAAGAGCAGATTCTCTTACCATTTTTTATTTCGAAGAAAATAAATATTTGAATCTATATTTTAAATTATCACATTATTATAAATTTTTTTTTTCAGTTTGCACAAGATATCCGTCGCCAAATCTTCTTCGTGTTCCATCTAAAGTGGCAATAATCAATCAGTGTATTGATAAGCTGAAAATTCCTTACTCAAGAAAAATAAAAAAAATCAAGATCGTGTATAATATGTATGTTATTACTTATAAATATAGTTTGATAGAAACTTATCAATTTACAAGAGGAATTCAAATGAAAAGATACGAAACGACACTTTAGGTATAAATGAAGACTTTATTCAAAGTGTACTCCATAGGCCTGATCACAGCAATTCCATTAAGTAACGAGCTGAAGGATTACTTATTTTCAGAATTCCCGTGACCGTGACGAAACCCAGTCCTTCACAGCGTCCTTGAGTTCGTCGTCCGAGTTTAAGCGGTTCCCTTTCAGATGTTTTATCAGGAGACCAAACACATGGAAATCGCAGGGCGACATGCTCAGGCTGTAAGGCGGATGGTCAAGCTGCTCTCACTTGAACTTGTTCAGTTCAACGTGTGGACATTGAAGACTAATAGACGAGTGTTATTATGGAGCAGAATCACACCCTCTGTTAGCAGCCCTGTGTTTTACTCTTGATGGTCGGAGTGTCTCACAGTACA
Source organism: Nephila pilipes (assembly GCA_019974015.1). Classification (NCBI taxonomy): domain Eukaryota; kingdom Metazoa; phylum Arthropoda; class Arachnida; order Araneae; family Nephilidae; genus Nephila; species Nephila pilipes. Next base: position 84,003 of record BMAW01059200.1, on the reverse strand, counting down.
CATCGGAGTTAATGGTTCTTTTGCGCTCGAGCAATTCAACTAGTAGTGGACCTTCGACGTCGAAAAAGACGGTGAGCAACACCTTGCCTGTTGACGCCACGGCTTTGAACTTTTTAGAGGAAGGTTATTAAGCAGGACAGCCTCCTTCCACTGCGTGCTGATTCGCTTTGTCTCTGGCTCGTAGTGATGGCACCAGCTCTCATCGCCTGTGACGATCCGCTCCAGAAAAGCGTGGTCTTCATGATACTGAAACAGATGTTGATGTGCAATTCCTTTCCCTATACACAATTCCTTTAGCTGGTCGTTGAGCTGCTTCGGAACCCACTGCGCACACGCCTTCCGATAACGCAACCTATTGTAAGTAATTCTCCACACTGTTACGTCGCTGACATCCACCTTACCTCCAACATTTGCAATGTGAAACGCCTATCACTTCTCCCTCGGTCGTTCACCTTGTTGATGAGATCAGCCATGATGACTGTGTTTGCCTGGCCTGTCTAGGGTCAGCAACCAAACTCTCACGGTCTGCACAAAAATGGGTACTCAATTTTCTCACTGACTTGTCGGACACACAGTTTCCTCCGCACACGGTCACCATCCGGCGATGAATAGCTACCAGTTTAACATCTTCTATTATTAGAAATTGGATAACCCCTCGCTGCTCTTCAGTCGTCGAATTTTGCAACGTGAATGTCATCATGTCCTCCCACGTACTGCGGCGTCAATTGGACGGTACTCTTTATTAGAGTCTGTGCTCTCTCCTGCACATGCGGTGGCTAGCGCATGTTCCAATGGCGCCGGAGACTCCATTTGCATTCCTAGATGTCTCGCTCCGTTCTGTCATAGGCAAATATGTTAACGGTTACTTTGTTACGACGTTTCGTACCTTTTCATTTGAACACCGCTTGTAATTAGAAAGTTAGGTATTTCATTACCGTTTCCATTAAATAAATATATACACCTATTTCTATTGTTTCTACAATATTTGTGCATGTGTTTTGAATAACGATTCTTTGAATAACTTTGCATTGGAAATACTTATCGATATTCGTCGAAAACTTATTTATTGGGGCAGTAGCGTTTTTGAAATTACTTCTCGTTCCTCTAGGGTAAAACTCCCCAAAATTACAAAAGAAATGCTAGGTGGTACAGATCAAATGATCTCTTATTTCATTTCCCTATAAACTGCACGTATAAAATATTAAGAAATGAATAAATTTAAGAGGTTTTATTCGGAAGAAATTAAAAGAATTCAAATACATCAAATATGTGCAACAATATAAATATGAATAGTAAAGATAGTTTTTCAACGAATAAGCATTAAAAAAAGGGCATTAAATTTTTTTTTCTTGTAAAAAATTACGAAGACGAGACTAGTTTTGTTATTTCTTCATGAGAAAGAATGTTGCTATTTTGTGTCAAGTATAGCTCCCAAGGTTCTCAATTGGCACGTTAAGCGAGCGAGGATCACATCAAAGTGTTGGAAAAAGTAATGTTTTATTAAATTTTTTGGCATGTATATAAAGACAGGACCTGAGTGGGAGCTAATCAGGAGTACAGACTTATTCGGTCATATCCCAAAGACGACATTAGAGGATAAAACAAATTATGTGAAGTAATTATTTCATTTATAACTGTAAATTAATCTTATCTCAATATATTATAATTTTATACCAATTTAAATGTGTATCGCTCACTTTCCTTAAGCATGTTGTGTGACTTGGATATAGAACCATAGGTGACACAGGGAGTGAAATCCCTTTTAGTGAATTAATTGCATAATAATGGAATGAAATCGTCTATCAAATGATGTACTTGACAATTTTGCTTACAGTCACTAATGGAGATTGGAGCCATTTGTGTTATTCCCCCCCCTGAAATCATACCTGTTGATCAATGCTGTTACAGCTTCTAGTTTCTTTTCAAGAAAAATGGAGGGCATCTTATGTATAAGCGTTACCCCCCCCCCTTTCTACATAAAAGTTAATATACACTAAAATTCCTACAAAATTTGAAAACCTTATCGAGTAAATTACCATTGTCTTCGTACAACGTTGTCATATGAGCAAAGTGAGAGTTACTCCACTTGACCTGTGAGCCGATAATTGGTTTCTTCCTTCTAGACTTAACATATATATGCACAGCAAGGAACCAAACATAGGATGAATTCATATGCTTTCTGCAAAACTTACAAATAAAGGTTACATACTGAGAGGCAGAGACTATGCATAGTAAATGATACGCATAAAAAGGTCCAGGTGGGTTGCAATTTCATTGCCTTTGTATGAAATGTGTATATTGTTTTCTACTAAAATACAGCCTTGAAAAATGGCATACCTGAAAATCATGAGTATATTCGATGTATAGTTGAGTGGTGACAGCATATTTGAAAAAGAATTTCGTCAAAGTTTCTACAATGCATTAGCTTAAATATATTTCGAATTAAATTACCCAAAGATACAACTATAGTGCATTTCCAAATATATAAGAACTACAGAAAACCTTCGTTGGTCGTATAATTGGAATCCCTTCTTAAGGGCGTATCATAAATTGAAAATCGTTGATTTAGACAAAAATATGTAACGATTGACAAGTATGGAATACAAATCAAGAAAATTAAGCATTTTTTTAATCCTCATTATGCAGAATAAAGCATTGAATACGGTGCATTACCATCGGTGCAAAAATAATATCTGTTAATCATAATTCCGAATTAATAATTTCTGTTAATTAAAATTCCGAATGTTTTTCTTCCGATATATATATATATATATATATTATACATATATATATGCATGTATGTTTGTTAAATAAGGCATAGGACTCAGACTTGTCAGAATCGATCATAATTAGTTCACATTCCTTTTGGGAAAATCTTGGCAATATAATAATACTATCAGTCGACTTCATGGCTGCAACATTTGATCTTAGAAATTATATTACCGGTACCTCTAAGATTAAATATTGCTTCCTTAATAGTCAGTGTTATGACTCGAGCAAAATGCTCCATCTTCAGCAAGAAGCTATGAAATGTAATTTTTCTCCATTCATAATGAAAAGATTTTTTCCATGTAGACTTTTATATTTCCGTCATGTTATCTTATGTAGATTATTATGTGTTAAACATTTCGTATTATTTCCCTGGATGATAATGAATTGAAAAGGAAATGTTATGAAAGACAACTAAATGGCAAAATTAAAAATTGAAATGAATTGAAAATTGAATTTACAAAGTAAAATAAAAACAATAAATGTAAATTATGTAAATTTAAGATCTTTTATCCTTCTACAAAATTGTTAATTATTTGCATCATGATATAATCAGAGCATATAAAGAGAGAATTCGTATCATGTTATCATTCTTTTTAAATCAAAGAAAAAACATCACATGATGTAAATCACTTTTAGTTTGAAATTATTGTTAATTGAGATTGTACGCTTGTGAAAATATTTCATGTTAAAATTGAAATGCAAGAGTATATTTTTTCTTATACATTCAATTGAAATCTATTATTCAACATACAGGAATTGAAAATTGAAAATTTTCGCTCAAATTGAGGATACCCTTTACTTTGATAAATAAACTAAAAGATATATTCATAATACTCGAAGTTTTTTCATGATGTAGTTACAATATTATATTTCAGCACGAAAAGTGCTACTTATGACATTTTTGTAATGTTAGTTTTGTTCGAGAATTGTTTTGTATCTCCTATGTTTAAATTTTTCTTCTTTATTTTGAATCTGCATAGCCGTGAATCACACAAAATCGGAACATTGAAGGGTAACAAGAAATTAGCTGTGAATAGAAAATTTTTATTATCATATGTATATGTAACATTATAAACAATCTTTAGTTACTCATATGATCAGGAATATTGAAACAATTGCTTAACTATGCAGTTAGGAATGCTATGTCTTACAATTGAAATTAAAAAGAGAATGCAACAATTTTGCATGATTTGTTTTTAAGATTTAATTAATTTTTTCAAGAGAAAGGGAATCAAATTTGCGAAAAGAAGCTATGAAAATATAAGAAAAGAAACGAAAACACTTGAATCGTAAACTTCAATATCTAATTACACTGGTGAGCAAAACTTAAGCAATAGGTGTTCTTTTTGCCATAACTCAACGAGAAATCATCTGAGAGACATGAAATTCAGAAATGAGAGACAGCATTTTATACTTAAACGATGACGAAAGCATAGTTTCGAAAAAATGAATACAGTGCATGTAGTTTGGAATAAAAAAGGCTTTATTGAACTCATAGTATCATCACACATGATTGTCTTTCCGAGAGGAAGAACAACATGCAGATGTTCCTTATTATGGGATATGCACTTCTCTTACTACAATGGTTTCTTCGCATTGCCTCTCCATACTCAGCACCAGATTGTCCAACAGTTCTAGAGGTAAGAGTGTCCCTTCCTCATTCAGCATCTGTTTCAGTTGTTAGGTGTTCCCCGGAGGATGTCATCTTGCCGCAAGACGTCTCCCTAAAGCCTCCTACACATGGGATTTAAATCAGGAGAGAAGGCTGGTCAATCCATTCCAGTGATATCTTCACTTTCCAGTAGCTCCTGAACATCAGCAGTCCGGTGTGGCCGAGCAATATTATCCGTAAAAACGAAGTCTGGTTCGATAGCACCTACGAACAGACACACATAGGGAAGGATCACCCCATTACAAGAGCGATCCCGGTTGCAGAACCTCTGTCGAAACATGGAGCTCAGTCCGCCCAATGAGCATAATGCCTCCCCAGACGACAATTCCAGGACCACCATAATGGTCTGAAAAATGAATGAAAAAGCATTGAAGGAAAGCCTTATTATTGAACTTTCTTCCCAATCTTTATACTGTTTTCTGCAAACATTGTAATAAGAGGCTAAATCAAGTATACTAAATTTGTTTTTTAATCTTAAGTCTTATTTGCTTCTTGATCGAATCCTGCAAAATACCATTAATTTTCTACATTATTAACACTAGAAAGGACAATCATAAATTGTAGATAGTTGTAGAATATATTTTAACCAAATATAAAAGATTTTAAAACGTTTCTTAGTAAAATTTATCATTCATAGAATAAGTAAGTTTTTATAACAAAGCATGGATCTTCACAACAATAATATTTATCACTTGAAGGGAATATTATCTAGTATTAATTCATAAATAAAATAGTAGTATCTCTTAGTTTGTTACCAATGAAATTTATTGAAACGCACATTTTACTTTTTATTAAATTTTACGAAAGTAAACAAGAGAAATTATTTTTAAATAATAAGATATTTTATATTTAAAATGTGAGGCAAAAATTCTTAACCAAAGCCCAGAAATGCCATATAAGTATCTTCCTATTCAGTGTCTCATTGCTTCTTATACTTCGAAATCCTTTTCAGAATTATCACAACATAATAAAACGTTGTTTTAAAACATTGTTAGAATGTAATGTAACTTAAATATATGCATAATCCATGCTTATAGCGTCTTTTACAATATCATTCACACTTCTTATATATGAAATACATTAAATCCTTACTTGTAAAAATAGCTGACTTATAAGTATAACCATGGGGTTAGATAGCTATTAATTAAAGAATAAGATACACAGAAATAGATGTGTGACAAATTATATATATATATACAATATATATATATGGGGATATGAAATATAATCGAGCTTAGTTTTGAATAAAGGCAAATCAATGTATGTTAATCTTGGCTAATAACGATATTTTGTTAAATTAGAAATTACATTATCATTAAGATAATTTAGAAAAGAATATTGTAGGCATTATATATATTTTGTAATTATGATTATTTTCCATGATATTTAAAACTTCTCTTTCATAATTTCAAACGGCATAAGCAAAATCGAGGTCTATTTTTTTTAAAAATAAATATACAATCAAAAAAAAAAAAAAAATACCGTTGATAAATTTCTCATTTTGTAAACCGAAGATGTATAGTATTGTTATCATTTTAATAGCTCTAAAGTAATGTGAATAATTAATTAATGTGGAAAGAGCTCTAACTTTTAAAGAAAAAACAATGTTTAACAAGGAATCCGATTTTTTGTAGGATTTAGTAGAGAGTGCTCTAAATGGTTCAAATATATTCGTTTCAGATATATTTAAATTCTAAATCGTTCCATATGTATTCGATAAATTTATATAAATAGTTTCAAAGAAATAAAAAACCAATAGGGGGACCATATACTAGATAACTTTACACGAATGATTCATAATATTTTTCTGATTTTCAAATATCGCTTGATTAACGAATTGATTTTTAAATAGATTGTGGGGTGCATCTTATTTTAGCATACTTCTTGGCGACGAAACCTTTTTTAGCGATAAATCGCTAAACTGATAACTTTTTCTGGTAACTCTCCTATAACATCTTGAAAGGAATTCAAGTTTGAAAAATTCCGCTTTTGGCTCTATTTTGAAAATCTCGCCAATAAGTATGCTAAACTAGGATTTTACCTACTTAGTGTCCTTTAACTCCGACCGATTTGCAATGGAAAGTTTGATTTTGAATATATACTGATTTATTATAGAGGATTGCATGAAGTTTTGAATTTGGGCGTTGTATGAGAAATTCAAACATCTGAAACATTTGGGTGTTACAATTCACTTTCGGTGGTGCGATTCTCGATTTCTCTAAAACAAGCATCGTATAACGTACGTTACACTGTGATGTGAAATTCTGGAGAATAGGGTACCTGCTCGTGTGTCGTTTTCGTCACTTGACCGGGTTCAAAATTACGAGATCCATCGTTAACAGCCCCAGTGTTGCTTCTTAAACTAATGTAATGAAGAATCAATGAATCAGCATCTATTTAATTTTATCGTAACTCTATTTAGAAGTTCACACTTTTATAATATTAATTGTACTTATAAATTTGAAAATAATCACCTATCGATTAGTGTAAACATATTCTATCAGTAACGAATAAACAATTTTTTTATCGTCAAAAGTTTGAAATACTTATTTAAAAAAAAATAAAATATATTTTATAAGTTCCAAAAACTCTTAAGCAAAAATACACGAAATTTGGAATATGGACTTATTTCTTGATAAGAAATCTGAGATCCCGAAAAACGCCATACGTAACGAAAAATTCCTTTTCAGAATTAACTAATTCAGTTAGTTTTTTCAATTGTTAATATCAATTTTGTCCAATTGCAATGAAAATTTCAAAAATTATTAAGAATGTCTCCTTTTTGGATGACTATACACTTCAAATATAATTATTGTTTTAAAAAAACTCGTGAATCAATTATAGTGTTAAAAAATCAATTTTCTACTATACATCAATTTATACTTCCTGATCATTAACATTGGACAGACTTACGTTAAAACCTTAACTTTTATGTTGTATTAAGGTAACTAGTGTTTCACATCTCCAGTTTAAATAAGTTTTATCAAACTAAAGAAGTCGTAATACTTTGATAAACTTTAATACATATGTGCAATAATTTATTTTAATTCGACGGGAGAAATATATCCTGTCCGGTAAACTATAAGAAAATCAGAAATCTTTTTAATTGTACTGTTTATTCTGAAATTCATTTTAATCACCAACAACTAAGACAAAGTATATTGGTATTTAATCTATTCATCAATCAATTAATAAATTATGAATTATTATCACTACTTTAAAATCATCGACACTGATACCAATTTAAGCTTGCTATAATAAGATTTGCGAAAATTATTATGAATGGCTCAGATCTTTTTTAATGACCGTATAATAAAATTTATGATAATAATTGTAACGATTTTCAAGATTTTAATGGTATTTCAATTCATGAAATATGAAACTGAAAAATGTTTTCTGAACTTTATTTCTCAAGCACTGAACTCTGAAGTTTCAAATTTTCTCTCTTTTTTTAAAATTATATTTGGATTTTGAAAGAATTTGTTATTTTACCGTCAAGTGTTGTTGACTTAAGAGTTGCTTGGAATTTTTTAATTTTTTAAATTTTGTTTCCTTGTAGCAATGACATTTTAAAAATTTAATGAAGAAACATTGTGTGTTATGTATATATTTAGAGCAGGGTATAAAAATATTTCTCAAGCATTTAGTTAGAATTTCTAACTGAATAAAATTTTTTAATTTTTTTCTAATTTTACCACTTAATTACTGTGAAAAATATCTAAAGGATTGAAAAATAAAGGAATTATTATTTTTTTCTGATTTATGTATCATAATTAAATTTTTTTTTAATTTTGTTGCAATGCCGAATGCTTAAAGTTACTGAATTTTCAAATATAAAAACTTTAAGATATTTGTTTCCTTATTTGGGAAGTATGCAACATAAATTCCTAGTTTTGCCTTTCCTTCGGCCAGTTAGTATGAAACTTGCGTAACATGTAACACAATTCCTGACACTTATAATCTAAAAATTTTTTTAAAGACATCAGTAAAATATGAATATTATTATAAAGAGTTATGAAAGAAAATTGCTACACAAATTACATAACATCAGGGAATGCCCATTTCTTCTTCATTATTATAAGAGATTGTAAACCGATAAATTAAATAATATATGAATGTAAAAAATCCTTAAAAAGTATTTCAAAGCATTTAGTAACTTTTATATGCCTTGATTATCATTTCAGAAATATATTTTCACTCAAATCTCAAGTATAAGTTAACTTACAATTATATTGAAGGGATCGGTTATAACAACGAAAATAAAAATTAATAGAAAACACCCATATAAACTTAAAATATCTTTATTTCATTATAAAATAGTATGAAATATATAATAAAGTATTTATGTTATACATGCAATATATTACATTTTAACACATAATCATCCAAAGTAAAAGAAAGTATCTTGTTTCTTCTAAGACATATTTAATATTTGACTTGACCTAAAATAATGATTAATTTCTTCGTGTAACATACAATATAGATATTTAAAATTTAAAATGTAACATTTTGTAATGTTACGAACCATATTTTTGCTTAGTATTGATGCATGCTGTGATCATACAACTTCTGTATTTCTAGTGATGGTGACCATGATGATGTCCGTGATGGTGGTGATGGCCATGATGGTGATGGTGCCCATGATGGTGGTGGTGTCCATGGTGATGGTGGTCATGATGCCCATGATGATGATGTCTTGACTCTGTGGCGAGTGCACCAGGTGCATGTTGGAGAGCAACAATCATGGTAATGGCGATTAAGACTGCAGCGATGGATTTCATGTTTCGAAGTGGAATGGATTTTTAAGAAGACTTTGAGTCTATTAAGCGTAAGAAATTGCTATTGAATGTGCTTTTCCTGTGAAAGGAACTACTTTATATAGGAAAGCGTCAAAATATTTCCAAATCGAAGTGTTTGTGTGTGCCAGGATATCGATATGGGTCATCTCGTTTGTTATTAACACTAATAAATTTAAAAATTGAATTAATGTTATAGGTATTTAAAAATAAAAAATGTATTTCTTTAGGTCAAGGTTTAACACAAGAAGTTTTTCTATCTCTTTTATATAATTCAAATTTACTTTTTCAACTAATTTGTCCTCTTTCATCGCCAAAAAAAAAGGGAATATCTGAAGCGTGAAATGGATTTTGAAAGATTTCGTATTATCACAAGTCCAGGTAAATCCTAAAGAAGTAAGTAAATTGTTACATCATTAACCCTGACCTTATGTGGATAATGGTAGTGATTTACTTGCAAATGGTTTTGAATGGACTAAAGAGGTATCTTTTTATAAAACCAGTAGAAAGAAAAAAATAAATATATTTGTGTGCTTGCTTTTTGTGCGTGCATTTTTGAGACTAAAATGTTTCTTAATTATCCTTTTTAAGTCTCTTTTCTTACCATTTTATGGGTTAGTCTTTGTTTTTGCGTAAAAATTGATAATCATGTTTTGAAGTATATGTTATTTGGCCCAAATAAGAAAATGTAGATGATTAACTTCTTACTTACTATAATGATATTATTTGGCTGTGTAAAATACTTTTATACATATGCTTGTACTTTAAGATAATTTTTACATACTACAATGAGCTTAAGGTAATATTATCATCTAACCCTATATATTTTAGTTACCTAATTAAAATTCAATTCATAATTCTTAGTCTTCATAATACGTTATGTTTCACTAAAACTTATTTTCATCTCACGAAAACTCACTTTCAAAATACTCTTTCAAACTGTCAGAAAAAAATAATTTCTAATGAAGTAAAATTAAATTTTTTTTATAAAAAAAACAGGAACGTCTTTGCTTATGAAATTAATGGTAGTGAATCATGCGAAAATTGTAAAAAATTCTTGTTAATCTAATGGGATAGTAATCATACTTATATTCGGATGCAAAATTAAGTATGTTATTTATTTTTATATAACACTATTTGATTATACGGTAACATGACGTGTCATAGTTTATTTTTACAGCCTTTTCCAGATCATTATTAGCATTAAATAAATATTTAAACGCAATTAATTATTGTAATATTTTGCTATTCAGAATTAGAATTGAACTTAAATAAAATACTAGGAGTTATAGTACGGTTTTTCTATGCAGAATAAAGATATAAGTTTTTAATCCTCATTTTAAAATATCAAAATCAAAATGAAGACTAACGCAATTTTCTAATTATTTCCTATATCATGTTTTGTATATTATAAGTGAAAATAATTAACTGTTATATAAAAAAAACGTTCCTTTTATTTTATAACTACGCCATGACTACTTTCATAATTATATTTCGTTTCGTTATAAAAATATACAAATACAATAGGCAAACATAAGGTAGGGAGTTAAAAATAAAAGCAATAATATGAGTTGGGTTGATCAATTATTAAAAATCTAGGCAGTAGAACACGAGAAAACTTTTGGTGACGGCCCTCATAAAGTTTAAAGACTAAAGTCAAGTGAAAAGATTTACGCTTGTACTGACATTCCACTTTCATAACTTCCTCGCCGTACGTGTGTTAGAACATTTGAGCCCAATAGATTTATTATGATTTTAGTTTTAGTTTAATTTTTATTAGCGTCGCACTAGAAGCAACACGAAGGCTATTGGCGACGGATCTCGTAATTTTGAACCACAGTCAAGTGACGAGGACGACACCTGAGCTGGCACCCCCTCTCCTAACATCCACACCACGCCACGCCAACGGGTGGACTTTGGACCCCGAACAGATTTAACGTGCATAAGCCTCGGCTACACGGTAAGTCTTTGGCGGCCAAGGATCGAACCCGCGACTGAACGAAAACCGTCGGCCGCTAGTCCACGACCTTGACCACTAGGCTACCGCGGCCCAGTATTTATTATGAAGCAGTCTTATTACACGAAACTGATAAAATCCAAAGCAGGTCCAAATCATTGGAAATCAAAGCCATAACCGTTAACCTTAAGTTACGAGTCTCTTCCTATGCCGCCTGCTGTCCTAATATGACAATGAAAAATAATTTTAATCAAGACTCCTGAAAATAGGAATAATACTAAATATTCTCCATTGAGAAAACTTGCTCATTAATTTAATTGTATAATTTTAAGTTGGGAGAATTTTTATTGCCTACACATTGAGGATAGACATTATAATGGTTAGTCATGCATGGTTATCTAGGAAATGCACATGAAAAAGCAAGGAGGGGAGAGTTTAAGAATGTGGACATAATGTGTCTCAAAGGTCTTACTGGTCGTAATCAAATGTTCCATTAATATTTTAGCTAAGAAATAATGAAATCTACAAGTAGTGCATATAATATATTGTTTTGAAGAATGAATACAAAACTGCATGTAAAGAGAAAGTTCATCATGTTCATATGCGGATGGGTGGGAAAACATTCTTTGCTGCGCAGTACATGATACATTATACAAATAGTTTTGGTTCTTTGTAACATCGGGAATTAAGTTTTGAACCAGTAGGATTGTGTCTTGGAAGATCTAGATTATCTTTTGCGTGACTTCTGTCCTAGGTTCTTAGAAAACTATTACTTTCATTTTTAAATGCTATATATATCTTTTGAACTCTTCTAGATTTGAAATGAAACGCCACATTTATGTTAAGAATGTAAAACAAAAATAAAACCCCAATTTGTAGTCCTTAATGCTCGAAGGCATGTGGAAATAGAAGAATTATATCAATAAAATGTAAAATGTATTATTCACAAGCAATTCGGAAATATTTTTAACTATTCTTAAAAGATCAAAGGAAATAGTTTCAGCAATTTATGGTTGATAGCAAATGATATATTTTGCCTTAGTGTACTCCACAACTCATGAATTAAATCAAGTGCTTGTTTCGAATTTTGCGAACTTATTCGTATCCAAGTACCCATTTCCAGTATTGAAACCAGTAAAGGAAACCGGTTTACTGGAAAATAATAATTTGCTTTTGATGTTTAATCGCATTGCTTAGTATGAAGTCAAGAAAATATTTTTTTCATTTAATTATATTTAGTCTTGTTATTCATTTAATATTAAGGAACTTCATTGTATTATAATATTCTTTCCCACATTTAGTTCTCACATTTGTTTTACATAATCTAAAGTTTTTAAAAAGTTTTAATTTTTTTTCCAAATTTATATTATTAATTAAAAAAAATAATTTACCGTCCACTCATCAGTTTTGATCATGTTGCATTAATATTAAATGTTTATATTTTACATTCCTCTATATCTGGAAAAATTTAAGGTAGCTAAGATACAAAAAAAATTCTTGTGTATATTTTTGGAAAAAAAAACCCTGTTTTTTAAACACTTATGAAAGGAGAGATTTTTTAAATTGAAATTTCTTGAAGCTATTTGTAAAACCAAATTATATAAAATACTTAATGTTTCATTGAAACGAAATTTGTCAGCTTTAATATTGATGTCAATTGAAATATTTGATTTAGAATAAATATTGGCTCTATACTGATTTAAATTGTCTAGTATTACTAGAATTTCTTTGCTTTCTTTTTTTAATACAAAATATGTCATGCAAAATAGCTTTTCTCCTATTTTCTGGTTGTAATATGTTTTAAAGATTTTGTTATTGTTTTATATCTTAATATAACGAATTGCAAAAAATGCATGTTACTGTATGCAAATAATTAGGGTATTTAATATCTTATAAAATCTTATATTAAATTTAATAAACATTCAGATTTATAAGAAATGTGAAATAAATAGATAATCGTAAAGATATAGTTGTCTCAGCTTTTCAAAACAAAAATTTCGAATGAACAACTAGGTATGCTAAGTATATTAACTAGGTATGATGTATTTTTAAGACGTGAAAATATTTTTTCATTTAATTATATTTATATTTAGCCCCTTGTTGTTCATTTAATTTAATATGGAACTTTGTTTTATTATAATATTCTTTCCCAGTTAACTCCCATACTTATTTACATTCTCAAATGCTTATAATAAAGTTTTAATATTTTTCCTGTTATGTTTGTGATTAAAAATTTATTTACCGTCTGATGATTATTCTAGTTTTTATCGTCTTGTAATAATATTCACTATGTATATTTTATATTCTTCTATGTCTGGAAAGATTTAAGATAGTTAAGTTATCAAAATTTTCTTGTGAATAATTTTGAAAAAAAAAAAAAAATCGTTTTTAACACTTTTCGAAGGAGAATTTTTTTAGACTGAAATTTCTTGAAGCTATTTGTAAGCCCAAATTATACATAAAAAAGCTTGATATTATTTTGAAACTAAATTTATCTGCTCTAATATTGATATCAAATTTAAAATTGGATTTAGAATAAATATTGGTTTATACCGATTTAAATTGCCTAGTAATATTAGCATTTCTTGCCTTTTTCATAACAAAAAGAAACCACGCAAAATAGTTTTTCTCCAATTCAATGATAGTAATATATTTTAATAATTTTGCTATTGTTTTATATTTTAACATAACGTTTGAAAAAATGTATATTATCTATGCAAAAATTAGGATATTCTATATCTTATAAAACCTTATCTTAACTTGAATAAACATTTAAATTTATAAGAAATGTTAAATAAATAGTAGATAATCAAAAAGACATAGTCGTTTTAGTTTTTTAAAACCAAAACTTCGAATGAACAATCAAACAAGCTTGGATGAAGACAGTAATCATTAATTTATAGGTTAATTAAAAATATCTGCCGATGAAATTCCAGATAGGTTCAAAAGAAGTAAAATTATTACAAAAGACTACAAACTGTGGAAAAAAATCATTAAAATGAATATCAATAGAACATTAGAGGTTTTATGAATCTCATCAATTTAAAAGTCTGATAAAAAAGGAGTTTGTTAGGGTCATTTATCTCTGATCTGGAAATATTTTTATTATGGAAAGAATTCTATTTGAAACAAACTTGTCGAAATTGTAAGGATTTGTCAAACGATTTCTGGCCTATCATATAAAAAATAAATTTCCAAATGTAAGTCCTATTAATGATTTCAATGGATTGAAACATAACTTGTACGAATAATTAAGCAGTTTAAACCTTTTGATACATATATTATTTCAATTTATATTAAAAAAATAAAATTAGTACATAAAACAGTTTCAAATTAAATAAAACTTTTAATTAATTGAGAAATATCCTTTTCTTCAAATAGGAGTTTTCAAAAGATTGAATTGTTTTTACTTGAAATACTTTAAAAAAAAAATCTAGTGTTATATAAATGGATTTTTTTTTTAGATTTGAAAATTATTTACTTGAAATAAAATGGCAGACATCTGAATATGCCACCTTTCATTCCTTGCATCCAATGCTTTTAGTGACGAAAAATAAGTTATTTTATTAACTTAAGATACTGATATGAAATATTATTCCTTTTGAATATTGAAATACTTAGATAAGTGTTCATAGGATAGTTTTAATTCAAAATTAACCCTTTTAGAAGTAGAGTTATTAATTTAAAATTTATTTTATATTTTTACTAAAACACCATTAAAAATTAATATTTACAGATACTTTTAAGTCTACAGTTTGAAGAAAAATCTCAAAAAATAAAATCTTGATACAAGAGAAAATTAAATGTGTTCTGCTATAGATCAATGTTTTTAATATAAAATAATTTCAAATTTACATTAGAAATGCCTAATAAAAGGCAAGTTTTAAATTTTGAAACAGAGAGTTATTGAATACTTTTTTAAAATTTAAAAAAATACATCATACATTTGAAGGTTTCAAATAAATAAAATTGAGAAGTTCGATTCTGTTTCATGGAATGCGTCTCTGCAAAAACCAACTGGAAAAAGCGTAAACATTCATTGTAACATGAAAATTAGAAAACTATTTATCAAAAAGGTTTTTTTTAAATAGTAATATTTTCCCATTAAGTTTTAGGTGGATCGTGATAAAATTAATGGGAGAAAACAAACGTAATTAATTTGGAGATTGATGTATTACCATAATTTCGTCATAAGAAGTATTAATATAAATAAAACAAGTACATCAAGAAAATGACTTTAAGTTATTTGCATAAAATATACTCCATATCAGTTTACCATTTCTTAAGTAGCTTATACTAACAGCTTACAGAGACTTATTTTATGAGTATATGCATTTTCTGTACGCGTTCAAATTACTTCTCAAAAAGTATAATTAAAAAGATTGTTTATATATATATTAAAAATTTCTTATTTAAAACTCTTAAATATATATGTTTCTTTTATTCATTTAAAAGAGTTTTAGAATCTCAGATAAAAATCACGATACTCGAAAAAAAAATTCTAAATCTATATATTTTCCAATTATGTTTTCAGGTATTTGTTCATGAATAAAACTATTTCTCCGATTTCATCGAAATATTTTTTTAAAAATACAAATTTAAATTCTTAATTAGAATCTCTAATGATAATAAATATGTAAAATGGCATACTGGACAAATATCAGTTGTTAAATCAGGTCTTTAAAATGAATAACATTTATTAAACGAACCAAATATGTCATTAATTACATACAAAGAGCTTTCTATTTATTTAGAATAATAAGTGGCAGAAAAAGATATAATATGGATTTACAATAGATAACAACAATAATAATTAACAAAATGTTATTATTTATAATTCATAAAATAATGAAGATCTTAATGAACCTATAACTTTTAACAAGTACATTTAAATATCTTAAGAACTTCATAGAAGAGAAAAAATAATTTTATTCGAAACAAATTAGGATTTACAACAGTATAAACATTTCATTTTACTGAATTTTGAAAGAAACGAACAAAGATCTTGTGTCAATAAGCTATTAGCAATTGAACTAAAATAATTTTAAATATTCAACTTTGAATTGTATATCCTCTTAAAGACACGATTCAAGTGCGAATGAGATTTTTTCGTCGAAATTTTGATTCATTTTTTTAAAAAAATGAATCAAAATTTTATGACTACAGAGATGAAAAATATTCTTGAATAATGCATGTTAACTTCTAAAGGTAAACATTAAATTCTATTCAAAACAAATATAAAGAATCTTTTTCATGTACATACTCACATTTTAATTGCAATTCAATGTGGCAGTAATTTATATACATATATGTATTTCCCCCCAAAAAATTACTTGTTGGCATCATTATTCTAATGGTAGACCCATGCTGGTGTCATTGACGATAATGATGATCATGGTAGTGATAACAGTAATAAACTAAGAAATAATGTCTTCCTAGTGCACCAGAAGCGTATAGAAAAATTATGATTAAGGAAATGATTATAAAGACACCAATAATATCAAAATTAAATTTTAAAAAAATTGTCTCATGCAAAATTTTATAAAGAAAAGATTCAGCCACGAAAAAAAAAACTAAAAGTAATTATTAAATTATTTAGTTAAATGTTGTAATTAAAGCAAACAGCAATATAACAGTGGAATGGAACTTTGGTCTGTTGGCCAGTAAATATATTCAGAAAACAATTTATATTGAAATGTGCTCGGGTGACTATTCTGTCGCTGACTAAAGCAGTGGTCCCTTGGATACCTAATAGACTTCATTATTCTCAAAAAAGGCCAAAAGTAATTATTTAAATAGGAGCAAATTTTTATTTGAAAGTAGAAAGCTTTGTTTAAAATAGAGGATTTTTATATAAATAAGCCAAGTATATTTCTACATGGAAATGTTATTTTGTGTTAAGATCTAAATCCAAATGTGGATTACCAAAGGGTTGTAAAATTAAAAATTCAAATCTAAAAACGTTTCATACGAAAGTCTGGAAGGTAGAAAAATATTTGTCTTGAATCAACGACTTAAATCCCACTTTTATCTTAAGTAATTTCAATTTATCTTTCTCTGTCATTCTTTCAGTGACAAAATGAATTGAAATATCAAATGATTGAATTAAATTTTTGAAAACCATTGTTCTTTACGTATTATGTAATAAAGAGTTCTGTAAAGTAAAACTTAAAGAAATAATTGAAATATTAAGTTAAATACAGAAATATAACATGAAATTGATATTGATTCATTCTTATATCTTAATGAGTCATTATTTCTATGCTATTCTTTCTATTGACCTTTGGGTTATAACACACATTTTAGTAATTTACTACTAATAATACTGAAACTATCTCATTTCAATAATTCTATAACAAATGTTAAAAGGAGTTGATTTTTCGTCTTAAGTTAATTATACCGCTTTATTATAAGTTCTTTCTTACTTCGTTTTTTAGTTAAATTTTATTTTTGCTCATGTTTGCAGCAAATGGAAAACTTAAAATTATAGAAACATTCAACAGTTGCAGAAAGCATTTGTTGCTACAGAAAAAAGCTAAATTTTTAAAAAAAAGTATATCAATTTAAAACTTCTGCTTGTATTAGAATAATACATACTGGTAGCTTTCGCCATTCATGCCTAATTTGTTCTAAAATGCGTACGAAATTTCAAATATACTGGAACGTGAAACACATTAAAACATTTTTTTTTTCAGTTCTAAAATTCTAGAATGAATTAATGTTCTGTAATTCAAATACATAATATTTTATTAACTATTTTCTAGCATTTCATTTACAAATTTATCAAGATAAAGTTGAATTACATTTTACTTTTTGAAAAGCAATTGTGTATTTTTCTAATTCCAATCATACACGAATTATATGATGTTTGTTGGAATACTATTCTTCTATAATGCTCATAAATGTGTCAAAACGCATGAAAGAAGATATTCAGAGGGAAAATAACTTTAAATCGTACTTCTTTCTCCCTGGAATTGACGCTGACATTTATTTGAAGTAATATGCTCGCAATTATGTACATGGAATACGAGGTTCGAATCAGGTATAAACGAAGCTTTTTTTTTAAAAAAAAATTTCTCTGAAAAACTTCTTACAAAAATTATACCTATTCCTTTTTTTTATATATCATTCTATTTAAGAATAACAGGTTTTTTCCAAAGCATTGGGAATTTCTTTTCTTGTACTATAAAAAGAAGTCAGACATACGCGGAGTCAATTGCTCACAAATCTCGTGCCTCTACATTCGAGAAAAATCTTTCCCATTCTAAAGTTCTTTAAGGAGATCAAGCTAATAGTAGTAATTCGAAACTGCTAAATCTGTTCTATATCGAGGATGTTCGAGAGTTGTCCCGGGAAGTTTGTTCAATATTTCTTGGGTTACGCTTGCTGTGTGGCGTTTTGCTTTTTCCTGGAGAATAAGAACATCGCAAAAGCAGGTCGCAAAAGAGTATCTTTAGGAAGAATAAGCTTTTTTAACCTTCACAGTAACCTCAATTTAACGTCATCGTGAAGAAAAGCAATGCACAAAATATCATGTGGTTCTCAAACAAATGTATCGAAAACCTTTTCAGTATATAAACGAGTTTTGACTTTTTAGAGGAGCATTTTCACTATTTTCCGTTATTCCACTGGAACGTGTTTCAGTGACTAGCTACTGAATAAACGAGACAAAGAAATATAAAACAATGCCAAACGATTATTTGAACTCTAAATAACTTATCATGGTGGGTCTAAGATTTTTGACCGTTGCCATTTTGCCTTGGCCATTTCACCGTCGCCCTTTTGCCGACAGACAGCTGATTCGCCGTCCCTTTCATTTTCGAAATCAAGAAAAGTACGCAAAAAGTCTTAGAGTCTTTTTTGAAGAAATTAGTACATTATGAAAACAAATTATTGTTAGAATTATAGATAAATGTGATAAGAAATTAAAATAGGTGTATATAATATTAAATTTATAATAGTATAGATTTATAAGTAATACAAATATGATTCTATTTATTGACTTTTCAAAGTTTCGATCACTCAAATTAAATAATATATTGGAATATTTTAATCCATGCAAATAAATGTATTAGACTTTTAGATATATATTGAAGATTTGTTATAGTTATTTATTTATATTTATAATAAACTAGAAGTGTATTAAAAATTTCGAAATCTTCATATTTAAGTGCATTACAGTCTGAATAATAACGTAAAACATTTTACTGTCATGTTTACTTTTTGAAGAATAAAATGATTCTTAGCAAATATTTAAATTTTAAATAATTTATCATAATTTCCAATGTCGAAATACATATAAATAATTTACAGCTATTAAAAATATCTCGTTAATATTTGATTCATCTTCGCCTTTAATATTCTTATGGAATAATATTTGGAAAAAAAGCCTTTGTGAACAAGCTGTGGGTCATCTGCAGTAGTTAAGAGGGATTTGCTTTGCGTTTCATGTTCGTAGAAATTGCGTCCAACCGTGGATTAATAAAATATCATTGCACTGCTTAACTGGAGGATTTTGAGATTCAGATGAATTTAATACATCTCTCGAGCATCACTTCACGACAGATACTTTAAGTTTCGACTAAGTCTCAAAATCCTCTCATGGTTGAGTGGTTGAGTTTGAGCTAAAGTTGGAAGAGTGAAATAGCTCAGAATGTTTTAAATTACAAAGTTTGTCGCCAATAACCCTCATCATATATAGCTATTAAATGACGTTAATTCCAACTAAATGAATTCTAAAGTTGGTTGAGTTTAATTTTTGTGAGTAGATCCAAAATATTTCTGTACTTAGCAGACAGTTCTGCAATCCTATGTGTTACTCCACTCTGATATGTTTAAAGTAATAAAAGGAAAGAAATGTGATAAGGTTCGAATTCGCAACCTTTTGATAACATTCGTAACCTTTTTTTATTATCATTTACATTCTTCTAATTCTATTAATTATTTATTGAAATGGAGAATTCGAAGTAAAATTCCTTTTTTATGCCAGTTATTCCTTATTTTTTCATGCGACGCTAAAACGCTTCAAATTTTGTATTTCTTTTATTATGTAGTTAAAAAATAGAGGGCGCCTCACTAATTCCGTAGTTGAATTGTTTTTGAGAATTTGATAAATAGACAGTTCAAGTATTGTGTTTCAAAATTTAATTAATAATTCAAAACAATAATTAGCAAACATAACGTGAAATAAAGAAAAATATACGTGTTTAAGTTATTCTCAAAATAAGTTTTTTCAGGATTATGGCACATTTCCCTCAAAATCTACTTAATATTCTGGTATGCTGCACAATATAAAATGAGTCTATTTTCTATATAGTGAACATAATTTTTTCTTATAAACGCTCTCAAGATTTTAAAACATGACAAAATATTTGTATTAAAATTAAGGGAAATTTTAAAAAAAATTTTTAAAATTTTTAATTATATTTTATTAAAATTTTTAAAATTATAACTATATTTAGTGTATAGAATGCTTTGTTTAAAAGTACCTTGTAAATTTTTAAAGTTATAAATGCAGTAGTATCTTTGCCCAAATAGATGCATAATTATTAAGATGTCTCAAATAAAACTTCAATTACTTCATTTTTTTTTTAAAAAAAAAGTGAGGGTTATTTAATCTCAATAAAATAAACTCATTTTTCCATGTCTAAAGTGTCCCAGTTACCTGAAGCTTTAATCTTTGCACAAAGTACAAGAAAATGCAACAAAATGACGTAATTTTAGGTATTGAGCGTAATCATAACCGTCGACAAAGTTCAGATCTAGAAAGGAATAAAAACTTGAAATCTGATGCATTTTTACCATCAATTAGTTTCAATACATTTGTTAAAAAATTGGGATTTTCTTTCTTTTAAGTAAACTTTAAAAAAAATTAAATTTCGATTTATTTTCTAATTTAATATGCTTCTTGAAAATTTTATATATGTTCTTGTTCCAGTAGGTATGTGTTAGTATTAAGAATAAAAGACTTTTAAAAATATAAGATAAATAAAAAACATAATTTCTTCAACTTTTGAAAAAAGAATACTTTTAATATGTTGTTAAGGATTTGAATTTTAAGCAAAAAAAATCAAATTTACGTAAACAAACCTGAAAATGGTTTCAGTGCCTTCTTATATTTACATAAACTGCTTTTATTCGGAAAAAAAATATAACCAAAACAACACTGCTTACGTAGAAAACAAAGTAGCTCTGTTTTCTTCCTTAAAGTTCCAACTTCGGTTCATGACTTTCAGTTTCATATAATTGTGAAATTATTTTTCAATTACATAGAGTAATTCGTGTGACTTATTTTTCAATGTTACACAACACATTTTTTTATCATTTGTTCAACGTGTCATACGAGTTATTTATTATATCATTTCCTTATTTTTACTGTCGTTTGTAATTGTTTTAATATTTAAAAAATTTCTTTGACTTTTTATACAATTTAGATTTAAATCTCAATTTTTAAATCGTCCACTTGTTTTCTAGAAATATTTTACCCCCAACTTGAAGCTTAACTCTTTTTTTTTTTTCAATTTATTTATATTTTAGAAACTTTTTTTAAATTATTTCATATATTTATCAATTCTAAAGAATATTCTTATAAATTTTTCTAGAATGTTAAATTTTTCAGAAGTAAATTTAAATTTCGTTTAGTTCAAAATATCTTTAAAATTTACTAAATATTTAATTTATTTAATCGGAATATCATGCACGATAACAACTAGTTCTTTTTTATTTCATGAAATAATAGATTCATTAATTTTTCATAAAAATATTGTAAGCAGGGAATTCATGATCTGAATCTTACAGCTTACTAGATAGTTTTAGTTTAGATCAACGTAGCACTAGAAGCAACACGAGGGCTATTGGCGACGGACCTTGTAATTTTGAACCACGGTCAAGTGACGAGGACGACACCTGAGCTGGCACCCCCTTCTCCTAACATCCACACCATGCCAGCGGGAGGACTTTGGATCCCGAAGAGATTTAACGTTCATCATCCCCGGCTACACGACGGGTCTTAGGTGGCCAAGAATCGAACCCGCGACTGAACGAAAACCGCTAACCACGAGTCCACGACCTTTACAACTAGGCTACCACGGCCCCCTACTAGGTAGTATCATTGAAAATTTATATTACGCATTGAAATCCAAATCAATCAAGAAGACAAAAGGTATAAGAGCATTCAATATGTACAGTATTTATGAATTGTGTGTAGCAAATAATTCATAATGCTAAAGGTATATTTAAACCATAATTATTCATTTCATATGAGTGAAAAAAGAAGTATACTTAATGCTGTTATTGGTATTAAGTTAAAGGGATACGTTTTAGTACCTTGAATATACCCATAAATGGCGGACAGATTACAAATATATTAATTTGAATACGGCTGATTTTTTAGATTATTTTTATTTTCATCTAACATATTTTTAGCATAGTGAAAAGCAATAAAAATCCCATTTTTAAAAATTAGTCTTTTGTCAGAACGACCTGCACTTAAAGCAAATCTTTAATTTTTTTTCTTTTCTTGATCCATTCCACGGTTTTCGTTAAAAGTTTGAATATGGAACATAACATGCATTTACGAAAATTTTTATTATATATAATAATTATGGTAGATTTAGTGAGGGATATGTTTAAGGGGTAGAAATATTTTAAGAGATTAAAATACTCTTAACAACACGATTAATATAGTTTATTTAGGAATTTTTACATTACCATTGAATTATTACTTGAAGAAGAAATTTGTTTCTTTTGTTTTAGAGAGAGCTTACATTTCCACTTATGCAATGTGTTCGATATGTGTTTGAATTATGATATTACACAATTAAATTACTTAAGAGTTAATATGAGTTTTCTCAAAAAGTAGTATTATTTAGAATACATTATGTTTGAAAATTCAATGTAATAAAAAATTTCGGTTCATTCTTAAAAACACACATTTTTCTAAATGTAAAAATGAAAAAGAAGTATTTCGTTGGACAGGAATGTTTCTTTATTTCAAACATACAATGATAAATTTAACACGATAATTTTTTTATTCAAAGTTATTGGTCGAAACTCAAAAGAAATTTTAAAAATAAAGTATCCGAGAACAATGAAAACATAATATACAAGCAATTGATTTATTAAAATACGAATATTCTTCAGCAAAAGAACTTAAACAATAAAACGCAACTTTAATCTGCGTTTACTATAACAAAAAATGAAAACATGCTAATTTAAAGACTGTATCAACACATATATTTCTACCAGAAACATTTTCAGTAAAATTTTAATCTAAAAATTGAACAGACCACAAATTTACATAAAATATTCAAAAAGTTATATTTCTTTCAATAAATCAAAATTTTAAACTCATAAGTTAAAAAAAACATATAAACAAACACAACTAGGTTCAGTTTTTCACATACCATCAACTATGTATTCAACATGCAGAAAACATTTTCAGGAGGAAGTAAATGTATTAATGTACATTTTAAAAGCTTTCAAAGATTCAAATAAGTAATCCATAAGCTTTAGGAGGCATAATAAAATGAATTTCTCTTCGAATTACCATGCCTTCATACTTCTAATGATGATGTCCATGATGGTGATGATGTCCATGGTGGTGATGATGTCCGTGATGATGTCCATGATGATGACCGTGATGGTGTCCGTGATGATGGTGATCATGATGCCCATGGTGATGATGATGATGTCTTGCTTCCATGGCAACTGCACCAGGAGCACATTGAAGAGCAACGATCAAGGACATAGCGATTAAGACTACAGCAATGGACTTCATGTTTCTAGTTAAATGGAAAGATAAATGTTGGAGAATTAGTTTTAATCTGTTAATATTTGCTGGTTTGTCTGGAATGTACTTTCAGAGGTAAAGGGGAAACTTTATATAGTCGAAGAAATAAGACATTTCAAAATCGAAGTGTTCGCATGTGTGGGTACTCTAGGTTAACAATGACAAAAACACAAATTTACGTAAAAAATTTACTGATGATTTGAAAGTTTTAAAAGAAATATATTATTTTGGTCAAGAACTTAAAGAAAAAACGCCCTTCAGTTTAACACAAGTAAAAATTTTTCCTTTCTTTTTAAATACAATGTTCATTTGGAAAGTAAAAGAAAAATATTTTCTCTGAGGCGTGACGTTTGCTTTCAGACCCATTATTCTTTTATATGTTATGTCAATAATGTTTGTGTTATGCAAGTTTGTAGTAAATAATAAAATGTTAACTAATGAACTCAAAGTGTCAATAAAAACTGATTGTGTTTTGCTCATGCTGATGCATAAACCAAATAAGAATTAAAACTTAAACTCATTTATTTCTTATGACATGTATTTTCATATTCTTAAAAACATAACAGATCTAATTTTATTCCTACAAATAATTATTTTGAGAAGACAAATCTTGTTTTAAAATAGAACTTGCAATATATTCGTTATGCATGTGATATATAAGGTGTGAAAGAGGAATGCTATTTAGATCTAATATTATTAAGATGTTTTGTGCATGTTTAAGAATAAACGGGCATGCAATAAAATACAGTAAAATACTATTAAAATCTTAAGGTTTTTAAAATGAAAAAAAGTGTTTTTATTTTTTAAGTGTGTAAATTTAAATTTAAAGTTTATCCTTCAACACTGTGAATCAGTCTATGGTTACAAAATACTATGTATAAACACTGCTCGTCATTGCCATAATTGAAGCAGTATACTCCCAAAATATAACTCCTTTTTCAATAAATATGTAAAGGAAAATAATATATATGTTTCACAGAAATATACATTAAAAAATAAAATAAGATAATATATTTCTGTGAAATAAAGTGGAAAAAACTCTATCATAAGTTAGTATTTTCCCAAAAATTAGCAGTTTTCGATGAAAAATACCTCATAAACGTTATTAAACAAATAAAAGATACATAAAACCATTATTGATGTATTTTATTGATAAATTAAAGTTAAAAAAATTCAATATAATTATGAACATCATGATACAATTATAAACACTACAATTTGAGACAAATTTATCAGAATATGTTCCTAAATTCTTGTTGGAACTTAATAGAAAATAACTCAATTTTTCATTTCTCTCTTCTCTTTAATCCTCAACAATTTTTAAAATTTAAAAATATTTGAGTAATTATTTTAAAAAAAACCTTTTGGCTAGTAGCAAAATTACAAAAATGTTTATTTTACCTCCCGAAAATTAATAAAATTTTTTCAAATGGGCATTCATTTTCTACAAGGTCTGAAAATTACTTCTTGAATATCAAGGTGCACAAAATAACGAATGCAAATGAAACATTATATAGTTGGTTGAATAAAATCGTTTTGTTATACACGATGCGATTTAAAATTATTATTTAGTGCGATATTTTACAGCTATTTTCGAGAGATTACCCATCGCTAAAACATGTTTATCTGTGAAAGCACATTAATGGAATTCATGGAAGTAATTATTCTAATTATATCTATATTTGAAAACTTATTACACTTTGCTATTTATCACTAGACGTATTTTGTAATACTTTCTTATAATGACATAAATGTTTAAGTCTTTCGATTTGTTAATTTGTTTTTTTTTATTATTGATTGAACGCATTTGTACATTTTTGTGATTTGATTACTTTTTCTTAAAGCATTTGGTGATAGAGCGGTAACTCGTTAATTTTTGTTTGATGAGCTTTTTTTGTGTAATAAGTTTTTAATATACAACTTAAATTTAAATTAAGACTAATAAAGAATTATTCAAACATAATTATCAATATCATAATACAATTATAAATACTACAATTTGAAACAAAATTTTCTTAATTAATATTCAAACATCGTTTGGAATTTAATGAAAAATTAATACTAAATTTCTTTTCTCGTCCCTTGAATTCCTTCGTAATTATTTCATATTTAATTTGTTTTGTGAAGAAAAGCCTTATTTCAAAATAGAGCTTTCGATATAATGATATATTTGCTATGTACGTAATATGTAAGGTATGAGAGAAACATATATTTAGATATTAAATATCATTAGAATGTATTGTACTTATTTCAGAATAAATGTACATGTAGAAAAATATCGTAAGGTACTATTACAATTCAGATATTTTTATAATGAAAAATTGTACGCCATTTTAATTTCTTTGTGTGTAAATCCAAATTTAAGGTTGAACCTTCATTACAATGAAATAAATTATCTGTTATAAAATACATAAGTACTGAACATTATAGGGGAAATCGCTGCTATTCAGCCTCATAATATTAGGAAAATTTTGCAACAATTGGATATGTAATAAAAAAGTATATTTTTATAAGTAAGGGAAAATAGAAATACTAGCTTGATTTAACGTTTCCTCAAAAATTAGGCAAATTTCCAGCAGAAATTATACAATTACGGTTATGAACAGTATGAAATCATAATTGATAGTGAATGATTAAATTAAAACTAATAATTTATTATTTCAAACCATTAATGAATATCATTATACCGTAATAAATACTAAAGGTTGAAGCAAAATATGTTTTTCTTGTACGAGTAATTAAACACCTTTTGGAATTTAATCAAAAAATAACTCAATCTTTCATTTCTCGCCCTTTGAATACTTTTGTAATTTTCGGAATTTATATAAATAGTAGAGTGCTTATTAAATGAAGAGCCCTTTTTGCAATTAATACTTCCCAAAAATTAAAACAATTTTTTTCAAACGTTAGTTTATGCTCTACGAGATCTGAGAATTTTTGCTTAAAAATGCATTTACATTGGAAGAAATAAAAATGTAAATACAACATTTATAACACTCACTAAACACAACGCTTTCGTTAAATAAAATTAGGGTTAAAAGCAGTACTGCATGTGACCTTTTCACAATGATTTTGGAGATTTTACCCGTTACAAAAATATCTTTAGCTTAACAATTATACCGTGAAATGATGTGAATGAAATTCATAGAGCAAATTATTCTAATTTTGTGTAAATTACGCAGCTAATTGTATTCTTTCTTATCACTGGATATATTTTGTAATGCTCTTTATAATTTTATAGATTTTTCTGTAATTTAATCAATAAAATGTAGCTTGTTTTTCTATACATTTGTACAATTTCGTGATTTGATTATTTTTTCTCAATACGCTTGATAACGCTGAGTTAACCAATAATTTTTTGGTTGTTTGAAGAGCTTGTTTTTTGTCATAAATGTTTCATTTAACAAATAAATGTAGTTTAATTTCGTGTCTTTGATTCATACAGTGTTATAAATATAACATAATTAATGTGAAGAATTGCTTGATTTAATGCTAAATATAATTGAATTTCAAACTTTTAATTGTTAAATAAATTATTTTTTATTTCATAGAAAAACTATAAATATACCATTCAAAATACTTAAAATTTTGAAAAGAATTACTCTAAAACAGTTTCCTTTCAATGCATAAATTTTGAAAAATATACTGATATCTGAAATATTTTTAAGTTGGTATTTGATATATCAAAGAGTATGAAATAAAATTAACGTTTTCCAAAATTATAATTTTCAGTTTAATATTTGTTACCAAAAATTGTACTGTAAAGAATAACATTAAAAGAGAAGAATTATTGCCATTATACTGTTAAGGTAGTTATATTATTATATTTCCTTTATAGCATCTCTGAAAACTGATATGAACTTTTCTATAGTTACAGTTTCCTTATTATTTAAGAATAGAATTAGAATGAATTCTTATATGATGTTTGGTCTGTAGAATACGGTGACATCAAGCAATATAGATATATTAAGTAATCTATAAATTTGAGATTCTAAAACTAAGGAATAAAATCGATTGCCTTTATATTCCAGCATCTATTAAAGACATTTAAAAATTTAAATAAAGATTACTGTTTTATATTAAGTAATAAGACTGTTTCAGTTACTTGAATGCAATTGAATCAGTTTTCTTTTACACTCGTCTATATACATAATCCTTTGAGGTTTGTCACCACAAAAGTCCCATTTTCATCAACAAAAATTTAATATATGAATATACTACTATTTATAAAGAAAAATATAGTTGCGATAATGTTTAAAAAATATTTAATAAGCTGTAATTTGTTTATTTACCACCATATAAATAACACAGCACATTTAATAATGATATCAGACATGATAAAATAAAGTAATATTAAAAAGAACTAACTTGTGAATATGTTGAATATGTTTCAGGACGAAATACGACAAAGGAATAAAATTAAGTCGTCCTATAAAAATTTTTCAAGAAGGAGAAAATTTATTGTGATACAAATTGTTCGGAATTAAATGCGATTTTTTCGTGAAGGAATTTTGTAACACTTAATAACGAAACGAAGCCTTTCTTTGTTATATATATTTCTAATATTGCATTTACGCTAATATTTTGTACCAGTTTGAATTAAGTTATTATTTTGTACTTGTTCGAAACTTGGCTAACAAATTTTTATTTGGGTATTACTAACTAAAAATTAATTTTCTTTATAAATATTGATTTTATTTATATGAATTATAGCGTAAATAATAACTTCTACGGTAAAGAAGTATACAGAGAGAATCATCTCGAAAATATTGATCTTTAAAGAAACTATTACCAATCATTTATAATTGCTCAAATCAGGTGACGATGCAAAATTATTTAACAAAACTTTACAGAATGATGAATAGATTTTTGTTCTATCGTAAAGACAGTATGATACGAAAAGTAATTATTTTGAAGTTCCACTAACATTTGAAAAGAATCTAAAATCTCTGGTTCTTAAATACCTCTACAATAATTTAAATAACGCGTTAACTTTCTACTTCCTGTTTGCAATTACTTTTTTTTCTTAGAGAAAAAAAATCGCAATGAATTGACAAATTCTTCGAATATCAGTAAAATGCTTGCCGTGTTTATAACACGCTTCATGAATGGACAAAATTGAATCAAACATTTGCTATTCTCTAAGTCTTATTCTAGAATTGGGATTTCATAAGGCAATAAACAATAACTTAAAACTTGTAGGACATTAAAATGTCAATTTACTTAATGATACAACTCTTTCAGACTAAATAATCGGACTTATTTACAGGAAGCAATCAAATGTTTTAATTTTTAATTTATTTTCGGTGCATAATGAGGAGTCCAGGTCTCACAGACGGTGACAACGCGATGCGGCAGCAACGAAATTTTGATTTGACAGCAAATGTTTACCAGATGAATGAATGTCAAATTTGTTTCAGTTCCGGTTAACAGATGGTAGCACCCAATGACAACAACAATTTACTTTAATGACGTGTCTTTAAATACTCATACTTTTTTAACCATCCGCGTAAATATTTATTCTGTACACATGAGCAATCACGTAAATAACAGCAGCAATAAAAAAGTAAAATGAGAGAATATTCTAGGAAATATTGACCGTAAAGAAACAAACACTGATTATTGAGGCCTTCTTGATTCAAATTATTTTATAAAATTTTAAAGAATAGGGGATAAATTATTTGTTCTATTGGAAGTACAATAATTAGACAAGAAAAATACTTATTCTGAAGTGAATTAAAAAAGAATCTAACATTCTTTGATTCTTAAATATTTATACAAATATAAATTTATTTCAATTAATGTGTTAACTATCTAATTCATGCTTGCAATCCTTTTTAGTGAAAAAATCAGAATTAATTGACAGATTCATGTAATAGCAGTAAAAAGCTTGCAGTGTTCGTAACAAGCTTCATGAACGCCTAAAAATGAATCAAACATTTGCTATTTTCTAAGACGAATTCTTGAATTCTGATTTTATAAGACAATAAAACAGAATTTGTATAGTATATTGAAAAATCAATTCATTTATCGATATAATTATTTTCGGCAAAATATTTGGATGAGTTTTCGATGTTCTTTGCAATTAATAAACTTTCTAACTGGTTGTTTGATTGATTGATTACTATCACGGGACTTTGATGACTCGACGATGGACCTCATAATTTTGCAACTCAGAAAATGACGAGGATAATACCTTAGCTTGTATTTCACTTCTCAAACTTCCACATGCTGCAATGGAATGACTGAACCTCTATAAATTTAATGTTCATTAGTTCTTTACATGGCTATTTTAGAGACATCAGGACAGCCAATGTGTGACCATGACCACTTGGCTCTCACGGCCTCATTTTGTATTTGTTATTGATATCCATAATGTAAGACTGATTTAGCTGGATTTAGTTTACTAGAATGAAAACCTTGATTGATTGATTGATTGGTGATTTGTATTAAAAAATATTCGCTCATTTCCTTTCAACACAAGAAAGCGCTTTTATCAATTCTTACTGTTATTTTTCTTTATTTCTTACACTTTTTCAAAACAAAATTATAAAATTCAAGATAAAAAAGCATTCAGCTATATTTTAACAAGAATTTCTCTTTTCTTGTCAAAAACTGGTCACTTTCTTCAGCTGATAGTATTTTTAGGTAAAGAAGTATATTACTAGTGATGTATGCATATTCTTATTCTTTTTATGTTATATACATAATAATAATATAAAACGTTCATAAATTACTGTTGGGATTTCCTGAATTCATAATTTTTGATTAATGGTACCAGGATATGAAGGGGAAAATAAAATACCGAATTTAAGACTCTTTCGTTTTGAGACATTATTGTTTTAAGGATTATTCGTAAAGCTTAGGATTTTTTTTTTTGTGCTTAATGAAGATATTTTACTATTCTATAAAATCATTCTTTTGCAAAAAGGTTTTAAGTTGAAGATGGACATGACTTTTCAGATATATTTGCACATTTAGGCACCGTTTTTGAGAAAAATATACAAAATATTTTACTGCTTTTATAGAAAACAATAAATTAAATATAGTGAAACGAATTTTAATTATATTATTACATATTTTTTGAAAAAATATAGAACTTTCTAATTTGGGAAAATTTGATTTTTTTTTCTTTTTTCACTAATATATAATTATTTTTTTTTAAACTTAAATATTATTTAGAGCAAATAATATTTTAGGTTCTCATATGCACAAGTACCCTTTATACATACAAAATTTGGAACCATATTGTGAATAGATTTCTTTAAAATCATACCTAAATGCAACTATATCGCAAAACTCTTGTCCATATTCGACTAAGAAAGAAAAAAAAAATTTGACAAAAAATTACTTGTATTGCCTTCTAGAAATAATGGAATATAATTATTAGGGGCACAAAATAATTTTTAAGTTCTAGTAACAATTTAAAAAGATTTATATCACAAAAACTAGGAGTCTTAGATATGGTATTCCATTATTTCCCTTCATATCTTGGTTTCTTTAAAGAACACGACAAAACT
The DNA here is from genome assembly GCA_019974015.1 of Nephila pilipes. Classification (NCBI taxonomy): domain Eukaryota; kingdom Metazoa; phylum Arthropoda; class Arachnida; order Araneae; family Nephilidae; genus Nephila; species Nephila pilipes. Next base: position 52,496 of record BMAW01059200.1, on the reverse strand, counting down.
ATTTTTACATATTCGTAAAGTACAGCTTAAATAGTTTTTTTGTTTTAAATTTTAACATTAAGTTACAACTTTATTAGAGAAATAACGATTTTAACAAAATAATAATAAACAATAAAATTTTATCCGAAAGTTATTAACGAATTATGAACACAAAGTTATATAATTTTCCCACAACCTTTTCAAGACACATAGCATATCGAAACGGAAGGTTCCGCTAAGCGATCTCCAGCATTCCAATTTTATCACCTTGGATCGCAGTAGAGATTCTGAGCGTGTGTTCATGCACAGAGAGTTTGAGGACAGTGTCCTTCACTTACCACAACAAAAATACCGAATAGTATAAAAAATAAACTTTTTTGACTTGTATTTTACGAAAGTATAGTGATATTTTTCATTATGTCCCAAAAATTAAATTGCGAGTTACGGAATAACGAACAATAATTTATAGACACCTGCATTTATTTACCATAGTAAAAATACATAAATAAGATCAATTGGAAATGTTTTGATTTTATATGCACATTTAATTTGCTCATAATTGCTAATGATATAACTTTAATTGTGATTTTAAATAAATTTCGTGACAAACTGGCAATATTCTTCCGGCACGCCAATTGAAAAATCACTGCTTTAGTTAGAATCTAGGTTTAAGTCCAAAAGGGGGGAATATATATAGAACATTATAAGAGCTACTACTTATTGAGTTTTAATCATAATTTTTTTAATCGAATGAAATAGTTTCGTTTACTTATTGATTTACTTAGCTATGTATAATGGCACGTATACATTAACAAAATAAACTGATTAAAAATCTTTTATGAGGCATTTTTTATAATTCACTTGTAGTAAACTTATTTTGTCTTTAAAATAACTTCAAATATTGCTTTGTCGGTAGTGAACTTGTAAACATATGATATTAAACGAAAAACGATGATTATCAAGAAAATATTATAATTTCTAAGAAAATGATGGCAGAAAAATAAGTCGTATTTTCAAATTCATTATGAATCATCTGATTTTATACAATACGAAATGTCAGTTCATTTTCACTTACAGCGTCTTATGACTCTAATAATCATTTCTGCATTTATCAATTTTATTATGTATAAATTCAAAATAAATTATTAAGAATTTTTTAAACTATATACGTAGTTAAATTCCATTTTAAGCTTTAAAATTAGAAAACAAGTTAAGAAATTGCATTGCATCAAAATAAATGTAAGTATTTAAAGGAATAATTGGCATTAAAATGTTGAAAAGCAAAAATTGAATTAGAATAAATATTAAACATACCATAACTAACTGTTAATTAATTGAAATCAATTATAATTATATAATTAAAACGAAAACAATATATGAAATCTCTTTAAATATTTCAGTTTCACTTGAATAAATTTCTTAAATTACAGCCGATTTCTACAAACAAGTTAAATATTATACAGGCGTAAATATAAATAAAAAATTATTAAAAATTATATTGTTTATGAAAGAAAGTCAAGATACTCATATCCATACATGTACCAACTCTTTTATTATAAAATCACTTCCAATACCTCATAATGTAAAAACATATGAAACCATTTATTCGAATGATATATTTTGAACACAAAGTAGATTTTCAAAATTTTATACAATTTCATTAAGAAGATAACCATGAAGCAAAAATAAAGATAATACGTCTCAGATGTATAATATTTTCTTCTTACTGATCCCACAAAAATGCTGCAGTCTTGAGCACTCAGGACAATCTAATGATGATGTCCGTGATGATGGTGATGGCCGTGGTGGTGATGACCATGGTGGTGGTGATGTCCGTGGTGATGGTGGTGACCGTGGTGATGGTCGTGATGTCCGTGGTGATGATGATGTCTTGCTTCTATGGCAATAGCACCAGGAGTACATTGGAGAGCGATTATCAAACAGAAGGCGATAAGGACTGCAGCAACGGATTTCATGTTTATTTTTGGTTGGAAAGAAAGATTGTTGAAGAATAAAACGAGTTAATGTAATCAATCTCAGACGAATGTGTTTTCAGTGGAAAAGAATCTGCTTTATATAGTAGAAGTGCTCAACATTTCAAAATCTAAGTACTTGTAAGTGATAGGATATTGTTTTGAGTCATTTACGGTTAACAATAAATTATAAATAAAAAATTCCATTTAAGTATTTATTTAGAATATAAATTATAAAAAAAGCAATGCATTTTTCTTGAATTACTGAGCATAAAACATACAAAAAATCCAAACATAACTTTTTTTTATCTTTCGTGTCACTTATGAAATGAAAAAGAACTGCAGGACGTGAAGCGGATGAAAAAACTTTGAAAACCATTGTCTTTTATGTTATGTAATAAAGATGTGTGTTAGATAAATGTAAACAGCCCAACTAAACGCTTTTAAGCAATATGCTCGATTAGATTTTTTAAAGTGCCTGTTATTCAATTTCAAAAATTTGCGATTTCAATTACACGTCATTATCAAATTGATGACAATAATGTGTAATAAGAAATAAATATAATTTATCGTAATTAGAAACTAGGATAATATATATGAGATGGCATTATATTTTCAATTAAGAAAATAAAATATTTGATGATTTGTCATTTTTTTAAAATTAAAATAAGATTGAGACACAAAAAGTAGAATTATGCAAATAAATAATTGCAGCAAGTAGTACAACGTATTAAAACTGTTTTTAATTCTTTAGTTTCAGATTATATATGCTTAGAATTTTAATTATAATTCACCTTTCAAAATATTCCCGATAGATAACTAATCTTTCTTCATTAAGTTCAAAACTAAGAGTTCCTGCATTAGTTGCCATTGTGTATATTTAACATGACTTACTAATTAAAATAAGCAAACATTTTACTATGCTTTTAGATTTTACTCATTTTTTACTCGCCTTTGTTTTTAACTCTTCTGAGTCAGCTTTTGTTTTGGTGAGTTAAATAAAAATATTTTGTATTAACAGTTGTTTTGTCCACATCTCATTTTGATGCATCATTTAAATTAGCAAATGAGATAAACAGTGTTGCGTTTAAAATCGATATTTTTTACATTAAAAATTGAATTAGGAAAGTGCATCTTCATCATTTTGGAAAAAAGAAAAAAAAATATTTGACTTGATTTAAATTTGAATCTAAGGAGGAGAGCAAAAAATCTTTTAACTCTTTTTGTCAGTGTAAATCTTGAGGGAGAAAGATGAATGAGGACGAAAATTTTTCAAAAGCTTTGTGAGAGAAATTGACCGAATTTGCATGACATAAGGAAATAGTTTTGGAAGAATATTTTTTTTCAGTTTAGTTTTTCAAGTTCTTTTTCAAATATTCATCTGAATAATTCATATTTCCTTTAAGCAGAAAATTTCAAGTGCATAAACTCATCATTAAATAAAATGTAAAATATTCAAAATTATTCTTTTATACAAAGGCTTTTTTTCCCCTAAATATGTTTTCCTAGCCGTTAAAGACATTTTTTGTTTGAATTCCATTTTTTGGAACTTCAACTGATAAATTAAAAATAATAATTGAGCTTATTTTTCTGTCAAGTACTTATTAAATTTTAAATTAACAAAATTAATCAGAATTAATAAATTAAATCAAATAATGTAACAGGGCACAAAAATCGTTTGATCGATGCAACCGTATTAAAATATAATTAAGTAGAAAGAAAAAAGAAAAAATTTATATGTGGTATAAGGCACAGTTAAAATAAATAAATAAACAATGAGGTAGAGGATTTATTTCATGAATCTCAATAATATTAACCGAAATTGTTGCGGAATTTACTATTCGTAGAATACCATTATCATAAAAGTCCTTTCGCTGCTGTTTGAATCAATAATGTATACAAATTTTATCCTCAACTTGAAATCATTGTTTTTCAGTGCTTTTTTGATCTCACAGAAGATGTGGAAGTCCTATGGAGGTAGTTAAGACCAAAGGGGGAGGATATAGCTCAAGATTAACCTCTGCCTTGTTATTTACTGAATGTCCCTAATATATGAAATAACTGCACTCGAGGAAACATAGTTGACCTCACAATTTTGAAATGTGGTTAAAAATGAAGATAATACCGAAATCGATACCTCAGCCTCCCAATTTCTATTTCATATTGAATATAATTAAACAGTGGATGCAGAGAACTTCACTCAATGTTCAAAGGGCATTCTACAAAAACTGAGAGTTGTTTTTTCATGTAGTGACAACACCAGAAACTAAAAAGTAAAAGTCCAGGAGATTTTTTCAAAATATTAACTGAACATTCATAAATATTCTACATGAAGCAGACGATTTTATTTTCGTAGTTTCATGCTTATTTAAATAACTATTTTTATTTTCCCTACATAAATAGAGTTGAGTAATTCAGAGTTAAAAAACGAACTGCGTTGTACTATAAAATTTTGCTATTGTTTCGGCAAAACAGCTACAGAATCAGTAAAGTTAATGAAAGAAACTTACAAAGACAAACGTTTTAGTGAGTCTACTATTATTAGATGGTATGGTGATTTTAAAAAAAAAAGAACTTTGTATGTAGAACTTTTGTGTGTAGAACGCCTAAGCCTAACTGACCAGAAAGTGTTATGAATGATTGAAATATCAACACTTTGTGGACATTCTTACTAGAATCAGCTAATGTCACGTGAAAAGATAGCGGCATCCATTAACTTTTCGATAACCTCAATATTTCGCATTCTACGCAACAATTTAAATATTTGTCATGCTTGTTCCATATGAGTCCCTCCCCACCTCACTAAAGAACAAATGCAAACAAAAATTCATTAATATTTTGGGTGTAAATAGATGATTCAAAATGATTCGAATATCCTAAAGACTGTAATAACAGTTGATGAAACTTGGGTGCATCATTTTGATCCCCTTACCAAGTTGGCAACAAGTGTATGGAAACTCCCTGATCTTCCGCCTCTGAAAATAATCAAGTTTACTGGAAAGGTCATGATGATTATTTTCTTTGATCATAAAGGTGTAATCTATCAGCATGCCGTGCCTCCAAACACTACTGTGAATGGTGGATATTATGCTTCATTTTTGAAAATTTTGCTTCAACACATATCGAGAAAGCGTCCTGAATTGGTAAAGAATAGGATATTACATCACGATATCCGCATGTCGCTACTTCTGTTCAACTATATCTTAGTAAATGCAATATTAAAACCATGCCACATACACCTTATAGTTCAGATCGCGCACCATGAGATTTCTGGCTGTTTCCAACATTGAAGAAGAATATCGGTGGTAGAAAATTTAATACAGATTTGGACGTTATTTCAGCAGCGTAGGGTCTTTTGAAGCAGCTTCCAGAAAAAAGCTTCTCTACTTGTTTTGAAAAGGGGGTTGAACGATGGGACCGTTGCATATCATCTGAGGGAAGGTATTTTGAAAACTAATAATTTAGTTTTTTCTGTTAATATATTTCTAATTTGTTATGATTTTATTCTCAGTTCTTATGGAACGTCCTTTGTACACACATACCAATGGGATCTTGAACTACCAGAGTAAGGGCGATCCAGATAATTTCAAAATCATATATAAAAATTTGCTTTTAAAATTGTTGGTTAACTAAACCAAATAATACCGTATATTTCCGTGTATAGGCCAAGAATTTTCGAAACGTTTTCTGAGCTAAATCACGGAGGTCGTCTTTTATGATTAGTTTGCAAAAAAAATTGGTATTTCTTTTAGCCGCATTCAAGCAGTATTTTGCCAAACAAATCTCGTTTTCGTCTTTTTAGTTTATATGCCTTGATTTTATAGGAAAAATAATTCTCTCTTTATGAAAATAAGCTGCCGTATTTTCGAATGTGTTTATATTACTAGTTTGTTGAGTAGTTGCTGAAACGAAAAATCTAATATTAGAAGGATTTGCATCTGCCTAACGGAAAAGTACCAAACCTTATACTGGCAATAACAATAGACTACCGTAGATAACGTGCACATAGATATAATAATGAAAGAAGAACATTATTTTAATCTTTTTACTTACATTTTTAGTGATTTGAATGCAATGTTTATGCAAAGAGAAGAAAAATAATCATATGAATGTCCGTGTCCTAAGAAGGTGAATCATTCTTCAAATTTTTTTTCATTGATTGAAATATCTGGGTGTATAATATACGGGATAAGAATTTTGGATAAATTAAAAAAAAATAATAACACATCACACGCTTGGCATATTTTGAAATATACGGTATCTTATAAAATTTTGATATAATAGATGGCGTAAGAATTGTTCTGTAAATTCATTTAGTTAAAAGGATGTTTTCGTATTGTATGTTTAAGTACACACACGCACAATAACAATTACATAATTTTTTTTCGATAGCGTTTGAAGGATTACAACTTCCCCTTGCTCTATCGTTTGAAAATACTTAAATGATAAAAATTTGAAGTGATTTATTTTTACTGAATCGACAGAAAAATATCTCTTAACAAGCATTATTTTCCTCAAATTACCTCCTTTCTCTGTCTCTACTTTCCTTTTCACATTAAGAGTTCTACAGTAAGAAATTAGTGCTAGTTTTCTCTCTCTATTTTTCAGAAATGACACTACAAATATTTTTCAGTAAAGTAAATTTAACATGCTGTGGCCCTTATTTATATCTAAGACGACTGAATCTTACAGCCATGAAGTATTGTTCAGTACGTCCTTGCTCTTACAACTAAAAAAAACATAGCCTTCCTGAAATAGAAAAGAAATAGAAAAGTGTTAATAAGTTATTGTTTATTGAAAAATGTTATTCACTATCCCTTCCTTTATTTTGAAGCTTTAAAAAAGTAACGAAAAGCTTATAATACAATTCATCCTTTATATTCGTAAGAGAGAAAGAGTTCGAGTTTCATTTCTACTAACACATCGATCAATAACTCCCGAGACTAACCCAGAGATGGCGCTCGTAGTAAACCAGTAACCAGGTCTTTCTAGAGTACTAACCTTTGCTTGAAACGTGTCAAAATTTTAAGTCAATCGGACCAGGAAAAAGGTTTTCTGAAGTGAAGTGAAAAAGGTTTTTTCCAAGTGGGTGCCGCGATTGCTTTCGATGGAACAAAAACAGCAACGAGTCGATGATTCAGAAAGCTGTTTATCGCTATTTACTCGCAACAAAAAAGATTTTTTGCGGGAAAAAAAAAAAAAAGATTTGGAAAAGCGTTGGAACGATTGTATCACCCTAAAAGGTGATTAACAAAAGGTGTTATGTTGATGAATAAAAAAAAATTTTGCAAAAAAAATGTTGTTTTCAATTTTTGACTCGGGAGTTATTGATCGATGTGTTAATTGGTAAAACGACATTGGCAATGTAAGAAATTGGGAGACACACCACAATGTAAACTCAGATAGTAACTGATTACATCTTGTTAACTTTTGGTGTTAATTGACATATTGTTCTTTCACATTTCTTCAAAATTTCCATCATTTCATTCATTAATATTTCTGAAATATCAGTACATTGTATTTATTGTATTTTGTGTAGAACTGTAAATGTTAATGAAATCTAATATTCAAGAATTAAATCTCATTATTTTCATTTTACTGATATTGAAATTATTATTTTATATGATCACATTTTCCATGGACAGAGTATTGATCTCATCATAAATCCATCGTGCAGTTAATTCTGTTTTTCATTGAAGATCATGTAGTTCTTAAGACCCTTAAGCGTGTCCTTTTGAAAAACAAAATCTGAAATTTGATGAAAGACTCTTCAATTTTCCATCATATACTTTTATTCTAAAAAAATCATATTTTTGTTGTTATTTACATCTATCAAAATTTTAAAAAGTCACGAGTGCCTATTTTGATATGATCTGCATTTAAAATCTAACCTGATGCTTTCTCTACTTACATATTCACGTCTAAGTAAGAATATTTATGCAAAATTTTCTTACATGGCTTCAAAACTGGCTTTATTCGTATTTAATATTTGCCAGCATCTTGCTTCCGAATTCCAAATGAAAACTATTAGCATTTGAACCAATGAGGAGTTATATTTGAACATATTTTTTGAACTACTGAGATTAAACATTTAACATATTTTTAATTTATAAAAAATATCTTTCCTATACATAGCTAAATATTTTGCATTATGAAAAGAAATTTTTAAGTAAGTCCATTCACTCTTTTTTTCTTTACATATTTTATTTGCGTGGTACTGAAGAATGGGGAAAAGGTACAGGTGAATCGTATAAGATCAGGAGAAAAACTTTGATGAGTACATGATTTTTTGAGATCCCAAAAGGACTCCGAACTCTTCTTGTTTTATTTGTCAAATCCACGATTTTAGTTAAGGAAAACTGTTCACGAACTTAAAAGAAATTTAATATGTTAAATTTCAAAGTCTGAATTCAGTTTGATTTAACATGTAGTTAATTCACATCATTCATGCTATTATTTGCTGAATCACTCTTGCACATAAAATCCTTCGACTAATCAATTCTGGCCCAGACACATATTAACCACAGGTCCACCCCAAAAGGTTTGTTATACTAGACTGATTGATTGATTGTTCATTTAAGTCGAACTTAGAAGTAACACAAGGGCCGTGGACCTCGTAATTTTGAAATTCAGTAAGTGAGTAGATTGACACGCGGATGGCACCTCAATATTCAAACTCCACACATGCTATTAGGAGGGCATGGCTAGATAGATTTTATGTGCATCAACTCCGCTACACGGCTATTGAAATTATAATTTTATTACAAAGTGAAAAGAAAAATTCGTAATATTTTGATAATTTATTGTATGCATTGCATACGTATTACCAAAATTGAGATTTTAAAGATTTGTTAGAGCAAGATTGATAAATAATAGATTCAGTAAAATATTTGTTAGAGTATAATTTTACTGTCAAAAGGGAAATTTAGAAAAATGTGGAAAAAAAAGTTAGACTTTTTGTAAAAAATGGTAACTTAAAAGAAAATAAATATATTGACATTTTGTAAATTGAATAATACAGAATATAAACTTATCTAGAGAATATACTGTTATTTTGATAATTACGCACACACACACACACATACACACATTATTACACACACTGTGTGGATTTAAGGATTTAAGTTGTGGATGAGAATCTTGATGTTATCTAAGTCCCACTGTGTAGTGGGACAGACGCACGTTAAATCTCTCTCTGTACAGGTTTCAAATCTTAAAAAAAAAAAATACGACGTAAATTTTGGACAGGGAGGTGCTAGCTCTGGTGTCGTTCTCGTCACTTGATTCAGGTTCAGAATTACGAAGTTTGTTGCTAATAGTTTCACGTTGCTTCTAAGTGAGACGTAAATAAGCAGTCTCTCAATCGATAAAAAGAATTAGGGGGACCATATACTCGATACGTTTGCACGAATGGATGAAAATATTTCTCTCATTTTCAGATAATGCTTAGTAAATGAATTGATAATTAAATATTTTACATTAATTTACACCCCTTAACGCCTCCTGGTTTCCGATCGTAAGTTTGATTTTGAATAGTTCTTCAATTATTGGAGTGAATTACCTGAAATATAGAGTTCTGGGTTTTTATATGTGGAATCCAAACATTTCAAACTTGTGGATTGTATATTTCACCTTAATTTCAAAACTGTACTTAATATTTCTTATTTTTATAATATTAATTTTTAATGTTAAATTATTTTTAGAAATAGAAAGTGAATATACATCGATTGGTGCAAATATTTCTGAGTTTTAAGAAATCTGATGTCCCAAAAAAATGGCATCCGTAATTTTTAGAAACAAACTAATTCTGCTAATTTAGTTAATTAATACGTAAATAATATAAATTACCAATTTTGTCCACCTGTGAGTAAAACTAGGAAAATTATCAAGAGTTTTTCCTTTTTGACGATTGTACAATTGATACATAATTATTCTTTTTTTTATATATATATAAATCATTAAAATATTGATAGTGCTAAAAATCTATCAATTTTATATATCTTATCCCTTAAACTATAAAAAAAAATCGGAAATCTTTTGATGAACTCTGTCAATTCTAAAATACATTTTAAGAACCAGATATTAAGACCATGTATGTTGATATACACAAGTTCTACTAATCAATTAATAAACTACAAATTGCAAGTACAATCTTTAATAAAAACCTTCAACACTGATATCAATTTAAACTTGCTCAATGTGAATTGAGAAAAATATCATAATTCGTTTTTTAAGATGATTGTATAAAAATAATATTAATGAAGATAGTTTTGTCGCTTTTCAAGATTTAATGACTAGTTTCAATTAATGAAATATGAAAACTCAGAAAAAAAGTTTATAAATGTTGCTTCTAGCAATTAAAACACTGAACTCTATGTCTGTTAATGTTCTTTAATTTTTTGGATTTAATTCAGAATTTTGTTTGTACTTATTGTCACTATAGTTTGCACTCTATTGTTAATTGTTTTTGAAAGAGAGTTACTAAAGTCTTAAAATATTTTTGTTTTGCTTTTTTAAATAAATTATGACATTAGGTTTTCAAAATTTAATTAGAGAAATGGTATGATTTTCATATATTTAGAGCCTGATATAGGAATACTTATCAAGCAGTCACAGTTCGAATTTCTAACTGAATATAAAATTTCAAAAAGTTTATACTTTTACTATTTATTTACCATTACATATCAGGAGGACCTAGACAATTTATGAATTATTCACAGATTTATATTATAATATTGCAAAAAGTTTCTAATTTTGTATCAACGCCGTAAGTTTACTGAATCTTAACATTTAAAAACTTTAAAATATGTGTTTGTTTATAAATGAAAATTATGCAACATTAATTCTTAGTTTTACATTAAATTCAGCTAACTTAGAAATAAACATGGAACTGTGTAACCTGAAATCCAATTTCTGACACTTATAATCTAAATTTCTTTTTTTTAAAATGCATCTGGATAATACCCGTCTATTATTGTAAAATATCAATATTATTATAAAGAATAGTGAAAGGAAATTGCGGTACAAAGTACATAACATCAAGAAATGAATACATTTTCCTTTATCATTATAAAAGATAGTAAACAGTTAAATTAAATAACATGAATGAAAAAAAAATCCCTAAAATGTATTTCAAACGATTTAATAACTTTTATATGTCTTGATTATCATTTCAGAAATATATTTTCACTCAAATCTCAAGTATAAGTTAACTTACAATTATATTAAAAGGATCAGTTATAATTATGAAAATAAAAACTAATAGAAAACACCCATGTACACTTAAGAATATCTTTATTTCATTACAAAATAGTATGAAATATAAAATAAACTATTTATGTTATACATGCAACAAATTACATTTCAACACATAATCATCCAAAATAAAAGAAAGTATCTTGTTTCTTCGAAAACATATTTAATATTCAACTTGATCTAAAACAATGATTAATCTCTTCCTATAACATACAATATAGATTAAAATTTAAAATGTAACATTTCGTAATGTTACGAACCATATTTTTGCTTAGTATTGATGCATGCTGTGATCATACAACTTCTGTATTTTTAGTGATGGTGCCCATGATGATGTCCGTGATGGTGGTGATGGCCATGATGGTGATGGTGCCCATGATGGTGGTGGTGTCCATGGTGATGGTGATCATGATGATCATGATGATGATGTCTTGACTCTGTGGCGAGTGCACCAGGCGCCTGTTGGAGAGCGACAATCATGGTAATGGCGATTAAGACTGCAGCGATGGACTTCATGTTTCGAAGTGGAATAGATTTTGAAGAAGACTTTGAGTCTATTAAGCGTAAGTGATTACTATTGAATGTACGTTTCCTATGAATAGAACTACTTTATATAGGAAAGCGTCAAGATATTTCTAAATCGAAGTGTTTGTATGTGCCAGCATATCGATATGGGTCATAGTTTTCGTTATAAACACTAATAGGTTGAAAAATTGAATTAAATATACATATACTGAAAAATAAACAACCCTTTTCTTTATGTAAGTCAAGGTCTAACGAAAACATTTTTCTATCTCTTTTATGTAACTCGAATTTACTTTTTCAACATATATGTCCTGTTTCAGTGCCAAAAAAGTAGAATATCTGAAGCGTGAAAAAGGCTTTGAAAGAGATTGTTTTTTCGTATTATCACAATGACCAGATAAAACCTTAATAAATAAATAAATTGTTAATTAATTACCCCTGACATTATGTGAAAAAGGATAGCAGTTTACTCGTAAATAATTATGAATAAACTAAAAAGGTAACTTTGTATACAATTAGCAGTAAAGAAAAGAAGCTTATTTGTGTGCTCGTGTTTCTAAGTATTTTCGAATTTATACAGAATCTTAATTATCCTTTTCAGTTTCTTTTCTTACCATTTTACAGATTAGTTTTTGTTTCTGCTTAAAAACTGATAACTGAGTATTAAAGTTAGATATATTTTGGCCCAAATATAAATTTTTTGCGTTTTATACAGAAATACTTTTTTACTTACCACAATGTAATTTGGATAATATTCTAATGCGACATGATTGTTTGGTTATCTCAGTAAAATTAATTTATGATTCTTAGTTATAATAAAACATTTCTTTTTTTCTCACTAAAACTTATTTTCATGTTATGTACACTCTTTTCAAAAATTCTTGTTCAAACTAAATGTCGAAACTAGCTTTTTAAAAATAACAAATACAGTGATATTATGCCGTCAAATATTAACATCATCATCTATTATTAAAATATATTTTAACGAGATGGGAATGTTGCTTACTAAAATAATGTAGTTAATCATGCAAAAAGTATCAAGTAATATTGTTAATTTTGTAGGGTGGCAAACATATTTACATCTGAACATAAAATTAAATATGTGCTTTATTTTATACGATAGCACTATACATGCTACAATTTATTACGGCCTTTTTTCTGGTCAAAATAAGATTTGAATTCAAATTTAAATGCTGTGAATTATTGTAATATTTTGTATTCCGAAGTACATTTAAATACAAAGAAATATCGTAAATTATTGTAAAATGTTTCTATCCAGAACTAAGTTATATCACAGTGCTATGAAATGAATTCAATAAAATTAAATAGATTGTTAACGCTATCATATAAGTGATGGGTCATGTTTTTGTAATGTAAGGGAAAATAATCCAACAATAATCCAACAAACTAAACAAAATCCAATAAATTAAACAATAAAAAAACTTCCGTTTTATGACATAACTATCATTTTTAAAAATATTTGTTAATTAATTATAAAAGGATTTCATTACTATTCTTTTTTATCCTAATTTTTTATCATCTTGTGCTAATATTTAATATTTTACTCTACAATCTTTTGTGTTTGACAAAATTGAGATTATCTAAACTATTAAAACTTTCTTCTATTTTTTTTTTATAAAAAACACTGTGATGGTTATTTTTCGATGGAGATACTTATTAGACAGACGTTTTTCGATGCAAAAAATGCAAATTCAAGTTACAAAGAAAGTCGTAATATCTTATTGAAATAAAGATCGTCCGCTCTAATATAGAAGATAAAATTAAATATTTAGACCAAATTTTGGGTCTTCATTAATTTAAATATTTTGTACATTTTATATTTCTATAATATAATTAATATTCTGTATATCTCTGTAGTTTTTTCCTTACTTCATTGTAATATAAAAGAAATCCTACAAAATAATTTTTCTCCTATTAAAAGTTGTAACATATTTTAGTGGGTTTACTATCGGTTTATATTTTGACATATAACTAACAGAAAAACACTTCTGATAAATATATTATCTCAATTTTTAATAAAATTAAACTTAAAATGAGGAATTAAAAAGCAATATAAAATTAAATAAATTTTTGAAAAATTGTAAGATACTTTACTTCTAATGTGATTTTCAAAAAGCTTTAATTATTTTTACTTGAAATACTTCATAAAGGAAAACACTTTTGTCACATATTTATCAAGAGTTTTGAATTTATATTTTCCCCCCTGAAATAAAAATGGTAGATGATAGTAAATTCCACCAGTCACATATTTTACCAAAAGTTCTTTAGAGATGAAAAATGTAAGTTGTTTTATAAGCCTGAAACACTTATATAAAGTAATATTTCCTTTAAATATTATAGTATATATATGAGTGCGTTGATAGCATTAATTTTAATTAATTAGTAGCCTTTTTCAAAGTAGAGTTATGAATATAAAATTTAAATCAAAGTCTTATTAAAATTTCTTTAAAAAAGCAAATTTGTAACCAATGGGTATATTTAATATTTATTGGTGTGGCAACTACTAGATGGCGCCACGAAACAGAGATTTATACGGTTTCCCTCGAGTGGTGAAACGAAGCGAGATGCGTGACGTGATTCGGTTGCTGGAGATCTGAATGTTTACCATCGCTCGGGAACCTCACCCAATGTTGTTGTTTGTTATATTTTTGCTAAAACATATCAATCTGTAAATAGTTATAGTTACTAGAAGAGTTCCTATGTACATGAAATAAATTATATTAGCCCAGAGATGTATTACTTCTACTCGTTCGATGATTTACGATTCATCAGAGCGGGCTATTATAAAAATTGCGCCCCACGTGGGGCGTAATTCAAGAGGACCCGAAGAAATTGCAGAACTGGTGCTGTAAACCTAAAGGCCCGGAAGAAGAAGTGGAATTGGCACTGTAAGCCTAATGACCCAGAAGAAGAAGTGGAATCGACGTTGTAAGCCTAACGACGCATGATATCTTGCAAAAAAATTTGCCCATCTACGTTCCTGTTAAAAACCTTTCGAAAGCGAAAGCCAAGGTGAAAAATCATGTTTTTCATTGTCTGACGAAGGGAAACGAGCAAACCCGCTATTTCCTGTCGAGAGTTTTCAAAGTTTGTATTGTGCATAGATGTGTATAGAAATTTCGGTAGTAATCCTGCTACAGTGTGTCAGAACACCTGACCCGTATCCATACTAAATTTATCATTCTTCATTGATATTGATTTTAATTATCATTTTGCTTGATATTTTATAGAATAATTTCATATTGAAGTTATGTAGTAGTACACCTAGATAATTCTTTTGCATGAAATTGTTTTATTACTTTTATTGCATCGAATTTTTGTATAATTACACACTTATAATTCTTAATTTTCTTTATTTTATTGTTTGAATTAATGTTCCTTGTTTGGTATTTTGAATATGTTATTAGTTTATTTGCCCATTTATATTTAATTGTTTTCCGAAATGCATAACATTCTTAATATTTAAAGGCTAGCCATATTATAAAGTATGAGACCTATTTAAAAGTATATTCCCATATCTATAAGAGCTTTAGTAGTCAATCAAACCCTGACCTTAGATATTTTTTTTCCATTGCTTCTTAAAATTTATCTATCATGTCATTTCTGGGAAATGGTTAAAAAGGTGGTTCTCACTAAGTTAGTAATTGAGTTAGATGAAATTGGGTCTAGTAGGGAAGAACTGAAAATAAATCTGCTAAAAGCAAACATTTTAGCAAGTCATATCTACAAAGAAGACCTAGAGTTTATGAAATATATCTTTTAAGGTATAGTATTTACTAAGATAGATATGGAGAAATAACAAAAAGAGCAAACACTGAGTGAATTTGAACTGCAGAAGGAGATCCAGAGAGCTGCAGGTCCACAAATCCTACCCCAAACAAGGATTGAGATAAAAGAAAGCTGTTACCAACATTCAATCAGGAAGTTGATAACCTGAACATGTTCCAAATGTTATTTGAAAGTCAAATGAAGCTCTTGGATCTTGATAAATATCTGTGCCCCCTACTACCTCATTGGTGCCCTACCCAGTGAAGTAACCTCCCTCATTGTTCGTGAACCTAAGGAGAAATGCAAGGAATATTCCCACATTCGAAGAATGCTTCTCCAACGGTTCAAGTTAACTGCAAACAAATTTAAGGAACTGTTTTCACGAGATAGGAAAAGTCCAAATGGGACCTGGAATTACTACTATTTTGAAATTCAAGTCTATTTTGAAGGTTGGCTCAATGAGCTTAAAAATGATACATTTGAAGGTTTGCAGAATTTGATGATTGCTGATCAAATAAAAGAGAGATGTTCACCAGAGTGTAAGGAAAATTACCTGGATATCTGGGAAGAACTTACCTCACCAGAAATGTTAGCAGACAAACTGGAGGCTTTTTACAATATCCGGCGTCCCCTATAGGGTGGACCAAGAACACACGTGAAGGCAAATGAATACCTAATTGATGGAAATCAGGAAACAACCAGGAAACCTGAACGCTTTCCAAAAAAGGAACATTCACATGCTATTCCAAATGAGGGATCACCTTTCAAGTGTTATGGCTGTGGGAGACCAGGGGTGATTAAATCTAGGTGCCCTATCTACAACTCTAACTCCTCTCGAAGAACAGACGAAGCAACAAATCCTGTCAATGCTTATGCAACTGAGACTAGAAGCCCTCGATTAACCCTAATCGACATAACTTTCGGTGCGAAAAAAGGACTTGTATGTGTTGACACAGGATATTCACATTCGATCGTTAAGGAAAAGATGTACCAGGAATACAAGGATAAGTGACTCCTCTTCCAGGAAACCACAATAGCAATGAGCTTAGCCGATGGCCAACAGACTACAGGTGAGGCCCTCACAACCCAAGTGATGATAGAAATTGAGAGAAGGTCAGTCCTTACTAGGTTCACCATTCTTCTAAAGGCAAAACGAAATCGAACTCTGCTAGGAACAGACTTTCTTAGTTCTACTGGTCTGGTTTTGGATGTGAATAAAACTTGTTGGTACTTCTGGGACAACCTTACTCACAAATATCCATTTGATGCAGAATTGGACACCCCGTCTATAACTGAGAAAATGTCCAGTAACACCTGCCAATTAAAAGAGAGGGAAGGTGAAAGTTTAATCTCTATTCAGAAGGAGAAACTTAACCTCTTGTTGGAATCCTATTAAAATATCTTTGAATCGGAGGGAGAAGCAACATCTGTTTGGAGCAGCAGGATACTAAGAAGTTTTACGAGGATAAAAAAGAAAAGCTGCCCCAAAATATCGGCCTGGAGAACATATCTTTGTAGCATCACATCCACTGAGCAACACAGGAAGGAAGTGCAAAACTAATGCCACGCAGAGATGGGCCCTACATGATTTTAATACAAAGGTCAACTTCATCATATGATATTACTAGTATTGATAATCGGGGAACCTCTTGGATTTTATCACACGTCCGCTTTAACTCCTTGTAACAATAACTCATAACTCCCATCGCAAACATGGGCGTCCACCAAAGGTCTCACAGACACCTGGTTCCTCGTCGGGACGCCGTCGGAACCAGAGGGGGAGGATGTAACCAATAGATATATTTATTATTTATTAGTGTGGCAACTGATGAATGGCACTATGAGACAGAGATTTATATTGTTTCCCTCGAGTGGTGAAAAGGAGTGAGATGTGTGACGTGATTCGGTTGCTGGAGATCTGAATGTTTACCATCGCTCGGGAACCTCACCCAATGTTGTTGTTTGTTATATTTTTGCTATAACATATCAATTTGTAAATAGTTTTAGTGACTAGAAAAGTTCCTATGTTCAGGAAATAAATTATATTAGCCCAGAGATGGATTATTTCTGCTCATTCGATGATTTAAAATTCATCAGAGAGGGCTATTATAAATTAATAATTACACGTAATTTAAAAAGGTTGGAGATTAGAAAAATCTCTAAATGCAAAACCTTTGTATATGACGGTTCATGTAGCTGGTAAAAGAAAAATAAATATTCAACTACAGAGCAATACTTTTAAGATTAAATCCTTTCAAATTTACATTATAAATTTATAACGAAAAGAAAGTTTTTAAATTTTGATGAAGAATGTTATTAAATAATTTTTAGTTTTTTTTATGTAAATCAAAAGTGTTTCATTCATCTGAAAGTTTGAAATAAATAAAATTGAGAGGTAGTATTTCTGTCTCAAGGAAAGTGCCCTTGCAAAGACCAACCGGTAAAGTGTAAAAATTTATTATAGCATGAATCTTATTTGTATGAAACTTCGCTCTTTAGATAATAATATTTTCTCGTGAAGTTTTGTGTAGATCATTATAATACGTAAGAAAATAATTTTAAAGAATCAGTCGTTTTATGTATTATATTAATTTGCTTAAAAGAATTATCAGTATAGATATAGCAAGCAAATCATTTAAATTATTTGCATAAAATGGGATTCAAATCATGTCTATTCTATAGGGGGTGGGGAATTTAAAAGGGGGGAGATTAAATTTCCCTTATTTTCTTCAAAATTTCTTGTTTACGATGTATGTAAAAACCATGTTCCTAGAAACCTGTGTTAATAACTTTCAGAGTATATATATTCTGTAAATTTTCAAATTAATTCTCAAAAAGTTTAGTTAAAAAGGATTTTCATAAATATTTAAAATTTCTGCATTCAAAACTGATGAAAACTTATATTTATTGATGTTCATTTAAGAGAATTTTAAAATTTCAGATAAAATCATGATATATATATATATATATATATATATATATAAATATATATTTTTCTTAATTAAATTCTCTGATACTTGCTCTTGCATAAAACTATTTCTCGGATTTCATAAAAATATATTTAAAAAAGCACAAGTTGAAATTTTTAATTAAAATTCTTTCTGCTAATAAACCGATAAAATGGTAAACAATAAAAATATGTTGTTAAATCTAGCTATTGAAATGAAACTTCATGTACAAAAGAAACCCCTTTCTATTTATTTAAAATGATCACTAACTCGTAAAAATGACATAATATTTATTTGCGATACATGATAATAATAATAAGTAAAGAAAAATTAGGATTTATTATTCCTCAAGTAGTTACAAGACTACAAACATAATAAAATTGTATAAGGATCAAATAAGGATAAAATTTACATAAAATGTTAAAAACATAATATTTCGTTAAATAAATTAACAATTGAAATTCCGAGGTTCAAGCAGATTATGCAAAAACATCACAACTTTTTTCAGTTTTTCACATACCATCAAATATGAATCCAATAGATACGAAACATTTTTAGAAGGTAGGAAATATGTTATTATAAATTTTAATTACATTCAGAGACTTGAATACGTAATTTATAAGAAATCTGTAATTATAATATACTAAATTTTTCATTGAATTAACATGTCTTTATCCACATCATACTTCTAATGATGATGCCCAGGATGGTGGTGGTGTCCGTGGTGGTGATGATGACCATGATAGTGATGATGACCATGATAGTGATGGTGATCGTGATTATGGTTCATGATGCCCATTGTGATCATGATGTTTTGCTTCTGCAGCAAATGCATCAGGAGCATATTGAAGGATAATGATTAGGTTTAGTTTGGTTTTATTATCGTTGCACTAGAAGCAACGCAAGGGCTATTGGCGACAGGCCTAGTAATTTTGAACCTCTGTCAAGTGATGAGGATAAAACCTGAGCTGTTCCCTTCCTCTCCTAACTTCCACACCACATCAACCAACGATCAAGGACATAGCGATAAAGACAGAAGCGATGAACTTCATGCTTCTTGTTGAATGGAAAGATAAATTTTCGAGGGATGAGTTTCAATCTCATAACCATAGTTATTTTCTCAGAAATGTACCTTCAGGGTAAAGGGGACTCCTTTATTTTGAAGAGATAAGACATTTCAAAATTCAAATATTTGCATGTGTAAGTTACTCTGGGTTAACAATGAAAATTAAAAAGAAAAATTTATGTAATAGAATTTACGGATAATATGAAAGTTTTAAAATATGTTATTTTTGGTTGTAAGTCAAAAAAAAAAAAACGTCCTTCACTTGAAACAAATGCCTTTTTTCTCTCTCTTTTTTAAAAACAATTTTCATTCGGAAAGTCTCTGAAGCGTGACGTTTGCTTTCAGACTCATTATTCTTTTATATATTACTTCAAAAAAGTTATTGTTATACAAATCCGAAACAAATAAGTAAAAAGTTAAGTAACGAGTTCAAAATGTAGATGAAAACTGATTGTGATTTGCTCATATTCATGCATAAACCAATTAACTATAAAAACTTGAACATATATATATATATATATATATATATATATATATAAACTAAATATTTTAGGATACATTGTTCTTACTTAAAATACTTAAAAATAAATGCACATGTAAAAATATCGAAAGATGCTATTACAATCCAGATATTTTTAATAAGAAATTACGCAACAATTTAATTTTTTTGAGAGTATAAATCAATTGGGATCGCAAACAATCTTCATAGTAATAAAAGATCAATTCTCTGTTATAAAATGCTACAATTTCTGGAGCATTATATGAAGAATAAGCCGTTCAACCGATAATGTAGCATAATCTCAATTCAATTTGATATGTAATAAAAATGTATATTCTATAGTAATGGATAAAATAAAATACACTTTGAGTTAATGTTTTCTCATACATCTTGGCAGATTTCAGCCAAAAGTATCATAATTACAGATAAACAACCTTAATCGATACTTTATTATTAGATTAAATTAATAATTCATTATTGCAACATAATTATGATGTAACTGCATATAATAAATTTAAGTTCATAAAATTTCTTGAACAAGATAGTAAATTAAACAAATATTTGAATGTGCAAAAAAAGTAACGCAATGTTTTCATTTCTGTTCTTAATCTCAGAACTTTCATGATTTATACAAATATTTGAGAATTTTAAATGAGGCGACTAAGACGCAATTACTACCTAAAAATTAGCATATTTTTTTTAAACATTAGAATAATGCTCTACGAAATCTGAAAATCATTTCTAAAATGTCATACTTGGGAGAAATACGAAGTATACAAATATAACATTTATAATCTCATTTAACATCCTTTCTCCAATGGATAGTTAGGTTAAACCAGTATGCAAGTGACCTTTTCAAGTGATATTTGGGGCTTTTTATCCCATCTAAAAACATGTTTGACTTAACAGTTACATTGTGAAAATGAGCTGAATGGAATTATAGACATAATTATTCTAATTTTGTGCTTATAAATTCTGCAACTAATTGTATTTTCTTTCTTTATTACTTGAATTAGATTTTGTTTATGTTCTTTACAACGTAATAACTTTTCTGCAATAATTTAGTCTATACGAAATTAACTGCCTTTCTATAGTGACCTTTAGCTGAATTTTGTTACTTTGATTATCTTTTCCTGAATACACTTGATGCGGAGGAAGTGTAAGCAACATTTTTTTAAGATGTTTAATATCCTTGCTTTTTTTTTGTTACAAATACTTTATTACACTTATAAATGTAAGTGTTTATTGTGTTCTTGATTCATCAATGTTACTCATATATTCGCGATTAATATGATGTAATCATTTCATTTATTACAGAAGTTCACACAACATGAATATCAAACTTTCAAACTATAATGTATAAGTAAATTTATTCCTCATGTTTTTATTTTTTTATTTCTAAAGAAAAATGTTTAATTTGTAAAGAATTACTCTAAATTCACATTTTAATGCATAGATTTTTGAAAACTCGCTTGCAGTATCTGAGATTCTATTTTACTATAATTAAATCAAAATTTCAATACAGACATGAACAAAAGATCAAATTCAACTTGAAAATTATAAATTACAATTTAATATCTCATAAAGCAAGAACAAGTCTATTTTGAAGACAGAAAAAAGAAAAAGAATGACTACCAATAATTACATAAGAAAAGTAAAAAAGCAAAAATAATGTTAAAGAGAGAATAATATGCCATTAAACTGAAGTGATTGCACTTTTTCTCATGTATAATTGAAAGATGATAAAATCTTTTCCTATAGTTGATTAAACTTCTAGTTGTCTTTAGAATATATTTTACATTTATTACGTTTATATATTTAGAATACTAGTATATGGAAGCATAAACATATTAACAATTCTTTTAGATACTATACAGAAATAAAATCGATTTATCAATATTCTTAGCATCTATTGTCAGATCATTCAGACTTTAAATAATGACTACGTTTGTTATTAAATAATTATGTTCAGTTTAACTATTAGTAGAGATAAGGCTTTGATCGAGATTCTTATTACCTTGCGCAAGAAAATATAATATAATTTTGTCTCTGTCTATTTTCGTTTTGAGTATTATTTACATTATTTAAAAGTTATCTAAATAGCAATTTGTTTTCAAATAAATGCTCATGAGTAATACATATTTAAAAATAATAAAATACTATAATGTTTTAAATATTTGTCCAATTCGACAAAGATTTCCGGGCCCATCAGCCTTAGGACAACATCCGACATCAATCACAATTCAATGTTAGATCATGCTTGCAGGATGTATTGAATTATTGAATAGGTCTCGATAGCATAATGTTGAAGTTCTCCAATTGCGCCTACCATTAATTAATTGCATTTATGTTGTTTTGGATTTTGGTGATCATTGGAATATTTTGTGTGTATTATTTTTGTGTTAATTTCATTTCTATCCATCCTGTGTACTTGGTGTGCTGTTTTAATGATCCTAGAGTGTTACAATTTTTGAAAATTCTAGAATGTTGCTTATATTTTGGTGAGCTTCTTCTAAAAAAGATACTATTAAAATGCATCTCGATGATATCCAATTCATTAGTGATAACCATGAGGTGAGGTTCAAGATAGATGGTGGAGACCTATGCTAGATGGTCATGGTGGACTCAATATTTCTGACCTCTTTGCATTCAGAAGGATACTTCAAAAAAATAATGTAATGTAATAATGAACAGATTTTATGTTAATTGACCTACGTATCTTGAAATAATTACCGTTTCAAAGACTGTATGGGTTAAATTTTACTCTATTTATGTTTATTCTAAATCACGAAAAAAATGTTACAAAAAATATTTTTATATATAGCTTTATTTAAGTTATTTTTGTGTTTGTTAAAATAAAAAGCCAATTTTACATATTTTATAGCTACTTCCATCACACCGTTTTTTTAGCTTTTTTATTCTTCTACCCGTCCAATTTCTTGTTTGAATTAGCTGATTTAAGTATTGAAAAGCTTGAGAAGTAATAGAATTCTTTTTAATTAAAAATGTATTATGATTTTCACCCATTATTCTTGACACATTTTTTTATTACAAACAGGAATTACAGTACGTATTTACATGCTCTCTTGGCAAAGAAAAGATAATCATGAAGCCCAAACTCGTTTTCGTTTTTCTTTAAACAACATTCATTGTACCTTTCTTTTATAGGAATTCTGATATTTTCTGATTTTTAACCTTCCACAGCTGCCAATTACTGCATTTTTGCTATTGGGTTATCTTTTTTTTTTCTTAATATTTTTGTGAGGTTTGGTCCGCTCTTTTCAAAGTTCCCTTACAAAAGGGCATATTTTTAACTGTAAGACTTTTGTTTTGTCTGTAAGAGGAATGTATATGCATAAGAACAATAGAACTGGGTCTGCACATTGAACGTATAGAACTAGGTCAATTACATTGAAGATTAAATACGCAGACTATCTACTAGTTCCCCTTTGTATGTATATGCAGCAGCTAATTTATCACTAGTAACTACTTCCCCATTAGTTTATTATAATATGAAATTGTATCTGGTTTCTGTTCTTTGTTGTCTAAAGCTGTTGCCTCAAGATTCGCGAAGTTGAAAGCAAGATTAGCTATTTATTCTTTTAAGGCCCTTGTGAAACGTGAGTTATATCTGGTTGGAAACCAAATATTTTCTTATAAAGCGATATCTATCAAGCATTGTTTGTTTAGTTTAGTTTAGTTTTTAATTAATGTCGCACTAAAAGCAACACTAGGGCTATTGGCGACGGACCTCGTAATTTTGAGCCAAGGTCAAGTGACGAGGACGACACCTGAGCTGACACCCTCCTCTCCTAACATCCACACCACGCCAACAGGAGGGCTTTGGGGCCCTGAGCAGATTTAACGTGCATCAGCCCCGGCTACACGGCGGGTCTTTGGCGGCCAAGGATCAAACCCACGACTAAACGAAAACCGCTGACCGCTAGTCTACGACCTTGACCACTAGGCTACCGCGGCCCGAGCATTGTTTGAAACGCAGATCATCCAAAAGTACAAGATTTATCTTTATGCAAATTTCTGTATATGTAAGTATATTAGTAGGTTAGAGCCACTTAAGTAAAATGCAATTTTCTTATTTTGTTGAAAAAAAGAACAAAGCTGTAAAAAGTTAGTAAAAGTTCTAAGTGCAAAACAAAAGTGCAAAGTTTCGCAAAGAACAGATTTAGCCACTCAAGATACATTTTTTATAATTATTATTAAATTACTTAATTAAATAAAAGAATTAAAGTAAATATCGAGAAATGGACAATAATAAACTTTTCCGATATTAAAATAAAAGCAAACGATAAATTGTTACATTGAATATTATATCAACTACATGTAAGCAAAATAAAAGCAAACGATAAATTATTAAATTGAATATTATAGCTAAATGTAATAAAAATTGAAGCAAACGGTAAAAAATTGAAGAGTGATCTGGTACGCCAAAAGTGATCCAACTAAAACAATAGCCCCTTGGGTGCCTTAAACAAGTCTGAAAAATTATATTTGACTAATACATAAAATATTTTAATTAAAACCCATGAGAGCTATATCACGAAATAAATTATAGAAATTAGTCGTTTAGATCCATTTGGGGTACGAAGTTTAAGCAAATAAATATTGCCTAACAAGCAATATATTTGTTAATCTCTACGGAGTTATCTCAAATGTATGCACTTGACAAAAGAAATGACTTTGTGCAAGGAAACGGTATTACACTTTAAAAGTTGAACTGTTTACATGTGCTAGGATATTTTTATAGGTCAGGTTTAGTAAACAATAGTCATTCAAAGGAAAGTGAAAATAAAAAAAACTTTATTCTTATCTAATGGTAATTTTGCAAATCTTACTTCACTTTCGTTAGAAGAAAACAATATTTTGGTGCTTAAAACTTACAATCATTTTGCATTTATATCTCAAAGTTTAAATATAAAATTGATATTGGTACTGGTATTTCCCCAAATTCATTCTTTTCTTCTATCATACCATTTAAAAAAGTTTAAAAATTAATACTTCAAGCGTAACTTAAGCTATGCAATCCATTGTTCCTTCTAAAGTTATGTCAAGACACTTATTGTTCGATACATTTTAGGAGATAAATAAACAATGCTCTTTATGTAATGCATTCAAATGAAATTAAAAGAATAGTAGTGGTTCACTTCTGAGTAATGATAATCATTACCAACAGATGTTTTAAACAGAAGTTATTAAAAGTGGCAGAGTTATTTGTGTGTGTTACATTACACTTTGTTTTTTTAATAAAACTTTTGCTTGAATTTCCCATGTTAAATAATCTTGAATAAATCAGTTTTTATTTATAAGAATAATTTAGAAACAAACGTTTGCTTAAAACTAGCGAATATGAACTGGAAAAGTATAAATTAACATTATATGCTCAGACTTAGTCCTATAAAAAAAGTTGCTTACTGCGAATTTGGTTGTATCTAAAAAAGTGTGAATTAGTTATCGAAATTTTTTCATTTAGTTATATATCTTGTCAGAAACTCCAATAATCTACACTAATTTTAAGCAACTATAAATATTTAAAGGCACACACACATAACTCATACTTTATTATAATTCTGATATTAAAAACTCTCTGCCGACATATAGAAATGAATCTCGTGCATATTCCATAAAAGGTTAAAAATTCAAATCTTACAAAATTAAGATTTAAAAAATTACGAAAACATATTTTTAAAATATCATTTTCCCATGAGAAACTAATAATTTCAAATTCAACTGTAGTGATTATAAAGAATGTAATTAAAGATATAAATGTTTCTTTTATGTTGCATTTTTTCTGAAGTCTATCCTTAAGGAATTGTTTGTTTCGTAAAATATTTATCATACTTATTTCTCTCGGCCCCCCCGAATGCAACGATCAAAGGTTAATTTATTTTAATTAGCTTACGTATTAATTAAAGTTGCATCACAACTTACTAAATTTATTTAATCGTGAGGTTGAAAAGAAATATATTCAACTAAAGTGAAGTTAAATTAATAAAAATTCCAAAGAAGGGAGAAAAAATTAGATGATAAAATACCGAGGAAAAAAAGAAAAAGTATATTATATTCAAAATAATTTTACTTTATAACATCATTTAATAGTTTCAAAGAAGAGTTAGTTATTAAACGTGGCTATTTCAGATTTCAATACATTAGCGTACTTTGGACATTTACGTGTTTATTTACACAATTATAAGTTTTTCAAATACATATCAGTCAATTTCTTTACCATTCAAAATTCTTTAATCATTTAAAACATAAAATATTCTGAGTTATTGTTATATGTATTGAAGATTCCAAGTACTCCTCAGAGGCCAACTTTCGTCGGGTAAGTCGGATTTACGACCTCGAGGAGCCCAAGTAATATTTCCTTTCTCCGGTGGGATTTCCTGTTTTTGGTAAACACTCGTGACGAACCCCTGGGATTATGTCCTAGTGATATTTCTCTATTTTAGATCCTTCTCTTTGTCATTCTATAGCCCCCATTTCTTCTTTTCTTGTATTTACAGATTTGTGTAGATCTGAGATATGTGATTTTTTTTTGCAAGTTTATGAGAGTTTGGTGCAGCCCAGCTAAATATGGATCTTAAGACAGTAAAATTAATTATCCGTTCAAAGTATTAGAAAAGGTCAATTTTCTACTCATGATAATTTTTTGAAAATTAGAATTTTCTTCTCATGCTAATTTTAAATAAATTTCATTATAGCTTGTTCATTTGATGACTGTTCTTTTTCCATGAAGTTTAATCACTTCCTCAGATGTACAAATGTACTCAGATAAATATGGGGTGTTACAAAAGGGTCTTTACAAAATAAGAGGAGTGATTGTACTCATCAAGATGTACAATATTTACTACGGATATTGAATTGTGTAAACTGCCAAAAGACATAGTAGTAATAAAACGTAAGTTGCATAAACCAGAAAGGCAGCAGAAAATGATTCAAAGTAGCTGCTTAAAGTGGTGGCCAAGTGTGGCGCTGCGCTAATAATACCGGTGTATGAATGACTGGCGTACACTCTCAAAGATTCCTGATGTCGTGTTTATCCTATCTGAGGCAACAACGACTTGAGCTACGAGATTTTTCGAGCGGTCTACGGGTGACTCATACCTATTATTTCGTGTGCCTACACAAAAAGAAGTCTAATGGACTTTGAGCCTGAAGTCCAAGATATAGGTCCGTCATGTCCAATCCATCTCTAAGACAAATAACATCCAGGAAGTGAGCTGGGGCTCCATCATGCATGAACCACATGTGTATCTGTGTGGTGGATGGAATTAGCTGCAATAAACGGGCTGTGGGTGTTCCAGGAATATAAGGTAATGTACGTCCATCAAACGATCTGGCAACAGATAAGTGCTACCAGTAGATCAGCAGTGACACCTGCTCACACGCTAACGGAACATCTCTCCTGATATGTACGAGGGGGGAATTCAATGGAGATTGTTCACAGCCCAGATGTGTTTATTCCGAGTGTTTAAAATGCTAAATGATAAACGACGCCTTTTCAGTGAATAACACTAGCAGGAAAATGCAGATTGCTCGTTTTCATTTGGATCATTCATCTCAGAAATTCAAGGCGCAGTAAGTAGTTAACAGCGTTTAAACTTCGAACCCTTTGTACATAGAAGGGCTGCATACCTTCTTTAAGAAGACAACGCTTCTCTATAGTATGACATATACCAAAGTCATCTGCCACATCTCGAGAAGTTGCGTAAGAAGCCACCCCATAACTGTCCAAAACATATTCTTTCGTTTCCGACATCCTCACAGATCACGGATATCCCATACCTTTATTTGAGATAGCTAAAGTGCCGAATTCCCATAGTCTATCAACATTGGCGAAGGTAGGGTGGCTTGGAAAAGTAAGCCTATGAAAGGATTCAAAGTACAACCATCATGATTCGAGTCTATTTCAATTCTCTTGACCATACATTATATGCATGAAGTCTGCGAATTTGTTCCGTACGATGTTATCACAGCACTAATCCTGCATTGAGAATACGCCCTCTTCAAAGAACAACGCTCGCTTTGATTGGCTTCAAACCGAACCGTGATAAGCGAAACAGCTGCAGCCGTCGATGCTGCTGCGTCTAACTGGAAATTTGCATACTTTCAATACTTGGCACTGATGTTCTAGAGATGTGCTGCTTATCCGGCATGAGAAAAATGACTCAGAAGTGACAGAGTTTCTGTTCGAGTTCTAATGTTACTCCTATCTGCAGCTGAGATTGAAATACGACTCGAGTTTCCGAGGTAAATATTGTTCGTCTTGGTAAATACAAAAATCCCTCTTATTTTGTAGACATTTTTGTAACACCCCCTCCTCCTGTAAAAATATTATTTCTTTCTTTTAAATCTGTGTAATACATTCAGGTATACCGGATTAAAATAAGAATATTTTTATAAATATATATTTTGCTCGTTTCTTTCATGTTAAAAGAAAACAATTGAATGAGGCATAAAAGAGAAAAATATGAATGAATTGGTTGTGAAGAGCAGAAAATAGATGATTGATATGAAGCTGCTCATACTTAGAAAAGTTTGAGGGAAAGATCAGATCAGAAAACGAAGAAATCAGGATGAAAGGAGAGTAGTTGGGCGAGTTGCTTTATACTTTCGTGTGACAGAAAGTAAGGAATCAATTTCAGTTGCCTGATATCCAAAAAAGATGACGAGTGTAATAAAATCATTCCAAAAGCTCTGCTTATCAGTACGGGAAGTTCTCACTCTTTAAAATGAACAGGTTAAAAAAAGAAAATTTTATTTCATTGTTTTTTTTTTATCTCTACTGACAAGCCATGTCTTGGACAACAAAGAACACTATTTTTGTAGATATGATTAAAGTTCAATTTTGTTCAAAAGGTCAAATAAAAAAAACAGTTGTGGTCAGGGTTAAATATTGATGATTAAATAAAGCTAAAAACACTTATTAAAAATCATTTTAAATAATTTAGTTATATTTTACGCAGATTAAAAAATTCTATTTCCACATTGATTGAAAATCAAAAAGACCTCGTAATAACAAACTGAAAATTTAGCTGAAGGATGCTTTTAAAATGTGTCTCAAAAATGGAAATAAGTATTTTTTTACAATAGCTTTTGCCTGCCGTGAATAAGATGCATTTTTAACTAAAAATATCATTCTATCTTTGGAGCATTTAAAACATCATATATAAAGTTATGCGACAAGTAATATGTACATCTTAGGAATTATTATATCCGTAATGTAGGAATATCCGTTATGTAGACATTTTTGAAATACTTTTAAGATTCTTGAACATTGTTTTACATAATTTGTATTAAGGATACCTTGGAATTATTAGTGTGATATATAAATAAAAAATTATTAAATTAAATTGGTTTCGTCAGTTCTAAAACTCAAGTAAACAAAAATATTTAATTGAGTGTATTCTAGCAAACTAAAAACTAGATAAACCGTTTTTAAACTACATCTTAATATTTTAAAAAGGGTAATATGCCTGATTATAACAATAAATCTTGAAATTTATAATGAAACCTTTAAATTTTACTATATTTTTTGTCTACACATTACTTTTTTCCGAAAAAATATTTCTTCGACAAAATATTTAAATTTAAATTGTACAGATTCGCCCTGTGAATTTAATTGTAAGAAATTATTTCTCTACGTGTTATAGTGCAATGGATTCCTTACGCATTTGCAGCGAATTTCCTTAAGGGAATATGTACATTTTCCATGATCTTTTTCAAGAGCTATGTAGTGACACGAAAAGTTACTTAGCAGAGCTTTTTTTCAGGACTCTGAATAGCGTGTAATTCGCTCCGATGCATTTCTTTCAGAGCTCTTAACATCTCCTTTAGTGCATTCACCTTTGTCTTTGACCTTGACGATGAAAGTCTGCTGTTCACTTTCTTTCGATTGTAACAGTTGTCTTCCTGTTTTTGAAACTTCTGTAAGTTAGTAGTCAATTCTTTTTAAAATGAAAAAAATTATGATCATAGTGTGTTGAAAATTGAGAAGCTTTCTGCATTTCACTTACTTTCATTCCTTAAATAATTCATTGTAATTGCTTACGAAATTATAATAATTTTTTTTTTTTTGAATTTCCCTATTAAAAGCAAAGTAATTAGAAATTCGAAAACACAACATTCGAGATACTTGTTTTCATAAAACCTCTAATAGTTTTCATTTATAGGAATTAAAAATGAAATCGAACTATATTTTGAAGCTCGCTCTCTCTCTCTCTCTCTCTCTCTCTCTCTTCTGAATTTGAATTTCACTTTGGAGCTTTTAATAAGTTTTTAAAACAATTGCTTGGCACGCTTAAATAGAAAATTTCTAAGAGGTAATAGGATGTTTATAAATTTTAGTTACGAGCATAAATTGATCATTTATGAATATAGGATTCCGCTATGACTCAGATTTTAACATTTACATATTTGAAAATGAATTAAATAAATATTTTAATATGGTGATTGTTTCTCATTTATTTTATTTATAAATGTGGTTGGAGTAGCTTAGCGGTCATGGTTACGAAATCGCAGCTAGCGTTGTTTCCTTCGAGTGGTGGGTTCGATTCTCGTTCTCTAAAGACCCGCAATGTAGTGGGGCTGATGCACATTAAATCTGATCGATTTCGCAACTTCTCCTGTTGTTGCGGTAGCCTAGTGGTCATGGTTGCGGATTCATGGTTGGCAGTTTTCTTCGAGACGTGGGTTTGAGCATTGATACCACTTAAGGTTCGCTATGTATCCGGGCTTATGCACATTAAATTTGTTGAGGCTAAAAGTTCTCCCGTTGACGTGATGTGGGAATTAAGAGTGAGAGGTGCCAACTAAGGTGTCGTCCTCGTCAGTTTCCAGAGGTTCAAAATTACGAGGTTCGTCGTCAATGTCCCTCGCGTTTCTTCTATGTGCGATGTCTATAAACAATCAATCAATCGATCATTTCTAATGTATAATATTTCAAGTTCACAGTTTTAATTAACCAAATAAATTTAATTGGGTTTTGTATTCTTTTTGTCTATTCAAATTTTCTATTACATATAATCTAAGTAAAGATATATGAAGTTGTTTTCGAGCATGAAAGTATTTCGAAAAAAAAAAAATTAAATTTAAATAAAGTTAGAAATTTAGACAAAACACATGAAATTTTTTATTGATTCATAAAATAGTGATCTGAGTAATGAAAACATTATAAATATTTCAAAATACTCTTTCACATTCGCTTGAAACAACATTCTTCATATATATTTAAACATGAATATAAATGGCAATTAAGTCATAACAAGTTATATAAAAAAATTTAAAGTCAATTCCTACTTAAGTCAACAAAGAATTTTTTTTATTTTAGTTACTTTTTATTAAATAATTACAATTAATATAAATATGTATATACATATGACAGAATCATAATATTAAATTGGAAAATAAATGTTTTTCAGCGATCTACTGAATTCGTCACTGACGGAATCCTAAATTTATATCCTGCTAAATATTTTATATAAGCGAAATACCACTGACTGACTCATCACGATATCTCCAAGACTATACAACCGATTGACTTGAAATTTGGTATAGTTACTCATTTTGCGATGTAGACGCTCACTAAGAACGGATTTTACGGAATTCTTATCCAAAAAGTAATTTTCATCCGTTAATCTTTTCTTATCCAAAAATTATGTCATTTTTGGCGATAAAGTCGCCAAAAATGACATGACCGACGCCAAACGGAATTTATTTTTTTTTTATATGTATTCTGTGCATTGCTACCAATTAAGTTTACTTGCGGGATTTCCGCGTTCGAAATGGAAATAATTTAATATTGAGGCACTGATGGTGGATTGGCAAGAGCGGGATTTTGAAAAATACTAAAATTTCGACTTCTTACGGAGTAGCACACACCCAAGACAATCCGCTGAATAGGATGCATTGTAGGTTTATCATATATAATTTAAATGTTGAGCCCCGAAATTCCTACATTTAGATATTTTTCACCAAATATCTTCCACCGCCAAGTCGAAGCATTTCAATGACCTTGCATTGTGAATTTTAAATAGCTATACTATGGTAACCCCAGCTGATTTCTGTCCGTTTTGCTGAGCAAACAATTATTTTTTATTGTTGTAGAACCTAAACGTAAGTTTCAAATTTATGAGAAAAGTATTTTATTATTAACTAGCTGATACCCGCCCGCTTCGCTGGGCAGACGATAATATATTTTGGAACCTATACGTAAAATATCAAGAAATTTTTCAATTTTTAAATTTAATTATAATCTGAATTTAAAAATTTTAGAAATTGATTGTCTGTAATAATGGTTATCCATGACTTTCAAACATATGAGAAAAGTATTTAAGTGTTAATAATTCATCAATGAAAATGTAATTTAGTCCGTAAATCTGTCGTTGAACAGAATTCCGCATCACCGATGAGGTAGTGTGTAGTGCGATGTGTTCCCATTATTCTACATGGCGGATCCCCAGTAGGCCAAAACCATGTAAAAATTGCCAACATAAAAATAAAAATACATTTTTATATATATTTTTTTATTTTTTAAACCTGTTGAAACAATTTTTTTGTGTATTACATTTCTATTGTCTTTATTTTGAATGCATGGCAATTTTTGAGGGTGACAACTACATTTTTATTTTTTATTATATCAATTTATTTATCTTAATTATTACATTCATTATTATTTTATCTTATTCTTATTTTAGAAATAGTTAAATATTAGAAAAATATGATATAATATGCCTACATTTCCAAAACATCTCTGTAGACAACATTCTTCGTTCGTTTTTCTGGTTGAAGGTTGATTAGATTTTCACGTGAACTAACTCTTGAACATGCCATATAAAATTGACCATGTGAAAAACAGACACTTTGTAAATCTACACCAGCTAATTTTAAACTCTGCCCTTGTGCTTTATTGATAGTCATCGCAAAGCAAAGTCTAACTGGAAACTGCAAACGCTTAAATTCAAAATGATAATCTGATGGAATTAATGGTATTCTTGGAATGAATATATTTTCACCCTCATACTTTCCTGTAAAAATAGTCGCTTCTATAACGTTTTTTCTTTGAGTTTTCACTTTGAGTCTGATGCCGTTACATAATTTAGGAGGATTTAAATTACGCAACAACATTATTGACGTACCAATCTTTAGGTAGCCTAGTGGGCAAGGTTTCGGATTCGTGGCCGACGGTTTTCGCTCAGTCGCGGGTTCGATCCTTGGCCGCCAAAGACCCACTGTGTAGCCAGGGTGGATGCACGTTAAATCTGTCGGGGCCCAAAGTCCTCCCGTTGGTGTGGTGTGGATGTTAGAAGAGGGGGGTACCAGCTCAGTTGTCGTCCTCGTCACTTGACCGTGGTTCAAAATAATTATAGAAAGAAAATATTCTGAAAGCTGATCCTTATGGTTAAGAAGACTATTCAAAGGTTCAGGGTAGGATCTAATAGCAGGAATTTGGATTTGATCACCGCTGCAGCACATTCCTGGAGGTTCTTCTATCAATTTTAAAGCATGGCACTACAAACAGGACAAACGTTTTCTGATATTTTTTATCTGCGATTTTATCATTTAAATAGTCAATATCTGTTATATATATTTAAAACCAAAGCTTTAGAAATCCAAGGCACTAATTTAACTTTTGATCTTTTTTCACTGCATTTAATTACAGCTGCCTGATTCATAGGGGGGTTATTAGAAAAGTATTTTCGTATTGCTGCTCTATGTACTTCAGGATGGCTTTTAGTATATTTTGAAGCAACTTCTCTATGTATTTCAAGATGACTTTGAGTATACTTTCAGCAGCGTGTCTTACTTGTTCATATCTAATTGAATTTGTGAATATTTTTCCTCTTTTTTTTACCTTTATTTAATTGAAGAGATATTATATCATTAATAATCTATTCACTTGAACTTGATAAATTAATGTTAGATATTGATTGAGTCTTTGAAAGTAGCATAGATACATTTTCTTGAGGATGAAACACTAAAGATGACACATTTTCTTCATTTTGTTTCACATTATCATCACCAAGATTAACTTTACTTTTATTTGTTAATCCAACTATTTCAATATAAACATCAAAATGTCCACTATTATAGTTTCCCGTAAAACGTAATTTTTTTTTCTCTGAATTGTTTCACCAACAGAAGCTATAAGGCAGACGCCTTGATACACTTCGAACTGATAGGGAAATAGCTCTGCCACCGCCATAATTTCGCAAATAGATCCATACGTGTTTGGTTTACACCTTTCGGTAAAATATAAATCGTTAGTATTATAAGGAGCGCCAGGTAGCATTTGAGTGTAGCATTTAAACCGATACCAGTTGTTAAACATGTGAGAAACGATAATATTTCTCATTTTATACGCCATCGATATGTCACCGAACACCAGCAAAGACAGAGACGAAAATAAACTTGCTCCGTAGCCAAGAATTTTAAAAACTTTGAAAGGAGTAGGTATTCTATCTATCCAAATATATTCAACATCCATTATTAAAAACTATAACTGAAAAGTAAATAAGAAAAATCAATTTGTATTAACCTACAATGAAATACTTTTCAAGTTAAAAAAATATAATTAATTTTTTAAAATCAAATTATTTAAAAATTCAACAAAAAATACTTACAAAAAGATAAAGTATAGTAAAAAAATTTAGCAAGAAATCACCCGTATTACGTTATCCTTTTTACATAGGGATAACTCTTACGCTAGCAGCATATCTAAAACCGCATTTGAATAGACAGAATAGCTCTTAAAAAATCATATCATTAAAAATAATTCTGTATTCTGAAAACGATAAAATATCCAGCCATTTTAAAAAAACAAAAACGTTTATTTCTTAGAAACCATAAACTAAAAATTGCCAAAATACAAAAACAAAACTTTTGCAAAATGTTTACATTAGGTTACAGTTAATGCGTACATCGCAATAAATATTTTGACAGCTACTTATTTTTTTTTTATCAATGATATGAATAACATACCGTTATTATTCATTTGTTAAAAGCCAACTTCAATATTTTCGTAAGATTGCGTTTAGATTTACAAATATAATTTATCAATCATTATTAATAATAAAATACTTTTCTCATAAATTTAAAACTTACGTCTAGGTTCCACAACAATAAAAAATTATTTTTTGCTGAGCAAAGCGGGCGGAAGTCAGCTGGGGTTACCATAGTATAGCTTTTTAAAATTCACAATGCAAGGTCATTGAAATGCTTCGACTTGGCGGTGGAAGATATTTGGTGATAAATCCATCCTCCATCAGCGCATCAATATTAAATTATTTGGTATTTTCCATTTCGCACGCGCAAATCTCGCCAAGTAAACTGAATTGGTAGCAATACACAGTATACATATAAAAAAAAATATACTCCGTTTGGCGTCGGTCATATCATTTTTAGCGATAAAGTCTCCAAAAATGACATAACCAATGGATAAGAAAAGATTAACGGATGAAAATTACATTTAGGATTAGAATTCCGTAAAATCCGTTCTTAGTGAGCGTCTACATCGCAAAATGAGTAACTGTACCAAATTTCAAGTCAATCGGTTGTATAGTTTTAGAGATATCGTGATGAGTCAGTCAGTGGTATTTCGCTTATATATATATAGATAATGATTGATAAATTACATTTGTAAATCTAAACACTATCTTACTAAGTTATTGAAGTTGGCTTTTAACAAATGAATAATAAAGGTATGTTATTCATGTCACTGATAAAAAAAAATAAGTAGCTGTCAAAATATTTATTTTGATGTATGCATTAACTGTAACCTAATGTAAATATTATGCAAACGTTTGTTTCTGTATTTTGGCAATTTTTAGCTTTTGGTTTCTCGGAAATAAAATTTTTTGATTTTTTAAAATAGCTGGATATTCTATCGTTTTCAGAATACAGAATTATTTTTAATGCTATGATTTTTTAAGAGCTATTCTGTCTTATTCAATTGCAGTTCCAGATATGCTGCTAGCGTAGTAGAGTTATCCCTTTGCAAAAAAGGATAACGTAATATGGGTGACATTTTGCTAAAAAATTTTACTATACTTTATTTTTTGTTAGTATTTTTTGTTGAATTTTTAAATAATTTGATATTTAAATATTAATTTCGGTTATATTTTTTAACAAGAGAAGTATTTCATTGTAGGTTAATACAAATTGATTTTTCATATTTACTTTTCAGTTATAATTTTTAATAATGGATGTTAAATATATTTGGATAGATGGAATACCTACTCCTTTCAAAGTTTTCAAAATTCTTGGCAACGGAGCATGTTTTTCATCTCTATCTTTGCTGGTGTTTGGTGACATATCGATGGCGTATAAAATGAGAAATATTGTTTCTCACGTGTTTAACAACTGGGATTGATTTAAATGCTGCATTCAAATGCTATCTGGCGCCTCTTATAATACTAACGATTTATATTTTACCGAAATGTGTAAACCAAACACGTATGGATCTATTTGCAAAATTATGGCAGCGGCAGAGCTATTTCCCTATCAGTTCGAAGTGTATCAAGGTGGCTGCCTTATAGCTTCTGTTGAGGAAACAATTCAGGGGGGGGGGAATTACGTTTTACGGGAAACTGTAATAGTGGTCATTTTGATATTTATATTTAAATAGTTTGATTAACAAATAGAAGTAAAGTTAATCCTGGTTATGATAATGTGAAACAAAATGAAGAAAATGAGTCATCTTTAGTGTTTCAGCCTCAAGAAAATGTGTCTGTGTTAGTAAGACTCAATCAATATCTAACATTGATGTTTCAAGTTCAAGTGAATCAATTATTAATGATGTAATATCTCTTCAACTAAGTAAAGGTAAAAAAAGAAGAAAAAGATTCACAAATTCAATTAGATATAAACAAGTAAGACAAGCTGCTACAAAATATACTCAGTCATCCTGAAGAACATAGAGCAGCTGTAAGAAAAAACTTTTCTAATAACCCCCATGTGAATCAGGCAGCTGTAATTAAATACAATGAAAAAAGATCAAAAGTTAAATTAGCGCCATGGACTTCCAAAAATGTGTCTGGTTTTAAATATGAAATATATATTGACTATTCAAATGATAAAATTGTCAGTATCGGAAAACGTTTGCCCTGTTCGAAGTTCCGTGCTTTAAAATGGATAGAAGAACCTCCAGGAATGTGCTGCAGTGGTGGTCAAGTCCAGCTTCCTGCAATTAGATCCTACCCTGAACCTTTGCATGGTCTTCTTAGCCATAAGGATCAGCTTTCAGAACATTTTCTTTCTACAATTCGTAAGTATAATGGATGTTTTCAGATGACGTCATTCGGAGCAAAAGAATTGAAAGAAGGGAATTTTATGCCAACATTTAAAGTCCACGGGCAGGTATACCACAGGATAGGTAGCCTATTGGCTGAGCCTCCTCAACAACCTTCTTTTCTTCAGCTTTACTTTCTCTGTGATGATGGACGTGAAAAACACATTCATTGTGGTATTTTCCCAGGTGTTAACCCAGAATTAGCCAAATACAAAAGGCGTTACAGGAACATAACAGGTATATTCACGATTTCAAAGCTGCTGTTGATTCAGTTCCTAAAGACCAAAAGGAGTTCAAGGTTATAATTAATGTCGATAAAAAACCATCTGGAGAACACAAAGGTCGTTTCAATGCTCCAATTTTCTTGATATTTTATGTATAGGTTCCAAATTATAATATTATCGTCTGCTCAGCGAAGCGGGCGGGTATCAGCTAGTATTTTATATTAGAGAGAATTTTTTTTCTCCCATATAAAACTAAAATTAATTATTTGAAAATCAAATTAAAAAAAATTATGTTTCGACAAGATGCGATCCGAAGGCACGAAGATTCTACGTCGACCAACTTTGACACTGCAAGACAAATGACATAGTTGAAGCATTGGCTTGTTTCTTAATTCATCCGGTAAATTAAATGGTTGTAATGCAGTTTAGCCCAACCACCCTTTGTGACAGGAATTATTTGGCAGTTATATACTAAATGTGGCTACCCTGCTCCACTTCGCGGAAACGTTCAGCCAAAAAAAAAAAAAAAAAAATCGCCAAGTATGACAATTTTTGAAATCGCGCCAAGTGGTCGGGCAAAACAGTATTTTCCCCAATTAAATTTAATTAAATGAATTAATATTTGAAAAAACTGTATTAACATCAAGTGTCATCCACTATAAGTTTAACAAAATGTATCTGAACTTGAGTGGACGAATAAAAAGTTTTTTTTTTTTTATTAAGGATTGAAAATTTGAACAAGATATATATATAGAGAGAGAGAGAGAGAGAAAGTGTGAGCTAATAGTAGGAATTTAAAAATAAGGACATGCGTCCCCCTTTTTTTTTAATTTAAATGATTTTATAAGACATATTTCATAAACTGTTAAATACATTGTTCAAAGTTCCATTCAAAAATGTGAATTCTAGTCCAAAATTGCATATGTCGAAATGCCATCATTATACAAACAGTGCTTTAAAAGGATAAATGTGTTATAATTTATTTGAAATATTGTGCATTGTATTTTTGCAGAGAAAAGTTACGTATATGGCATATCTCTAAATACACTATTTCTTTAATGATGATGCCCGTGGTGATGATGGTGCCCATGGTGATGGTGATGCCAATGATTATGATGTCCATTGTGATGGTGGTGACCATGGTGATGATCGTGAGGACCATGATGATGATGCCTTGCTTCAGTAGCAAATGTATCAGGAATACACTGGAGAGCGTTGATCAAAGTCATGGTGACTAAGACTGTGGCCATGGGCTTCATATTTCTTGTTGAACAATAAGAATAATATGTTGAAGGCAGACAGACTGAGTTGTTAATCTCTAATGATGTAGCTCGAATGTATTATCTTGTCAAATACGAGGACTTTCTATACATGGAGCTCAATATATTTCGAAACAGAGGTATTTGAATGTGCTAGGATAAAGACATAATTATTTTTTATTGAATAATCATGACTGTGGTGTAAAAACTTATAATTAAAAAAATGATTAAACAAAGAAACAAATATTTAAAAAGGAAATATATTTTAATCATATGTCAAGGTTAGAAGCATAAGGTGTGTCTGGGGTAGATTCCCAAACTATTTTTTACTGTTTTACATCCATTAAAATGAAAAAACACAGCGAAATATCCGAAGCGTGAAATGTATTTAAAATGGAACATTTTCCTCCTCAAACAATACGTTGCAAAACACAGCAGATATGCATTTTTAAAAAATAAAAAAAAAAGTGTTATGCGGAAATGGATTTTGAAAAGTGAC
Source organism: Nephila pilipes (assembly GCA_019974015.1). NCBI lineage: Eukaryota > Metazoa > Arthropoda > Arachnida > Araneae > Nephilidae > Nephila > Nephila pilipes. The sequence goes on along the minus strand of BMAW01059200.1, from coordinate 13,175 downwards.
CCAGATACTGAATTATTGATGAATTGTATTATAATAGAATTTATCTGAATGTATTAAGAATGTATCTGAATCATTTATTTTAATTTTGTTTTACAAGCTGAAAGTATTTTAATACATATGCTATAAATAGAAAAATATGGAAATATAAAAATAAATAAAATTCCTATTAAAATGAAAACTTTCAAATACATTTTTTAGATTACAGAAAAGGTAAGAGAAAAAAATGAAAAAAAAATGTAATTGCATAAATATAAAAACAAATTACTCCAGAAAACGAGCAAGACAAAAAATACATGAAACAATATGAAACAAAAATAGCAAGGAAATAAACTTCAAAATATGATAAAACTAAAAATTTAAGAATGAAAAACAATGAAACCATATGAGTGAAAAAAATTATAATAAAAAATGTAACATTTATCGATTCTGAATATGTCTTATGATAGGTGAGTAGGTTTAATACTTTTATAGGCCCAAAATTTCCTTACAGAAAAATGTAAAATAAAAATATGGAAATTCCACGAAATTCAAAAAATACTAAACGAGCACACAGCTCCCCAAATAATAGCAATATATGAAACCAATATATATATATATATATATATATATATATATATATATATATATATGGGTTGGAGACCCAGTTTGATAAAATATTGTTGTTGCACTGTTTGGATATTAGAAAAATTACTTTTAATATTCTGGAGAATATAGACGGATGTAAGACACATTAAAGGGGGAAAGGGACCATTTAAAGCTGCGTACAGAACAATGGAAAATGCAATTAAGTGACAGAAAGAACCAATGAGAAAGGTGTAAGTATAGAATATGTCCCTCGTGGAGTGCCAAGCAATATTCCACACATCTGTAAATCTCTGAACACCATTATTCACCCGCCGCTGAGACAATTTACTTCACTCCATTGTCAGATCACAGATGATAGTTTTCTCATTTGTTGGAGGAGGCTTTTCACAATAAAGTCGCTTAACTCGAGGTATCTCAATCATTTTCAATGGGGTTTAGGTCAAAAGAGCATTCTGGCCATATGAGACGTTGAATACTGTCACTTACTAGATATTTCTGAATAGTGCCTTATCGATGATATGGTGCATTGAAGGCCATGAAACAAATTTATCGCCAACAAGGTCATGGATGAGGCATACATGAGGTAGTAGTACTTAATCAATGTCTCTGGTCATTTATATTCTCAGATGGTGAGCACATGTAGAGGCTTGTAGCAAATGATAATGGTACTTGTCCATAGTATGATTCTGCATGTTGGATATTGGCCCTTTCCTGGATATTTTTTGAGCGATATGCTGCGTTATTTTTAAGCCAGATCAACTGGCATCTACAATCCGATTGTAGACTAAATCTTGTCTTATCTGAGGATAGTATACATGGTCCGTCCAATTTCTATGCTCACGACACCTTTGCAACCATGTTCTACCATTGCAGTCTGGGCAATAGAATACAGACAACAAGTCTAGAGGCGTAAAATCCTTCTCCCAAATGTTACGCAGCAGTTTTTTAGTAGATCGTCTCTTGCATAAATATTTTTCCAACTTCTTATACATAGTGCGAGAGTTCCATTTTGTTGTTATTTCAGTTAACATATCTCCCGTTGGTGAAGTACTTCTACCTAGAATTTTCCATTCCATGTGCTTTCCAATTATTATAAAACTTTCCATTCCAGTTATTATAAATGCTTTCCACATCCGCGAAACAAAGTAATGGGTGATGTTAAACATTTGTGCTGTTACATTTCTTATCAAATATCTGTCATTTTTTCACCTATCTTTCCAATAACACTATGTAAGGGTATTTGGTCGGGAGGAAGTGTCGAAAACATTTCTAAAATACTTAATTTATTTACAACACAAGTTTGATCAACCCAAGTTATGATAAGCACCCTGTTAATAAATATGAGGACAATTGGCGAAGTATGCGAGATTTGAGAAGACTTTAAATACTTCAGTACACTTACTAAATTTAAGAGCTCCGACTTCTAAGTTATCTAGTTTCGATCGTAACCTTAAGTAATACAAATATCAATTACTAAATATTCATTGCTCCTCTAGAAGTCTATCCTATCTATCCTCTCTCCTTCTTGAAAGCTTAAACTATATATCAGTCTTAATTTGCATGATCACGTTCTCTTAATTGGAGGAAGCTTTCTAATAAAAATAATTTCTAAGGCCCAAAAATTCCCCTAGAGGATTGTTAGTGACAAGATCGTGGATAGAGCAGTCACAACTATCCCACGTAAATTCATCTGAATGATTTCTTAAAAGACGTATCGAAAATTTCAAGTTTGCTAATGAATTCTCTCTAATCAAATTTTCACGTAGAACGATAGCTGTCTAGTTGCAAGAAAACATTTAAATATCTTATCAGTGATATCACGCGACGAACAAGAGGGGAAAAGAAAATTAGCATACGAGCTCTTCTTCTTCTTCACACTGTATTTAATTATTCCCCATTTTGCTTCCTTTCATTTTGTGGTTGCTATGGGTGATAATATCGTCTATTCTTAACAATTATCCACCTTTGCATGTGTGCTTATTGCCAAGAAGCTCAAAAGCACTGATGATGCAGTGGAAATAGACTGGTCTTGAACATTGTGTTCTTACCCCAATGGCACTAAAAATTTATGCCAAAGTTTTGTTAATTATTATCTGTTTTTCATTATAATTTCTAACACCATCCAGATTGTTCTTTACTTTTCTAGAGTAGTGTTCGGGAACATTTTAACGTAATATAAAGTCAATGTATTTCTGGTCTGAGAGAGTTCTCAGCCCAGAGTAGTTGCTCTCAGTTCGTTAATAAACCACGTTATTAGGATATTGATTAAGTCTCTAATTCATCCTATTCCAATACCAATGCGGCTATATATATATATATATATGTGTGTGTGTGTGTGTGTCTGTGTGTAGTAGTAGAAGAACTTTCACTTAAATATTTTATAATTTTAAAAATTTATATTTAAATGATAAAATAAATGAATAAATAATAATTAATTAATAAAACTGAATGTATTACATAAAGATTAAAAAGTCATTTCTTTATCTATAAGATAACTAGACTATAGTGACATTTTACATAGTTTTATTAAACCATTAAATTTGAGTTTCCTATCCCTCTCCTTTTTCAAAAAAATTATGATGTATTTTATTTATGAAAAAGGGCCGGATTGTAAAAAAATTGTGACAGTAAAAATATTTTTATATCCAATTCAGATGTAACAAAGATTGCATGTTTTCTCTAAGTATTTTATTTTTCAACTATTTGGTCACAAATAAAACTGAATTTTTCTTTTTAGGAAAATATTTTTTACAGAACGAAAGAATAAAGCAAAAAAAAAAAAAAAAATCTCTAAATTTAATTACACCTCTTTCGTAAAAATGTTTACAATAAAATAATATCAACATTTGCATTTCAAAATTTAATTTTATTTATTGGATTCTAATATCAACATATCGATAAAGCTCATCATTAATCATAATATAAAATTTTAATTCATTACCCTTTTTATTTATTTGTATACAATTTTCCTAAAGTCCATTTATTACGCGACTTATGAAATCATTTAATGTTAATGCTCTATTCACGCTTGAATTACAATGGCTTTTTTTGTTTATGTTTGTTTTCATACTGTATGTTCCTTAAGTAGAAAAAATTAGATTTGGATTAAATTGTGTTAGAATCCTTGACACGAAATCTAAAAAAAAAAAGGGGGGGAGAACAATTCTTCACCATTTATACATCAAATTAAATTTTTTTAAGAAAATTTAGCTATCATTGTTTATCAGGTGTGATCCATATCGATATCCTATCACGTGCATACTCTTAGATTTTGAAATATCTGTTCCCTTCTACTATATAAAGTTGTCTCTTTCAGCAAGAAAATTAATTCCAAGTCAATTCAGTAGAGAAACAACTCAAACACTCTCGGTAATCTCCTGAAAACATGAAGTCTATTACTGCTATCATGATTGCTGTGATCTTAATCGTTGCTCTTCACTCGGCTCCTGGGGTAGTTGCTACTGAGGAGAGACATCACCATCATGGTCATCACGATCATCACGGACATCACCACCATCACGGACATCATCACCATCACGGACATCATCACCATCATGGACATCATCATCACCACGGGCATCATCACTAGAAAGAAGGCTCCAGGAGGCAAACAATTTTTAAATAAAAATTCCAATGTTTGATGTTTCAAAGTGTTTATGCATTTATTTTATATGATATCCTTTGAACGTAATTCGTTACAATTCAGTGAAATATAAGTTACTTTTTGTCTGATATAAAATAAACTCATTTATTTCTTATTAATTTTCAATGTATATGTTGTGTTAGAACAGAAAATGAAGAAATAAAATGTTGTTAAATAATTGGATATATGTTTGTTATTGCTTGGGGGGTGAAGATTTGTTTTTCTTACACTGTATTTGATTTTCATATATTACATAGAATTAAAATTAATTTTTTTCACTTCAACTTTTTATTTAGAAGTATGTATTTCTTTACTAATTCTGAAATTTTCATATGGCATCAATTACTGTATAAATCTAAAATTAAATGAATGAATTGTTATCCTTAACATAATCAACATTGAGTATAATATATCATAACTAATTTTATGTGCTAATGAGGGATATTTGTGTTTTTATGTCAAAACTTGATAATTTATTGCTTATTAAAAATTTTAAACATACTTATGCTTCTGATTGTAATATACAAGTAACAATTTTGTTAAAATCATGTTACTGAATATCTTTAAAAATGATTTTCATTAAGAATTATTATTGCTCATTTGTTCAAATTAAATTACGAGGTCCTTCGTCAATAGTTCTTGTATTGTTCCTATGTGCGATTTCGATAAACAATCCCTCACTTATACGCACTTGTTCAAATTCGAACTGCATTGGCCAAATTTTTAAATAATCTAGCATACTTTCGAACTAGCATTATTGTTTCATTTAGTTTATTATTGTCATTTCAAATAATCAAAATATTAGTAAAAAATATTTTTGTTTAATTTTGTAATTAAAAACTATTTATTTCGGTTTATTCTGAGAGATGTATTTTGAGAAATCTAGAGCAATATAAATTTTTGGATAGAGAAAACATTTAGTAGTTTTCATATTATTAATTATATAAAAACGGTTTATTTAGGAAACAGTTCAAAGACATTAAAAATCTTTGATAAGTCAAAGATATATATATATATAAAATCATATGACTTTATATCCGAAACAAAAGCTACACATTCTACTATTCATTGTCCTTTTGTCAACTTACAAATAGTTTTAATTAGTAACTTTTTAAGTGTAGCTAATTCTCTTTAAAGGATTACATGATTTTTTCCTTTCAATGAAGGAAATTATTTTAAAATAACATCTAATAAAAAAATTGTTCCCCTTCAACCAAGCGTGAAAATAATTGAATTCCTTAAACATATGGTATCAAAAGAAAAACAAAAAATTAAATTTTTTTTCAAAAATATTTTGCGTAAAAAAACCCTCTTGAAATATCAGTTAAAATAATTTAAGAACCATGCTTATATTGATAGTTTGTAGGTAACAAAAATTCATTGTTAAAATATTCTAAGAATCTTTAAGTCTTGAAAGAAATTAATGTAGTTATAGATTCGTTCTGAATACTTAATTTCTAAGAATATTAACCAACTCATTTTGGCTTTCTTTTTAAATGACTTCTAGTTCCTTTTTCATTTACAATAATGCATTTTAAAGTTTATTTTATTTGCTAAAAGCTGCGTTATCTATTAATAAGTTTGCCATACTTAACACACAGCAATTGAAAGAGTGTTAAATACTATTATTTTTTAAATTGAAACTAATGGATCAATTACAAACAGTATTGTATGTTAGTGAATAAAATATTTCAATTTTTTTTTTACTTAAAAATAAAAAAAAGCATTCATTTTTTTTTCAGTACTTGAGAAATATTCTGAAGAACATTTTCTATTCAAATGGGAAGAATACTCAGATTTGACACAGAAAAGCCAAATCGAATGTGATGAAAAAAATCATTTTCAGAAATTATTTTGCTGCAAAATTCTAATTTTATTTATTTGATCTGTTAATAACTAACAAGAAATAAAAGCCTCATATTTTAATTTAAGTCTCATTATCTCAGCTTATTAAATTTATTGATTACATTCAAATTTCGTTGAAAATGAGTAAACATTTTAATTTAATTTTCAATTAGACAGAATATTTGTAAATATTTTCAACAAAAAACTTGAATGGTTCTACACATCGAATCGAAATATATAGCATTGGATACCGGTCAGAATTCCACTAGTATAGTTAAAATAAGAGATGGTACAAAAAAATTTAGGAAAGCTAAAATATTTAACACGTAACAGTATGTGATAAGCGCCAGATCCAAATCAGAACAGCTAATCAAATATGCGGGTGGTTAGGGAAAAAATTGAAGATGTTTAGTCGATAGCAATATAAGTAAAGTTTCTATAGTACAGATTCTACAAAGAGATTTCTTCAATGTACGGTTAGGTCTCCTCTGCCTGTTTGGATTAATTATATAATATTATATTCTGCCTGATTGGATGCCTGTTTGTTCCTAAGAGGATCTTACCGATGAAAGCGTACTTACTAGAAGCAAGACTACCACTACATTTTGAATTTCATTAAAAAAAGCCACAAGCCCCTTTATTCATTGTGGTTGGCATGATGACATCTGAAGCCATTTTGACCAGCTTCCTCAGTTGTAAAGGGAATTTGTAAGACTTAAAAATTATTTATATCCCCTCCCTCCTATTGTTCAAGAATCAAACACGCCAGGAGTGGAAACGGAAGCTCCGTCAAATGTTAGAGGTGTAGATATATCCCAGAAGCTCCAGAACATAAGTGGCTGCAGCCTACACTTAGCCTCTTTTTGGGAAAAAAGTTGGTCTTTTGGTGTAAATTTGTGTCTGAAATCCTCACTGTGGAGAGATAAATCAAGGTCGGAAACACCCTATTTTACGGGGAGAGTATGTTTCAAAAGTCATTCTATTTTAGAGGGTAGTTAGAAAATAGATCGCACTGCGTGGTTAGAAAGGTTCCGTGCCTACATCTTATCAAAGGGCTGTCTCCGAATCCATCAAATTATCAGGAAAATACCCTTATGGATATCTTTGAATGGTAACAAAAATAAATTAATAACGTTGTTCCGAGCCTCGATCGTTAATTCGAATCGCAGAATACAGAACGGAGATGAAAGTGTATTTTTATTTATTATAAGGAAGATGAAATGTTTAATTTTATTCTTTTCTATCAAGAGTAAACCAGAGCGCGGGTTCTTTTACGAATGCTATTCTTAACTATAGATGAATATTATCATCTCTTTGTTTACTCTGTATTTGCACATTAGGAAGTGTTTGAAATGCTTTAATTAATGAATTTGAAAGGAAAATTAAAACAAAAGTAATTCATGCAATACTGTCACTGTTAAATGGTTCTTATATAATATTCAATTAAAATGAGACACGTGTCACGTCTTTTATACATATCGACCCTATAAAAAACTTTTGTTCCCTAAGATTTAATGCATCCGGATTCTATATTGTGATTAATATAAACGTATATAGCTAAAAACTGAAAACGATACAAGCTACAAAGAAACGTATTTTCTTGTACATTAAAAATGATATTAGTAGCATTATCTTTAAATTAAAAAAAAAAAAAAACATTCATTTTTCCAGATAATTTGTTTGTTCTTTTTTAAAATAAAAATAACAAATAAAAATTTACTTTTAATATTTGTGTGAAAACTAATTATGCTAAGCATATAAATAATATTTCTGACGATTCCTATTTCTCAATAAAATAAACAAATATTAATAAATATTTTGAAAAAAGTATCAAGAAATCTTTGTTCTTGAAAATTGTGTTAAATATTACAATTTGGCTACATTTTTGAACATGTTTCAGAAATAATTTTCATACACTTAGAAACTAATAACTAAAGTTCAGAATAATTCATTTATTGTAATTTAGGAGCAGGAAATTTATAAATTAAGCCAGAGAGTCTTTAATTTTCAAGAAAATTCAAAGAAGAGGGTTTTTTTTGGAATAACCATAGAAATATTTTAATACATTAAAATTGATCTCCTTTAAGTAACAATATATTTTTATAAGCAAGTGCACAATATTCAATTTTATAGAACGCAAAGGAATGCACATCAGCACATAATGATTGCAGACATGACAAATTGATTAGAATTTCATTCGGTTTTTTTAAAACGTTTTTATGTATTTCACTTGGTGTGTGTGTGTCATCAAATTTTCGATCGTTAATTTAACCAACTTTCTATCAAGCTAGATCTCTGAAACCTTGGGAATCGTTCCTACTCGCCTAACAATGCAATATTTAGACATTTGCGACAAGTTTTAACTAATATTTTCTTTAATAATGCAGTTTAGCCCAACCACTTGACGCGATTTTAAGAATTGGCACCAAACTTTGCTATTTTTTTTTGGCTGAACGTTAAGTCCGTAAAACGGACCAGGGTAGCCACATTTGGCAAAATACTGTCAAATAATTCTTGTTGCCAAGGGTGGTTGGGTTAAACTGCATTCCAATCATTTAATTTACCAGATGAATTAATTAATTTTAATTAGTTTTAACGTTTTTATGCATTTCACTTGGTGTGTGTATGTCTGTGTGTGTATCAGTGTGTCATCAAATTTTCTATTGTTAATTTAACCAACTTCCCATCAAGCTAGAGCTCTTAAATTTGGGAAACCGTTCTTACTTGCCTAACAATGCAATAATTAGAAATTTGCGACCAGTTTTACATAATATTTCAATAATGTTTTTGATAAACTTTGCCACCATATAAAAACGTTGGTTTTTATCTCGGATTATTTTTAATTTTATTTACGAATGGCTCAAAATTTACTTTTTTATTCTTTTTTTATGAAGAAGATTTAATTGTTATTTTATTTTTAGTTTTTATCGATTATGTATGTCATCATGAAATGAAACTCCAAAAATTCATTTGTTGTTAAAAGTACTCGGTATTTTAATTTTAAAATCATAAAATAATATTCAAAGATGTTCGAATGGCTTCTGCTAGAAGTAAAAAAAAATATTTATGGTAATTTGTTCGTGCTTTAAAATTTTTGCTATTAATTTTTATTATACACCTCTGCACTTTTGATTAAATCTTTAATTAATTATAAAGCTACTTCTTAATTTCCTTTTAAAAGAATGAATTATAATGATTAGAGAAATAATTTATTTATATGTTATTTGTATTTATTCTATGTTATGGGGGGAGAACTAAAATTGTGTAAAGGATTCTTACATAATAATGTTACATGCCACAGTAATTTAATTTATTTTCTCAACTCAGTCAATATTTTTAAAATTAGTATCTGCTACTGTCATATTTAATCTATATGACATCATATGTATTAATATCTGTATGCTATCTCTTATTATGTTATGTTATTTAATAATTATAAATCATAATCTATTAAAATATTTAATTTTAAAAGGAACAAATGTACAAATAAATACTTTTATAATGTGTGTTTCCTTTTCACTCATTTGCACTTTCAATTTTTTCAATATAACTTTTGTATATTTGGGGTTTTAAATACAGTTTCAAGCATCTTTTCTGATAGTGTTAATAAAGTTAGATAATACGAGATTATCACACATGCTGGTATATCGCTGTTTTGCTTCAGTTCAAGAATATTAATTCAGTTCTTATAATTCAATTTTAGAAAAGTAATCCATGGATTCAAGATAATACCCACAATAATCCAGTTTTAGAAGAGTTTTCTTATTAATATTTTTGATTTTCTTCTATTATTTATATTAATTTTATAAGTACTTAAATATTTTAATCTTTATCTCCACTAAATAATAATCAAATTTTAATAAATACATACACTAATTTCACCAAAGCTGAACTTCGTTTTTATTTAAGAACTCTATGCTCATCATTTTTGCATGAATTCATCTTAAATAACTTTTATCAACTTCAGAAATTAAATGTCACAAAATCTTCACTGTCTCCAGCCTATAGTTAAAACTGGACCTTTGTGTAAATATGTTTGATCTAAGATAATTTATGTCAATAAATAAAAGAATTTACGAAAAAAAAATTTCAAATTCTTTTGAATTTTCTACAGAAAAAGTTCAGTTTGTTAGATGATTCTGCTATTTCGTATCATTCATTTTAAATCAGCATTAAAGGTTAGGAAAACAATTTTAAAAAATTCAAATTTTAAAATAGTTTTTATTTACAAGCAGATAGTATTTTTAAAAGAGAACATGTACAAAATTTGCGTATTTTATACATTTAATATTCCTATAATTAGATCTAATTTACAGAAGCATTGCAGGAGTTATACTGACATAAATGATTTTTTTAAAATAAAAAATACTATATTATGTGCAGTGTCACACATACCTAAAAATTTGCCGTTAAAAATATCTTGTAAATTAAACTAATTGTTATGTGTAACGTCAGCTTT
>BMAW01059189.1:0-13425 GCA_019974015.1 Nephila pilipes | reverse complement strand
TTGCATTTTCGTCGTACACGGGGACCGGTTTGGCCGAATCACCCGGGGCCTTTCAGCAGTTCAGTCTGGCCCTGACCAAGCCTTACATAATATTTTTTAATCGAATTATTAGATTTATTTCTTAATCGAAATATTATAGTATTTCTTAATCGAAAAAAGATTTCTTAATCGAATAACTAGGTAGCAAATTTTGGCAAGTAGTTTTCCAAAACAAAAATAAATCATAATTATGGGCTTTTTTCCCTTCCAGTTGGGTTAAGGACATTAGTTTCGATTCAATAAATGCATTTGTGGTATTGGCAAATTTTGATACTCACGACTAACGAATAGAAGACGCTGTTATTAATTAATCTTAAATCTCAATGCCTAAATTATTTTTCAGAGAATTAATTCTTATCAGCCTATGGTTATGAAAGTGTGCGCCTCAACGTCTTAAGCGTCTTTAAAGGAGCGCCAAGGAAACTTATGTTTTTATTACTTACTTATGATAAGGTGTGCTCTTAGAAAAGGTCTTGACTTCACAAATATTCTGCTGCATAAGTCAACAAACCTTAATTACTCCTCTTATCATTAGTGACAAATGTGTAAGTGATGGTGGGTTTTAACGGCGCAAGAGCCAGATGTGGTCATGCTGCGCCAAATAAAGTATGATCTAGACATTTAAAAAAAAAGGAAAAAAGATTTACAAAAATGGTTGACAAGGAGAGTCGAAAATAGAAAAAGATCGCTAGGGATTCCCGGGGACATGTCACCCATGTTTACTTAAAACAGTAAACTTCAAGGTAAAGAAAAAAAGTTATTGGGGTACCTCGGGATCATGATGATGCCCATTCTAACCTAAAGAAAGTAAACCCGATGGGAAATCAGAAACATGAGAAAAAAATAATTGAAAGGGAGCTTGTGTACCGAAATATGAGTAAAAAAGGGTTTCAGGAGTAGAGCAGAAATCTTTTACAAAACCAGAACCTGCAAGTCCCTTGATCATAAAGTGTTGATGATGACTTTTTTCACAAAAAAGAATAGATAAAAAAAATTTAACAAAGCGAAGATAAACAAAAGGTTGTCTTTGAAAGTTTGGAGCAAAGAGAGGATCGATTTTATTTTAATACTTTTTTTTTATTTATTTATTTTAGATATGATATGAATCACTATTCATTGGAAAGAGAAATGTTCCAATTCTTTGATTTTTTTTAAGAGATTATTTTCAAAATCTCATGGGCCAGTGAGATTAGCCACATGGTCAACCATGTTTCATTGATTAAATTTTAAGAGTTAAAGATTTTTTATTCCAGTATGAGTTAATTCAGTTATAATAAAAAATGATGTTCAAAGAGTGTAAAAGTAATGCAGAAAACTCATATTGATGTTGGAATTTATATTAATAATATAACATGCAGTTTAGTAAGCCATGGATTTCAATTACTGTGAGTTAACTGAGTCCGACTGTAATCATTTTTAGAATGTCACAGAAAAAAGTTGCTAAATGATTTGATTTCATTTACAGGAGAATATAAAACTAATAAAAATCTGTAAATAAATATTGCATGTAAGTTTATTTCAAACAAATGAAAAACAATTAAAACCCATTCAAGGAGAAATTGGTAATTTTAAACGAAACAGGATAATTAAAAAAAAAAAAAAAAAACGATAAAATAATATAGCTGTGAAAGATGGCTTGTGAAAACACTCGAATTAAAATAAATGGCCAACAAAAATAAATTCAGAATCAATAAAGAGACAATACAGATAATTCTATACATGTTTTATTTACCAAAAATCTTATCACAACATGTAAGTATACACAGAAGGCATAATGCCCTTTGAGATTTGCTGCAGAACTTAAAATTTTATCTCTTCTACATTATTCTGAAGCATATGATTCTTTAGTTAGAATATTCAAATTCAATTCCTTGCAATAACAGAGGCTTTAAGTAATGGCAGTAACATTCTTGAGTTAAAATATTTTGAAAATTATAAAATCTAATTTGAAAAATATTTTCATTATTGAATGAGTCATATAAACTTAATTAAATACATAAATATTTTCCATTAATTTCAAATCAGTATTCAGAACACTTTTCATTACTACTTTCGGTAGTATATAGCATTTCATTAAGAAATTGCAACTAATTAATATAAATGAAAGATTAGAAGTATTGAATCATATTCAATAATAATATGTACCATTTAAACATAAAACATTTTTCAATTGATGGTAGAAAAAAATAGTTTTCTGTTTCAAACATAAATATTATTGAACATTATACATTTGAGACAGAAAACTATATAAATTAAAGAAACTGTTTTTAACAATACAGTAGAAAACATTTTCTCCCTTTCTATATCTTCCACTTACAATGCAGAAGCTTTTAACAGTAATTATTTTAAAATTTCTAAATTATTTAATGCCAGTAACTGAGAACTTAAGAAATATATATTACCTCACTATAATAAGATTCCCATTCATTTTGCTCAATACGTCTATTGCAATAAAAATAATTATAAAAAAAAAGGACATCCAATACATTAATCCTATCTAACAACTAATTAAATTCAATGACAGTATATAAATTAAAACACAGAATTAATGAGATTTAATAATACATTTTGATGTTAAAAATAAACTTTTCATTTCTATTTTTTAGAATAAGCAGCAAAATATAATAAACATTCCTCATTAGAGAATCACATACCTCAAAGAGTTATTGAAAAACTTGTAATAGTAGTAAAAATATCAGTTTTCTTTTAAATAAATTGCATAACTTAAAAAATAATAATTCTACGTGACACTTATATGAATAAAGTTTTGAATCTGTAACTAGTGCATCACCAAATGCTGCAACAAAATCACATTCATTCAGAAAAAAAAAATTACTGAAGTCTAGCTTTTTTTTATATTTTATAAAAATCTGCAAACTACTACATAAATTTAATCTCTTCTATTAACTTGCAGCAGCAGCAGCAATATTACTATTCTACACAGTTAAATTAGATAATTTTAGCAAACAAAATGCATAATTTAACTAGCTAAAAGAAACTTAGCAAAAAACGAAAATTGTATTCAAAAATTTTCACTTGGATTTTATAGAGTAATAAATAATTGGGGAAATATGAGCCAATATTAATCATAAAAACATTTTAGACAATTCTTTATAGTACATTAGTTTTTAAAGGAGTGTAATTATAATAAATAAAGACTTTAGATAATCCATAACTTCCAAATTTTTGTAATAAAATCAAAATTTAGAACAATAAAAAGTTAAACCAAATTCTATTTAAAGTACAAAATAATAATTTAATAAGAAATCAAATACCAATATATTTTATCAAATAAGATTGCACAATATCTGCCTGATTTTGAACTGATTATCATATCAAATATTCTTATTGATATAAAACCTTTTTTTAAATAACAAGAATTCTATATTTTTTTAGTTTTATTTAAAATACTACTTTGAAGAAACATAATACAAAGTACAGGATAGTACGTTTAAATATATAAAGAATTAAAACTATATTTGATTGAAATTTTTTTGTTTCAGCTTCAAATATATTTAATTAAAAATGAAATTACATGCCAAGATTCTTCTCTTACAAATGAAACATAAACATTATTTTCATGATATGAAAATTAAAAAAACCCAAATATTCAGATTTTTATATTTAGGGAAAAAAAAACTTGAAATTCCTTACAATAATGAAAATAACAAAATAAATAAGAATTTAAAAAAAAATATTTTCTTACAAAAATTATGCAAGATTTAAAATTATGTAAAATAAATTATCTTTTTTAGTAGAATATAACATGGCATGAATTTTTTTCAAAAAAATTTTGAATCAAATATTTACAGGGATAAAATAACGAACATGTAATACATAAAATTTAAAATTAAATATATTAATTTAAATGTATTAAATAAAAAATACTAATAAGAACTGAATTTATTACTTGAAACACATTAATCTTAGAATCCAAAAAGTTTATATATTACCAAAATATTAAAACTAAGAATCCAACACTACTTTAGCTACATGTTTTAAATAATCCTTCAGTTAGATGCATATGAAAACAAAAACTGCATAACTGTACTTTCATTTATTAAAATTGTAAACACTGAACTGTATTTTTTTCCCAAGATATATTCTATCTAACATCATTAATTACACAATTAACTATACATTTATTATAAAAATAAAAATTTAACAAATTGAAAAAGAGAATTTTACAAATACTATTTCACATTCCACATTTAATTCTCTATTAAATAATTAATTTTTAATACCAAAGGAATACAGAAGGCAAGTATAACTTTTTTCCAATACATTTTTATTTTTTAAGCCACTATTTATTGTTCAGAAAACATGCTTTGAATAGAAGAAATTACTGAAATATGATTTTTTTAAGATTTCAGTTTAGTATTCATAGACTTAAGTTTTAATATTTTAATAAAATCTCTCAATGTTTTTTTTAGACTTTCTTATCTTAAACGATGTTGCGTATGAATTTTTTAAAAAAAATTTTAAAGAAAGGAGAGTAAATTAACTAATCATGCTTTCAAATTTATAACTAATATTAACAGATAATTATGATAAATATTTTCAAAAACTTCAAATTATTTGTAATTACTTTTTAAGCAAAAAAAAACAGCTTAACTCACAATTTTTTAGAAATAAAACTACATAAAGATCTAATATTTCTATTAGTCCTTATTGCCTAAAATAAACTATAAAATCAATATGAATTTTACCAGCATAAGAGCCAATAACTGCATATTTTCAATGACATTTTATGGAAAATTTATAAAAAATAACATAGTTGAAATTTTTTTAAAACTTTTCTCTTTGGAGTAGTTTTTATTGTTAAACGAAGAAAAATAGTGTTGAAACTTAAAATATATATTTATATCACTTTATTAAGATTTTAAAAATAATTTGAAATATAAAAGATACTATTTATTTTAATCTCAAATCTTTATTATTACATTGTAATAAATGAAAAAAACAAGTCAAGGCATTTAGGAATGATAAATTACTTTAAATCTGAAAAACTCCCTGGTTATACCTAGGAGCAATAAATAAGTTCTAAAATAGTTCGAAAATAAATATTTCTTTTCTTCAACATTTATCATTATTGCTATTTTTAAGTCATTCTAAAAATGCAACTTTGATTTCAATGAAGTTGATTAGAGATCATTACTTATTAAAAATATATAAAAATAAACCATTTACTAAAAACATTTGTTTCGATGCTTGATGTTTCCAGACACTATAGTAGTTTAACTACCTAGGATTTATAACATTTACACAAGATAAATATGATAACTTATATGAATTGCTATTGCAATATTTACAATAATATTAAGTGCAAATGAGGAAAAACAAGACTTAAAAATTTTAACAATAAAAACGTATATGATAATGCTTTTAAACACTGGTTATGGAAATCTCTTTTTATAAAGATAATTCTGCTTACAATGGTTGCATATTGCGATACACACAAAAAAATATTGTACACATTTTATTAACTTAAGTATGGCCTAAATTGCAACTAACAAAAATTGCCAATTGAACAATGTTCTGTATTGTCAGTATTTATTCAATATGATTACTGAGATAAAAACCTCATATATTAAAATAAATTACCTCTATCCATAACATACAAGACACTTTTTAAAAAGGAGAATAAAAAATGCTTGGGAAGCATTGAAACATATAATAATAATAACACTTAACATGCATTGTATATTGATAAGGCCATAAATCTTTAAAAAAAAAGGAAGGAAATAACTAAATAATCAAAATTATAATATAACAAAAATTGCATAGATTATCATTTATTAAAAAAAAATTACATCAGGACGTAAAATTGTTTTATCACTAGGGACGGGCAACAGGATGGATAAAAAATGACACACACATTTAATGTTTAATTATTATGATTAATACAACAATCTATAAATGAACATTCTATCTAATATTGAAGAGAATGGAACAACTTGGATAATTCTCCATTTAAGCCAGAATTACATCTGTCATTAAAAATATCTGTATTAGAATAAAAATACACTTAATGCTTTTTCTTTCGCTATTGAAATTCGAAAGTTTAGTAATTAAAAAATTATTCTTTGAGAAATATGTTTCAGACTAGGTCTTTGTAAAGCAAATTTTAAGTATAAACAGGCATCATAAAATATTTTATTAAAAGCCTTTTGATAATATAACCCTGTTAATAAAAATTCAACACATCCCTCACAGCTACAATGATGTAAAGTAATTTTAATTACATTTGAAAACAATTTAAAATATGAAAGAAAAACTATTCAGCTATAATTTGGTATTTAATGACAATTGTTGATGCTACTAACATGTTTATAAGTCCTGAATAAATTTGAACACATAAATAAAACTAAGCTGAAAAGTGCTTTTGTTATTATTTCAAGGTAGAAATTAGAAAATGAGATGGTAATGAAGAAAAAAGTATTTTCAAAGCACTTAAAGTTTAAAAATACAGATATGTGATAATTTTTTAAAAATATTCTATCAGAAAAAATAATCACTAGATGTTGCTCTACATTGGAGTACCTAAGCACACTTTTAAACAGTACTGAAAGGTATTATTCTATTTGCCTTAAGACTTACAAATTAGTTTTTATCGATTTGTCAAAATTCTACTTTTATCTACATAGAGAACAAAATAATAATAATATAACTGAAAAAAAATATCAACATTTTCTAACATTTGTTTTAATATATAACAGATACAAAAGTACACTACAAAAACAGCAATCTAAAAATACACAATTCCCAGCTTTAAAAATAAACCCACAGAGAAAATAAAAATGAAATGATAAAAAATAACCAAAAAAAAAAAAAAAAACACAGTAAAATATAAACACATCTACAAGAACAAAAGATTATGTGAAGAATGAATGCTTGCCAAGTGAATAAAATGTGTACTGTGATTACAAAAAACCAGACATGAATAAAATAGAAATAAATACTAAGATCACATCATACAAAAAAAGCAGTATAGCCAATGCAAGAAGAAGAGACACAAAAATGCAGCATTTTCAGTTTGCAACTCACAAAACTTGAATTAACAAAAAAATGAAACGTAAAATTTGGGGCATATTTCTTTCAGAACTTGATTAATATTTAGAATAGTTTAATTGATAGAGTCATGAAAAAATATTCTTGACATAAATCTAAAAATAAGAACACATGATGCCCTGTTATATTGGCAGCATAATGTTTAAGACTCTCAACTTCTTTCATCTTGGTAATACAATTTACTGGAATGATAGTAATTCAATCAAATCCTTTGTTGGACTCTTAAAGACATCTTGCTTATGTATCTAATCCTGTTTTTGAACTTGATTCCCTAAATTTCTTTAATATCTACAAAACAAAAAGATAATTATATTAGGTAGGAAGTGAAGAAAATCATATTAAAATAGAATTATGAAGCTCCAGTACTATAAAACAATTCTTATTTCATTATTTAATGAATCAAACTTAAAAAATAAAGGAGAAATAAACATTACTATTGAAATACATTAACTTATTTAAAAGTTTCATAGTTATTATAAAGATTTTAGAAAATAATTACTGTCAAATTGACATTATAAAGAGTTAACAAATATGAATAAAATATTTTAAATGAAAAATGTTCAGAGAAATTAATAGAAAAAAAATTAAAACTTGTGGAATTCTTAGTAATCAAGTGCATTATTTTCAACTTGACTTTACCAAGACATTGATGTAACCTAAGCTACAAAGATTCTTCTTTATAAACATTGCAAAGCATCTCAAATTTCGATTTAGTACAATATTAAAATAATTAAATCCCGAAAACATATCAAATAAGTACTATCATTAAATGCATATAAAAAATAAGCTTTGCATTTTCAAAAGCAGAAACTGAAAATATAAAGATTTATATTTCCTTCTTTTCAAATTAAAAAAACTTTTTATAAAAATTCTCAAGTACAATATAAATTTTCTACAAGTATTATACTTATTTTAAAATGCTTTATTTGACAACATATTTCAACATAATGTAAATGTAACACTATGCACAATTACAATGCAAGGCAAATCAGTCAAAAATCTAAATTCCATACATATATAGCAATGTAGAATATTTTTCATTATCATTTCAGTCTCAAAATCAATTCAATGAATATATTAGATTTACGATTAAGAAGCAAATGTTTGATTAGAATTTGCAATATGAATTTCGAGGTTCCCATACAATGTATCCAAAATAATGTGTATTGATATTTTATAATATATTTTACAGAAGATTCAAAATGCAATATTAGTCATTATAAGTCAAAAAACAGAATAAATAAACATTTACCACAAAATTGGCAATTTAATGACAAAAGTGATTTTTTTTAATTAATTCTAACTTTTAAAACTCAATTTGGACCATTTCAAGATCAATTCAGATTAAAAAACCAAATTGAGTAATTGAGGATAAATTTGGTAAATTAAAATAGAAAATTTTTTAAAAACAAATATTAAAAATTCTTATTTAAAAGGTTATTTCAAGATTTAAATCATTGATTTCATATGTTATCTATAATAAATTTTTATCCAGATTAAAGCATATACATCCAAATAATTTCATACAACACATTAGTCAAGAATTTTTGTTATTTAGAATCATGAAGCATAATTTTTGACATATCTACAGTGTCGAAGAATACTGTTCAAGAAAGATATGAGGATTTTATTTATCATTTTCAAAAAAGAAAAAAAAAAAGGTAACAAACAAATTGAAAATAATTTGCAATAAATATAATGTTGCTCAGTAGAAAAGTCCTCTGAATTTGCATTCATGGAGGTGTCTTACTTTTGCTAGGTAGTAACACATTCCATAAGATAACCATTCATGTTACATTTAAAACTATATTTAATTTATTAATGCTATCCAATATTACATACCGATAATAAGCCTGTTTGAAAGGACCTGCTCTATTTAGGCCCATATAACGAGCTTGGTCATCAGTCATTTCAGTTAAGTGGGCATCAAAGGTTGGCAAATGAAGGCTTGCTACATATTCATCTACAAAATTGAAACAGAAAAAAATTCAGAGCATTTTAAATGTCACACAAAACAAATACAGGTTTTTCAAATAAAAGAATCAGGTAATTCTGGGAAAATTAAATATATTACATATTCCAAAAGTAAAAATTGTACTTTAAAAAACAATATAATCATATCTAAAATTTGAAAATTGTAATAAAAAAGAACAATTTCTAACGACTTTTTCAAAAACTACATTTGGCTTCAAAAAATTTCAGAGCTTTAATTTTTTCGAAAAATGTTTAACCCGCAAGATATATCATTAAAATTTATTTGATTACTTCAAAAACATGCACTGCTTTAAAATGAAAGAAAAAAAATGTACTCATGCCTCCTATTAAAAATGGTTCAAAGTATACAGAGTATTAAATACACTGCAATTATATACAAACATGGAACATTTGAATCTGTTAACAATTTTATATTACCAAGAGCTACTTGAAAAGAATGATATGGTAATGTATTAATAATCAATACCACTATAAGTTAAAAATTAGAAAAATAAGAATGCAAACAACCTTTCTTCATTAGATATCAATTATTTAATATTATTAGTAAAGTAAAATTATTTTTCCTCAAAAACATTGAAATATCCATAGTCTTTAAAGATGTTTATCACAAGACTTTCATATTAATGTAAATAATTAACACTAACACAAATTTTTTTTTAAAGAACATAACACTAGAGAATAAGTATATAAAAACTTCAATCACAAATTATAATTCCTTTGACATTATCCATAACCAGCATATAAAATCTTTAGAATACAATTTCATCACAATTCTGAAAGTGTATATAATGCATACTATATTTTACACTTTAAATTATAATGTGCAGTTAATGATCCTTTAAAATAAGAGATATTTTTAAAATTTATTCTAAATCATAAACAGAAATCCAGTAGCTCTCTCACATTCATTTCATATGCCTAGAATTAAACTAAAATTATATAATATTACTTTCTAAAGAATATTCCAACAAATTTTTAAGAAAGTGTAATCAGCACTAAGCACAAATTTTAATCTTTATTCGTTAATAACTTTTTAGTTGTTATGAAATTTAGATTACATTCAATTATTCAGATAATTCCAGACAATGTACAAAACATAAGTATTTAACTAATCAATGATTTTCCTTTGTTATAAATATTTTTGTTTTTGTAAAATTATTTCAGTATTTGAAACATGAAATTAAAGCTAGAAAATCAGATGAAATTTTATTTATTTATTTTTTTTTAAAAAAAAAAAAAAGAGAAGTATATTGAATGAGTCTCTAAATTTTACTTGGTTTTTGGTTTAATCCTAAATTTTAAAATAAAGAAGATTTAATGTTTAAAAAATCCAAATTATCATAAGTAATATTTCAACAACTTATACACATAATGAGCTTTAAAAAGCATTATAACCCATATCTAAATTACTTAAATATATCACTCAATAACTACAATATAAAGAAAATGAAACAAGTTATCAATTACAAAATTTAGTTAATTTAACTTTTAATAAATAAGACATGAACATTCAAAAACCTTTTAGGAAATAATTAAAAATAAGTGCGAATGATATATTTTTTCCTGAAATTATGTTAATATATAAATAATGATACTCACCCATTTTCTTTGGCAGTAGGTAAACATCACCTTTATATCGACCAACTGGAGCACTAAAGAGTTCTATTAGAGCCAGAGCTTGAGTGGATGCTGTAATTGATACAACAAATGATGGAATGGTAGAGCAACTCAAATTGGCTAATCGACCCTGAGAAGAGAAGTGCAACTCAGATTATAAGATATTCATAGTTAATTGCATAAAATAAACAAAATACACAAACATACATCATGAGAGATAATTAAATAAAAATTCATTTAAAAACTAAATTAAAAAGTTGAGTTTCACATTATAACTTATTATAAAATATATATGATATTGAAAGAAAAAAAATGAAAAACTTTTAATGAAATTAAGATTTTTAATTCCAAATATATGAATTTTGACAGTAGTAGTTTTGAAAACACTATCAGAAGTAGGAATGATCAGATATCATTACAATTTACCGTACAGAATCAAAAGCGAACAATTATTATTATGAGATATTAAAAAAAAACTACCCAAGGTGGTTTGCTAAGATATTCATAAGCCTAATATCATAATAATTATGATTTACATAATGTGCTATAGAACAAATAGTACACTCATACAAAGTCTTTCTTGCATACCATCCTTATTCTCTCAAAAAGGTTTTGGTTTGATTTTTATCAATGTCACAGTAGAAGCAACACAAGGGATATTGGAAACAGACCTTGTAATTTATAACCATGGTCAAGTGATGAGGACAATATCTAAGCTATAGCACTCCCTCTCCTAACTTCCACACCAACAGGAGAACCATGAGCCTTGACAGATTAAACGTGCTTCAACCCCGGTAGCAGCTTCAAGGCTCAAGTCCAACTTGATGAAAACCACCAGCCGTAAAACCATTAGACTACCGTAGCCATTCTCTTAAGAGGAAAAAAATATATATATTATAAAACTGACATATAATGATTTTCTCTGGCAGTGGACATATTAACAACCAGCTAAAGAAATATGGTTTTGCAGGAATATTTCCATTATGATTTAATATGATATTAACATATTGGCAATAACATACTTTACTCAAACCTGATTAAACTAATCTTTACTTGATTCAATACTGAATTTTATCATACATTAAATGCAAATGCAGTGATCTACCAGTCACAGTACACAATGGATACAAATAATGTACAAATATCAAGTACCACTGGAAGAAAATGTTGTCACAAAAGTGTCAAGAATCAGCATTTGTTAATGAAAAAAGAAAAGCGTAATATGAAATACTACAATGTCCACACTTTTCAATGTTTTAATTCAGCAAAACATTTCTCTACACATGTTAAAATTCAATTCCTCTATACATGTTCAAATTCTTAAGCATTTTTAAATCATGTAGCAATATCTGAAAGCTACAATTGACTAGCAGACATAAAACACAAAAATTACATTCCTTACAATATCAACAAGGTGCATTTATGTATGTATATACATATGAGTGTGTGTGATGAATTTACCTTATTATTTTCTCATTTTAAATTACTCAGCCTTTTTAACTTAATTTAGATTTAAAACCAAACAAATTTGTCTCAAACAAACTACACCCACACCATAACTACAACTTTAATTTTAAGCCTAGAAGTAATTAGAATAGTCCAGATAAAACCTTTCATTTGGTTCTCTACTTTTTTCTGCCTTTCTTCTTGCCGCATAATCATGCATGAGTTAAGATTTCGCTTTTTATGCATTGATTCCATATTAATATTGTGTAATTAAAGATTTTTAAGATTTCACTATCCTGGACTATTAATCTTCAAAATAAACTTTGAGGCATCAGTAAGATATCTCCTACTTACATACATGAGATGAAATATAATACCATACGGATATTAAATTATTAAAAAGTTACAAGAAAATCCTGTATAGTTTTTTACTACAGTTAATTACACTCATTTAAGGCAACACAAAACGTTTGTCTTGGATATATATTTTGGGAGATAAGTAAATTAAAGAAGAAAAAAACATGATCAAAAAAAGTTAAAATAATAAAATCTATTCAAACAAATATTAGTCTAATTAAATCTAAATACACATTTAAGTAAATGATTATGGAAAAATAAATGTTTTATAAAGGCATTGAGAAATTTATTTATGGAACTCAACATATGATAAAGTAATACTTAATGGGAAAAAGACTATTAATATATGCATTAGAAAATTTGAACTAAGAATTATCTTATTACAAAATTATTAAGATCAGTAATTTATTTCTTTTTCATGACATCAAGATTTGAGTAATTCCTTGTCTTTCTTCTCAATAATAAATTTTGAAAAATAATCAAATCTTTAACAATTTCTCATTTACTAAATTGAAAAATTTATACATCTTTGTACAAACTGATGCTAGAAATTATCCTTTATAAAGAAACAATTCTAGTCTAATTTGAAAAGAGACTGTAGAAGTTTTTAATTTCTGTAATGTAACTGAATATGAAGTGAAGGAAATTTTCAAGAAAGAAAGCTTAAAAAAAAAAATAACTTGTCACAAGTAACTGAACCAAATTCTGTATATATATACCTCAGCTAAAAGAATTATACGTTTGCCATCAGGCCATATTATATGATCCACCTGGGAGCGAACTTTTTCCCAAGTAAGTCCTTTCAGACTTTGCTGTAATAAAAAAATATATACAATAATGCTTAATAAACAACAATAAAAAATATATACAATAATGCTTAATAAACAATAATAAAAAATA
>BMAW01059188.1:0-13361 GCA_019974015.1 Nephila pilipes | reverse complement strand
TATTAAACTTATTTTCGGTTGATCATTTGATATATTCAAAATACATACTGGTTTCGATAAATGAATAATTCCTACAGGTAGAGTAATGTATTCCTGAAAACAATGTGATCAACAAAAATATAGAACATTGAAGAAAATTGTATTTCTAGTAAAGCCTTCCTTTTGTTCCTATTCAAGAGCCATTGTTTCATTCATTTGTCATTCATGTGCTTTTGTATTTTCATTATGCATGGTATATTAACACAAAGGCATGTTCCTTTTCAACCGTAAGCGGAAATATTATGAATAACGTTGAAATATGTGATGCAATAGGCTTAGTGGAATTACAATAAACTGTATTTATCAGAAGGGAGCTCTTTTGTTCCGCTGTATTTGTTTACTACATATTTATAGATTGGTTGTTTAAAATTAAAATAAAGAAATCAACAAGACGCCGTTAATTAAAATAACGTAAATAACGCGCGACGAGTTATTTTATACAAAACCTTTCTAAGTAAAGACTTAGCAACTAAAAATTGCTAACTATTTTAAAATAACTATTAAATTATTCAATTAAATAGTAGAGTTAAAGCAAACAATAAAATATGGAAGCGTAGAATAATATATCCTTTTCAGATATTAAAATTTAAATAGCATTATTTTATTAAAATGAATATACTTTAAGATAAATGTTACTATAATACTGACGTAAAAAATAAAATAAACCTTTGCTTATTAATGCGTGTGTGTAATTAATTCTTAATAACAGTACTTCAATTATGCGACAACAATTCAAACTAAATCTGCGAATCACTTGGAAGTAATCAAATTGGAATTAAACATGTCTCATGCAATTAAAATTTTAATTTGAAAAATGGTCAGGGACGACAATTTGAGGTTATGCGAAAACCGAAGCCCTTTTGCTGGCTAAAAGTACATTAATAAAAGTATAACAATCAATGACTTCCTGTGCTTCAAATCTTCGAAATTTGGCGTAGAATTGGATAAACTAGTTCTTAGCTATTATATAAGATGATCATAAATCAACTTCGATTGATATTTCGACAATCAGAACTTTATCATGTAATTTAAATTTCACAGCAATAGCAATTTTTTGCTGGCATATAAAATTTACAATAGAAACTAAATAATATATTGGGAATTAATAAAAAATGTCATTATTAAAAAACACCACAATTTAGGATTATTTTGTGTTTTCTGTTATAGGATTTGGTTAAATTAATTCATGAATTGTTTTATCATCAAAAAAGGGTACTTTAATCACAAGAAAATTGTTACATTTAATTATTGCGAGATGGTTGATATTAACTTTTTGTTTTCTTATTAGTTGAATACTTTAAGAAAAGGAATTAATAAGATGTCTTTATATATGAGAAAGAAAAAAAGAATTGTTTTTCGTTGAGACTTGCAGAAAATTAACCTTTAAGTAGACAAGGTCCTCTGTGTGAAAATTCTTAAATTAGATATTTATATACACCATATTTCACTCACAGAAAAAGTACATATTTAAGAAAATATATTTATTTTCAAACAAAAAATTATTTAAATTTTCCTTGTTTTCATAACAATTCATTATCTTAAAGTTCCTACTACATCTGCAATTTTGGTATTTTTATTTTTTCTTAACTTTTAGAAGCCATTCTCATATTTTTAGCTAGTGTTTGTTTTTACTAACTTTATTTATAGTTTAACAAAAGCAGACACAATAAAAACAAAAAAAACCGGTTATATATGGCTATCATAGTACCTGAGTTACAAACTTCTAGGAGGTTCTTCTAGTTTGTATTATCTAGAAGAGTGGATTACAAAAAAATGCTCAATCGGAAATTCTAGTGGAGAAAAACAGCTTTATATTACAATTATATACTTCGTAACAACTTACTTGTGTGAAATGGGCTTCTCGGCGCTTCAGCAATAAAAACCAAATATCCAGCCTGATTAATAATCAAAAAAGAGATGTGAGTGGCTCTTTCCACATTAATTCCTTCATTTGACAAAATTTTTGAGTCAATAAACGACAATGACCTTTCCATCAAATTTTGATGGGGTAGTTGTACTTGGTTTAAATCAGCCTTGTCCAGCCTATAAGACTTTGAGGGCTGCTTTAGAAATGCACTTTATTTTGGTATGCCGCTTTATATATATATTGTGTGTGTAATGATTTCCTTTAAATCTGCTTGGTTTCCTAATTATTCTCTATTTTACTACCATAGCAATGTTTTCAACGTTATTTCGTGATCCCATTTCTTTTAAATTATGCGATCACGCTATTTCCCCAAACTGCTTAGATTAGTATACCCCTGGTTCTGAACTAATCGTGAATTTCCTGATGGACCCTCAGCCTCCATGTAAAATACCTAAACATCCCAACATCTATTACCATGATATCTATATAATCTTTAACTTCCCAGGAGAAACAAACAGGGAAAATTCTTTGGAACTTCTTGGCCAATTATTAGAGTTAGTAAGCATGTGTTGCGTTCGACAATATTTCCGGTGTATCTCCTTCCCTGATGTGTGAAGGTAGAATAAACTCATTACTCATCCATATCAAAAAGTTTCCTAAATGTGCTGTGCCTTAAACTGAAAATATTTTAAATTCAATACTTCCAAAGTACCGAATTAGTATTTTATATAGTGTGTGTGTGTGTGTGTGTAATAAATTCGATTTACCATCTTCTTTTTAATTTTAATACGCGTTTTAACACAAATTCAAATTCTCCCATTAAAAACAGCTACTACTTTCTCTTTATGAGTAGCCTAAAGCAAATATAATCCTTCCAAGTTCCATTATAGAAATCAAGAACATTTTGCATTAAATTAAGGGATATTAAAAGTATTTGCTTGAAATATAATTTTTAAGAAATGTCCGGTAAATACAATACAATATGTTTATCCTAAATTATTAGCAATCATAAGACATTAAGCTGTGAGTCTATCTGGAACCATACGCTTCTAGAACAATTATTATGCTTCCTGTAGACAGATATGTTGCTGCTATTTCGCACTATCCGCGCGCCACATTCCCTCTCTGTGTTCAGCAATGCTTTTCCGCTCTCATAATTGGTTTTCCTGATTAGGTAAACATCGTGTATCGCTCACTAATATCACTCACTCCTGCAAGACTACTCACGGGCTTCTTGAAATGAGCTCAATATTGTATTTGTGTGTGTGTTTCTAAACAAGAATAAAGAAGAAAAATTGTGCGAAAGTTGAGTCAAAAAACTGACATATTTCCTTATTAATGGGATATGATACGTATGATTAATGGTGAAATGTTCTTTGATACTTTCATGTACAATAAAATTTCTCATTTTGGTTCAGATGATCCAGCTCCACAGGAAGCTAGTTTTCTCGTGGGGGCCATATGTAGCCCGTTGGTGGGCCAGATTTAGTTTAAATGATTAAAACAAATGTATCATAAAAATAAATATGTATATATGTGTAAGCTGTAGTTAAAACTTGTTATTATTCAGTTAATTGTAGCTATAAAAGTTTTTTTCTAATAATATTTTAGTGCTTAAGATGTTTCTATGTATTAAAAATAAAATCCGAGGAAGAGCGGATTTTTTTCCTTTATAGCAAACTTAGCAGAAAAAAGGTTGAAAATCGCTGAAATAGACTTCTAGAGTTTTAGTTTTTTATTTATTTATTTATTTGCTTAATCAACAGATGATTGTAAATAGCATAAATAGAGCATAATTTGCATCACACGAACAGGATATTACTTGATAAAATTTAAAATATTACATTTACGTTCAATGAATTCGAACTTGCTTTTAGAATATAGTGATATTTTCCCTCACATTTTATTTATTTTAAATAAAAATCACACATTTTAAAGCATCTTCACCATACATGCCAAGCCAAAAAGTCCGATAAGAAATGTCTCAGGATGTTTTTTTCCTATATGAACTGCATTCACAATGCTGTGCACGTTCTGCTGACGTCTGTACTGAGGAACAGAACACTAGCTTTTAGAATTTTATATTGAAATGTAAACTGACAATCGGGAAGAATCTTTCATTTCGGTGTATTTTTATAAGATTCGTATACTTTTATTTATGGTCCTTCGGAAACTTTATGTATTTGCCTTGAAAATGTAACAAATAGTTTTCAGTTCAAAATACTGGTAAAATTGTTGTCGCTCTTCACCCTATTATAGATCATCATTCATTCAAGATTTTGTATTCGTTATGACAGTAGTTTGATAAATACTGAATTCAAAATTTATTTCCCCCAACAATGATTATGTAGAAAAACGATTATTAACATGGAATTGCATAAAAAAAGCCATTTTACTTCACGTGTCCTAATTGATATTAGGCTCAAGGAAAATTTAGACTTAATTATTTGTCTCAGGTCTAGGATTAATCGTTTCCGAATAAATCGAAATTTCCTAAAGAACCCTCGCAAAATTAAAGTATTACTCATTATTTCTTTTGTTTAAAAATTAAATGAAATTTTAACCATAAAATCTGAACTTTCAAAAAAAATTTATAAACTTACATTTTAAATATAAAATTATGTGAAATGTACGATATGTTTTATTGATAAGTAGTCTGAAAATTTTTAAATTTAAAAATGCAAAGGAATTTTTTTAAGGTGCCCCGAAAGTGAAGCATACGACTTGCAAATGTAAATGCAGCTATTGAATATTACTTAAGTACATTTATTACATAAATATAATTATATATGAATATAAATGTAATTTTCTTAACATAAACAAATACAAAAGTATGCAGATAACTGAGTGTTGAATAGGATATCACTCGCTTTTAATTTTAAAAAGTATGGATCTTTTAAATATAGTTAGCATAAATTCAGCTCATCTTTCTGTGCTGTAAGAGACAAATAAGATCCAAACAAATCTTATGAAAAATACCTTTCTAATACTGCCAAATCTATTAAACTAAATGATTCTAGATGAGAATATAAATTATGATGAAATAGCCGATTGTTTTAATTCATTTATTCACCTGTCTCTAGAATATGAATTTCCTACAGTTCTAAATTTTAATTTAACTAAGTCTAGTAAAAATTTTCAAATCCTCAAAATATTTTGATTAATTATGAAATTTATGACATGGGTCCTAACGCGTTTTCTCTTTCAATTAATACTTCAGGGACAATTAAAGGGTCTCAGGACTCTTAACGCTTGTCCGTGTAACGAAAAAAATATCATTTTTCAAAACAATATAAGTTACCAATAAAACAAGGCAGACAATTGAAATACTATTCATATTTATTTACATTTTATCTCACATTTTCAAAAGATTCAAAGAAATTTTTAAAAAGTTATAATGAAAAAGAAATAAATTAAGACATTTTTTCAAAATTAAGAAAATCTGTATTTCGCTGTTTGCAAGATCCATAAATGTGTATTATTGATTAAAATTTATAAAAGTGATGTTACCTAGCAAAAAAAAAAGTTCAATTTTAACGTTATATACACTTTTTGAGAAATTTAGAGTAAAAAAAGTTTTTTAACAGAATTATTGAAAAAAATTAGAAATTTTAAGGAAAAATCCAATTAAAATTCACATAAAATATTTTGTGTTAATAATTTGTATAAAATTTGATCTATAACTCATAAAAAATCCTTTTTTGAACATGCACGTAAAACTTTACACTGATATCTTAAATAGTTTCTGAGAAATCCAGCTCGTAAGTTAGAAATTTTTGTTTTGAGAAAAAGAATGTTAAAGTTGAAAAATAACAATAAAATAATTCAAATCAAAGTTTAGTTTTTTCCCGATAACTCTGGGAGTTTTCGAACTATCGTTATAATTTTGGCACCAAAATGTTCAGAACAGATGAAGCTCTAACACATATTTTTTTTCAAAAATCAAAAATTTTAAAGTTTAAGGGCCCTAAGACCTCTTAATTGAATTTGTTTGAATTGAAAATCCCTTCCAATATATGAAACGTGGCTAATGCAACCTACGTTAGACTTATTTAAGAGCAATGAATAGGATTGAGGATATAATAAAAAAAATTAATACTGAGGTGTGTAGTTTAGTGCATGATAAAGATAGTGGGTGGAAATTATCTGGTGAAGTATTTGTATTAAATCTGTTTTAATTAAGGAGCCTATGGAGTAGCTTTAGAGAAATCTGTATATTACTTGTAACTCAAACCCTCGCCTATAAGACCTCTAAGCCCTCAAACCCGAAATGGATGCTGGCAATTGAAATCTTCATTTTATTTGAAAATTAAAATCAGATTGTTTAGGAAAATTTACTTCTGATGATATATAAGTAAAGGTTAATTACTGATTATTCATAGATCAGAATTCAATCTTGTTTTTCAGCTTTGTCAAACTATTTATATGACTATGTGGACTTGTGATTCCCTAAATACGCTTAATAATGACCACACAGAGGGAAGTAAAATATAAATCATACTATTAAGGTAGGATACTTTACATAACAATTAAAGGAGCATTATAATACATACAGCATTCAAAAAGTAATAAAACGGAAATTGCTAATTTCGTTTTAATATGTGCTAAATTTTTCTATTAAGTTTTCGGAAAAATACTATCAAGAAAAAAAAATATCGTCATCAAATTCCTAATGCATTTTTATTTTCACAATCAAACCATTCCAAAGTACAAAAAAATGCCATTATCAACAACAAAAAGAAAAAAAAAGACGATTAATGCACAAAAAAATGTATTAATAATTGAATAAGTAGAATCAGAGTAAACGATAAATTATTAGCACAGACAATAATATTCTGTGGGGATATTAAAATAAAAGCAGACGACAAAATATTAAATCTAATATATCTCAGTAAAGCAATATACTGAAGTTCACTAAATGTAACTATTATAATCATAATGTATGATAGTGTTAATATTTTAACCTAAGACTATGCACCCTTTATTTTGTGCCCAAGCGTTTTTTGTGTTTTATATTGACCTAAGATATTGTAATTAAATCACATTTTCATTTCAAAACATTTATTCCCTTCTGCACATGAAGTATATGTATTTAAACTCATTAAACAGTTGTGTATGAATACCAATTAAGCTTTATATTCTAAATAACATCATTAAAATTCTACAAATATTTAAATATGTATCATAACAAATGTCCTAGAGTCATTTCTCTATTTCTATTTTAACTCAGTACACAGATAATTTCAATCGACCAGATTTTTAGCATGCAAATGTAAGTGAAAGCAATCTCTGAATTCAGTAGAAGGATCGGATAGCAATAATTCGGTAGAAGTGTGAATCATTGAAACGAGTTAGAGAAACACAAAGCTGACCGAGTGAAAAGTTTTGAGGCATGTTACGGATTAAACTCGGATTCCCTCATACAGAGTCAAAGTTAGTGTCAATGATATCTTTACTAATGACTAATTGCCTCAGGTGAATTATATACATTTACAAATTGAGCCATATCTGAGTTTAAATTGTTCATTCGAGAAATGTTTAAAATTCCTCGCGACAGTGATGCACTTACAAAGATACACCACGAATATTTTAGGATATAGTTCAAATTATCTTACAATGTCTAGATTAAATCTAATTAATTCATGATTATAGAACGACCTATTATAATTGCTGTCTTAAGAGAAAGAAGTATTAATGAAATATCTATTAGCTGCAGAATATATTTGACTACCGTATGTTTCCGTATATAATCCAAGAATTTTCGGAAATTGTTATAAGCTATATTACAGCTCCGACTTATGTATGGATCCACTAGTTCTCAAAAAAACTCAGGAATTTCTCCGTTGATGAATTGCCAAAAATGCACATTTTTGTTATCGCTTTGTTTCACATATCTTAAGTTTATGAGGAAATAATTTTCATTGAAATATTCAATCTTCTTTTAAAATGAATTGTTTTACTTTCGAAAATGTTTGTATTATTGGTTTGTTGAGTCGTCTGCCAAGAGAAAAATCTGATGTTGAGGAAATAAGTACCCAGCTCATTGAAAAGGACCAAGAAAAGGCAATAACTGATTGGTAAAATTGTGCTAGATTCAGACAAGGCTACCAGAGTATCTCTCTCTATCTGTCTTTTCGTGGCGTCTGGAGTTCTATTTGCATTTATTTGATTGGAAAACATTCCCCCCGTAGCATCTGTTTGGCACCATTTTCGTTCTCTTGGTGACATTTTCAAATGTTAGAGGAAATTTTATTCATTTTGGCTTGTATATAGGTATCGAGAATCTTGGATAGTGTTTTTAAAAAGAAAATCGCACATCAGCTCCTTCACGGATCGGATTATATTCGAAACATTATGTTATTTTTAGTATTTTGATCGAAGATTGACTAAGAAGGATGAAACTGATTTCTCACATAAATCTCTAAGTTTCTTCAGTAAATCATGATTTAATTTTAACATGTAAAGAAAAGTAATCAAAAGACTTATTACTTTTAGCAATGGACTTCGATGAACTAAATTTGTTTCATTTCCATTTAAGAGGTAAAAAAAAAGTAATGTAATAAGGTTTTGAAAAGATATAAACATTTTGATTAAAGAGCCTTTTTCAGATTAATAAATATCGAAGCATTTCATTTTCTGTGAAACGTTCGAAAGATTTCTGTCGATAATTATTAATGTTCTATGTAAATGATAATGCACTGGGTTTCAATTTGCTGAATATTCCAGAGATTTTTTCAATAGATATATATTTTTCGCAGTTCAACAGAATATCTTCTGTATCATCAGCTCGATTACATTTAATACAAATTGCATTATCCTGCAAATTGAATTTGTATAAAAGGTCACGGGTAATGATCATTATGTTAAATATCCTGAGGCTCAGAATCTCCTATTTTCTATTTTTTTTCCAATCGAATATGGTATCTGTTTTCGGAATGTTCCCCAAAATTTCAAAATATTTGCAGGAGTAATAATTCTGTTTTTTCAATCTGTTTTTGATAGTTGTTTGTATGAATGTCTTTTGAGGCTATGCAGCCGATATTTACAACTAATTCCGTTACTGATATTACGATATTATCTTTTGTTTAGTCTAAAAGGTTTTGAGTCTCCCGGAATCCGAAATTATAGCAATTGCGTATAATAGCAGTATTGCTAGTTGAAATTGATTGTAGCTAATCAGTGAATAACTTTAGCATATTTGATAACGAAGTTTTGAAGGACAGATGAAACTCTGTAACTATCTGATAAAAAGAGAAGTTTGTTGTTAAATTCTAGTAGAACATTTAAAGTTAATGCTTCATCTGGTAAGGTAGAGTTCATAAGATTTGTACGTCGAATTTAAATATTGGATTTTATATCAATTTTGAAGGCTGCTTCCTCATTCATGTTTTAAAAGCCAAAATAAATATTTTTTTTTCTTATACATTAAAATAAAATATGAGGGGTTTATGGATAGTAAAAGTACTGAAACTCAGACCCTCAAATAGAATTTTTTTAATATAACGGGATATACTGAGGTCAATACCAAATTCTTGGAAGTGGATTGCATGCTTGTTCGTCTCAGTCGGTAGGAAATTCTTGATTTAGAGACGTGTTGAAATGAATATCTTGATTTTAAATTCCGTCAACAATTTCCTTCGTCGTCATTTGAGGAGCGCATTCAGGTTTCTTCTTGATTCGGGAAACACTCCACAATCCTGATATATAACAAATTAAAAACTACTCACTCGATGGGATCATGACCAGTACTAGTGTGTACATGCGGTGTCGTGAGCTTACAGTATATAGAAAAAACTCAAAAGTGTTGTTTCGGTTCGAAAAATATTGACTTATGACTTTTGGGATCATAAGCAGATTCTCCTCATTGAATCTTTGTTCTGAGAGGAGTAATTAATATAAGCAGTTCTGAGAAACCTGAACTATTTACGGAGAATTATACAGAACAAAAAAAGTGTGTCGGCAAAGAGAATGTGTTTGTTATGTGATAATGTATGCCTCTATATTGCCAATGCTACGGAATCTTTCTTTGACTCCTTCGATCTAGTAGCTCAATCATCCTTCTTAAATCCTTATTCTGAAATGGTCATGTATTTTTTTTTTTTTTTTTTTTTAACTTTTCGCTTTTTTTGAAGTCATTTATGGCTATAAAATGGTTGATACCATCGATGATACTCTGAATACTTATAAGCAAGGGACTAATAAGAAGAAGCTCTTTTGAGGTTAGAATAAAAAGATTTTATTTTCGTCTCATAAAATGCGTTGTGAAGGCGACTATATCGAAAAAAATTATTGATGCACCTCAATGAATCTGTAAGCTTTTAAAAAAATATTACCTTTTTTTTTTTCCTTTTTAAGAAATTGAATAATTTTATTTTCGGTGCAACTGGGGCAGAAAAATCTGTAAAAAAAATAATTTTAAGAAACCTTTCGTATATTGCAAAATACCTTAAATGTTAGTAATTAAGGAAGCGAATTCTCAAGAGTCACATGGAACCAAGCCGTATCATAAGGGGGAAGAAACATTTTTTTTTGTCAGCATGCAGTTAATATCACTTTCTTGAGTGTAAAATATGAATTAATTTTATATCATTCAAATTTCTTTTGTTGGTCACTAAGGAGTCGTTTGCCTATTTTTCCACCCACAGAGAAAGTCTTTAATTACCTCAATCTAATTAAATCTGTCTATAGGTATTTCAAGTATCATAAACAGTACCTACTTGTAAAAAAGTTATAACGTCGTGCATAAATGTGTTCCATAAAGATAAATCAATTTAAAAACGCTATTATTAGTGAAGTGAATACGTGTTTATGATATGCAGCTCATTCATTGATATCCATTACTTAGTTGATTTTTTATATACATTAGCGGGTGAAGTATTTCAAAGGTTGAAATTAATGATTATTACGGTAATTAAATGTTTTTCATTTTTTCAGCCAACCCTTTATCGGGTAAATTATCCTAAATTTTCGTCTGGGGAAAAAGTATATTAAAACTTGATATTTTTCATTTAAAATAAAATTGAGTTTAATTGAAACAAAGAAACTGAGCATAATAATGTAGGAAAGCAGTAGATAAATGAATGTTTCTCAGAAAGGAATGAAGAAAATGAAGGTGAATGAAAAAATGAAGAACTGTTTTTTGAGAGACTTTGGGAATAATTACTTTTATTCAATTTAAGATGTTTCATACTTGCTACTCACCAAAGAAATAAGTAGTTGAGTGTTCTTGGATTTTACAGATGAGTAAAATTACCTTAAAAAATTATCTCTTGAAGATGTCAGTTTTTTTCAGTAAACATTATACTGAAAATCTCTCAGCAAAATGTGTTTTTTGGAAATTTACAATGTTGCTTCATGTTTTATTTCATTACTTATAATGAGAATAAGAACTAACTTTTATGTATTGAAATGTTAATTATTTTTCTTTTCGAGTAATATTTTTACAGCCTTTCAACACAAAATTGCCTGAGAACAAAGTAACAGGTCTCAGTGAATATTATCATCTCTTGGGAATTGATAAAATTCATATGTTTAAGCTCTCTAACATAATTTTCCATGCAGAAAATATATGTAAATAATTCATAATTTTAAGATTTCCAATATTGTAAAAACTATACAAAATAAATATAATCAGAGTGGGTTTTTTTTGTTTCGTTAATGGCTTATATATAGTGTTAATAAGAAAAAATGTTTTTTTTATTATATGATAATCAAAAATATTATATAAAAATAAAACGTAACAATTTTTATGTTAAATAATTTCGAAAAAAAATGAATTATTTTCAGGTTTAATGTATACGAGTTACAAATAAAAGAGAAAGAATAATAAAAAGCACTTTGTGAATAAAAATTTAAATGTGTGTAAGGAGAGATAAAATAAAAAGAACAGTAATTTGTGTTCATATATCGCACTTTTTTAACTAAATTACTGTCTGCAAAGAATTAAACAACAAATCCTTCTTTTATTTGGCCACTGTCTATTAAGGCAGGAAAGGATTAGTTTTAAGAAAATTGTTTTTAAATTATATTAGAAGGAATAAAGACTTATTAATTGTATGTATGGAGAAGTGAATAAAATAAATTTACGTACTAGATTTCTATAAATCGTTGTGTTATTTTAATACGATTATTGTATAACAACCTTAAAAAAAAGAACATATTATTTTTAAATAATTTTGTATTATTTTGAATAAATATCGCAATTAAAAGAGAAAATGGATAAGAAATGTTTTTCAGAATTTTTAATTTGGTTAATTATCTGGCTCACAAATGAGTATTTCGTGACTACATGCTCATAAAGGCGACATACATTTACATTTTTGAAATGAATGTAGTTAAAAGTATGCAGTTTTTTATGATGAAATTCATAAAAACGGTTCCTATTTTGAAGAGGTAAATAAATGTGACGTGTCGTGCATCTGAAGGTGGGAATACACATTCCTTACGAACAGCTCGCGAACCTTTCTATGATACAACGCGTTCTCCAATTAAGCAGGGAATTCCCATGACGCTCGTCGAAAATTTGACTGGAGACTAATCACCTCATGCGTAATGAGTACAGCTCGCGTGTAGTCTTTGAGATGCGTATGCATGGAGCTTAATCGTTCGCGAACTCTCGGGGTTGTAATATATACGCACCTTTCCAAAAGATTTTTCTCTTACGGCCCATATTACATTATTTCTTTTAATTTGATAATTTCACGTATTCAGAAAAATGTTTTACCCTTTAAATACTGCAAGTTCCCAATTTGATTTCTTTCGTTTCCATAAAAACATTGTATAATAGCTTTTTATGATCATGAAGAACCCAAACAAGGTCTGTAATTTCAAAGATTAAAATTTCCACAAAATGCCATCTAAAATATTTTAAATCACTTCCAATATAATGATTAGACATTTGTTATTCTAAAAGGAAATATAAAGTTTTTTTAATCATTTTTTTTTAAAAAAATTGCTTAAAAATCTCTTACTTGGTTAAGGAATAACAGCGTTTTTCTTATGAGTCATTTTTACGCTATGATAATGCATTTTATTCATAATACGAGGTGCGTTAATAAAATATGATTGATCATATTACAGACAAACTGCACATGTGCTAGAGTCGTACAACTAACACTTCCGGAAACTTGATGCCTCCTTCCTCGATTGACGAGCATCCTATGTTTGCAATCCGGTTAGTCTCAACGTGGCCTTCGTTTTCATAAGACCTGGTGTATTTGTTTTGCTGGAAAAATGCCGAGTG
Source organism: Nephila pilipes (assembly GCA_019974015.1). Lineage (NCBI taxonomy): Eukaryota > Metazoa > Arthropoda > Arachnida > Araneae > Nephilidae > Nephila > Nephila pilipes. The sequence goes on along the minus strand of BMAW01059188.1, from coordinate 213 downwards.
TTTTGAAAGAGCAACAAATGAGATGAAATTTCTTATGAAACTTGGAAAATACTCTTCTAAAAATATTCTTTTCTATCCTTTTATAATTTTTGGTTATGAATGTCTGTCATATATGTAGATATTTGAGTGACTTGAACGATTTATAGATGGCTCGATAAGATTTTGAAGACGACTCACGTGCAAAATGCCCTTCCACATCACCATCGAAGAAAT
>BMAW01059187.1:118828-133243 GCA_019974015.1 Nephila pilipes | reverse complement strand
ATTTGTATCAGTACAAGTCGTTTCTGCATTAAATTTCATTTGATTCTGATGATTCTTTCATGGTGTTGCATTTTCTACAAACAGCAGTATATATATTCACCTAAAGTGTCCCTGCATTATGTACAGATAATGCTATGCAAACTGTGTTGCACTGCGTCTTATTTATGCGCACGTGAGGGTACCGTGGTAACTGCTTATATAACTAATACAGTGTTAATCATTTCAACTGCCAGTACGGATAAACCATCTGATTTAGACTCCTTCGGTCGCGAACAAATGGTACGCAATCGATGCATGGGCCATTCAATTTCCGAAATTGTCAGATAACTAGAATTTTCAACGTCGATAGTGTTAAGAATATACAGAGAATACGTGGATGGTTGGAAAAAACTTGCGATCGGGCAAACTACTAAGGACAATTAGCCTTGAACGAGTGTGGTGGGAGACAGTTCAGCAGTATTTTAAGTAGCCAGCGAAGCCAACTATTAGCTCAAATTACCAACTTGTTGAATATCGTATAGACAGTATCGGCGCCAATAGTACAGTCAGTAAACGAAAAATGCCTCGTTCGTTCCAACATGTGGTCTTTGGGAGCCGTAGAACCATAGAGTATCATTGCTCAATGTATAACTTGCTTGTGCAAGAAAACACAGATAATGGAGAAATAAAGCATAGAAATGTGGCTCGAAAAACTTCCAAAGTTACTAGAAGGATTCAAGGATTGCAAAAACTATAATGTAGACGAGATAGGTCTATTTTTATAAATGCTTACCATACAGAATGTTAGTGTTTAAAGAAGTAAACACTAACATGGTGTAAACTTTCCAAAAACTACATGTTACAAATACATGGTGTAAACTTTTTGATGGTGGTAAACTTTCCAAAGACTTACAGTGCTACTGTGCACAAATAAGGACGGTTCTGATAAAAGAGTACCTTTCGTTATTGGTAAATCTGCTAGACCTTGATGCTTCTAGAATGTGAAAAAAATTCCAGTAGTCTACCATTCGAATGCCAAAGCATGGATGAAAATTTATATTTTTACAAAATTTCTTTGTGATTTTGATAGACCAATCGGCGTTGTGAAAAGGAAAATCATTCTATTTATTGACTATTGTTCAGCGCACTCACCAGACATGTCGTCTTTGAAAAGTGTAAAAGTCCTTTTTTCCAGATAATTGTACATCTTTTGTGCAGCCTCTCAATGCCGGGATAATCAATTATGATAAGCAATTTTACAGGAGAAAGCTAGTGAAATGATCTTTATGTTTCATGGAACAAGTAAAAGAACCTACTCCAAAAGTGGATGTTTTTCAGGCTATTCTTTTTGTACCTTCAGCATGGCATGAAGTACAAAAGCCATCATCTCTTCAGCCATCCAGAATTGTTTCATGAAATGCGATTACATGCGGATAATGAATAATGATAAAGAATGAAATGATAAGAAAATAATGATGATAATGCAGATGAATAGTGGTTGCGTGTAGTGGAGGATGTGTCTGGTGTGAAATGTAGTGATTATATTTCCATTGATTAAGACATTGCGACATGCAGTATCCTAAGCAAAGAAGAAATGTGTGATGATGCGAAAAATAAAAATGATAGTGAAGAAACAGAGGATAATGTTCATGCCGATGAGGTTGAGCCTACTTTAGTGCCAAGTCTGTCTGACGCAATTACGGCATTTACAATAGAATTAATTTTTTTTCACGCAAATGAAATTACAAAAATGGACCAGAAAAATGTTGTAAATCTTGAACATTTACAGTTTAATTTCAAAATGAACGCAAAATCCAACATAAAATTATAGATTTTTTTAAAAATAAAAAAAATCACTATATTTTCTACAACTTCGATTTATTTCTTTTACATTTTGGAAAAGTAACAAATTGCTATTAATTAGTGTACTGTATACATTGGGTGTATTAATGCATAAACATTATTTTCTAATTTTTTGACTTTGACCCGGATTCATTATTTTTTTTTCGCACTGCATGAAGAATGCATCGGGGTTCTACTGTATTCCTAACATTCTATTTACTCAACGAATTTTTCAACCGATTTCTCTTTTTATGTGTTTATGTTTAATCACGATTTTCTGGAGAACTGCTCAGCCGATTTCAATAAAACTTTTACTATATATCTTCAACGATTTCTGGCCTAGGTGTAAATAAGGTGGCAGGGGAAGGGGTCCTCCCCCAAACCTCGAGGTCAGAAAAATCGATATGTGTTCCAAAATAAAGCGAATTTTCGGATAAAAATGTGCTATTGAAAAAAAAAAAAAAAAAAAAAAAAATCCCATATTTTCTTCAATTGGTTCCACCGTTTAGTCTGTGACACTCAAATTCCTTCAAAAATTTTAAGCCGTGTCCAAAATAAAGACAACATTTTCTCATTTTTTTTTTTAATTTCTAGATTTTTTTTCAAGTGTTTTAGTCCGTGACGCTTAAATTCTACTGTTTTTATCCCCCAATCTAAGAACGAGTAGTACAATAAATTTGAGACCTCTATCTGTGTGTCTGTTTGTAGCATCGTCGCTCTAAAATGGATGAGTCGATTTTAATGTGGTTTTTTTAAAAGGATGCTTAATCAGAAGGGTTCTTAAGTTTAATGATATTCTCTTCATGCATCTTAACCCCTTATTCAACAAGTGTAAAGCAAACTTTATGAAAATACCGACACATGAAGTGAATATCATGAAGTTCTATATTAATGTTTTGTGAAACATGCCTGTCAATTTTTACTAGGTAACGACAGGCTGAATCGATTTTGATGAGCCTTTGACGTTGATAGCCTACAGTAAGTAAGCTCACAGTAATAGTAGTAAGAGATTAAAAATCATATATATGTGATTTTGACTGTTCGATTAACCTTATCAAATCTAGCAAAGTCTATCTGATTCTTAAATATCTTGTTTTTGTTTTAGAATCAATGTCGAAAGAAAAAAAAACTCTCTGATAGTCAATACAAAAATATGTAATTTTAGATGCAAACTCAGTATCAAAGACAGCAAGATATTTGCATAGATTATTAAAAGATGCAATTAGTTCCAAACAATACAAAAAACCAAATGGTTTGCCAAGATCTGAACCTTATCTTAATTCTCATTATATTATTAAGAAAGACACCTATAATAAAGATAAAATTGCGAGTTGTTCCAGGCAGGAACAGAATTCAACATGTTTCGAGGCTATGTATTCTACCAAGTGAAATGAAGGAAGCCTCAACTAAACTCTATCAGGATTACGGCCCGATAGTATAAGTGAGTCAGATCGATCATTTTTAGTTAGAAAAGGTCAATTATTTCTTTTATTGGATTACAATCTCCCGTTCGACAATTAAAAGCCAAATCAAAGATTTAGTGCAAAATACTATCACAAGATTTTTTTTAAGAAAATTGAAAACAAGTCTCGAGAGATTGGCTGATCTACTCTGTCAAAAGATTCTAAGTACTGTTTTTGTTGCGCACCCTATGGTTTTTCAAAATTAAGTTCTTTATTAACTGAGAGTTATAGAAACTGAAAAAATATTGGTAAAAAGTATTGAGAAAACAATCCAAGTAGATAATTTGATAACTCAAAAATCCAAGTAGATAATTTGATATCATGGATAGAGCCAAAGCGATACTTGGAAACTTGTAATACAGTAGATTCAGCAACACAAAGATTTGTTAATACTGAAATTAAATATTGACATGAAGTTATTTTACGTGTAATATCAGAAATTAATTTACTTGAAGAAAGTTCTCTAATCTTCTGTGGTTAGAGCGACAAGCTTTATCAACATAATAAAGAAAACTTCTTAAAGTTAATTTAATTGCTTGACCACATTATGGAGGAACACACATATAGAATCCATAACAACGAGGAAAAAAAAAAGAGTGACGTATTTAAGGAAAAACACCCAGAATGAAATTATCGGACCATTACATGATTATATAAAATCTTATATTATAAAAAATGTTCAGAAAGAGAAATATTATTCGTTTATTCTTGATTGCACTCTCAATACGAGTAAGGTTGATTAATAGAAACATATCTTACTACAAATGACATTTGTAGTAAGATATGTTTCTATTAATCAATAAAACTCAGGATAGGAATGTAAAATTAGTATTTTTGGGGTTTTTTCTTATTGAGAGATCTAATGGTAAGAAATAAACCTTAGTTTTATTAGAAGAGTTGGAGGAAATGTATTGAAAGTGAAAAATATGAGTGATCAAGGTGACGACAATGGTTCAGATATGAGAGGTGATATATAGGGAGTACAATCAAGAATTAAACCTTTAAAGCCTAGAGCATTTTATACACCTTGCAGAAGTTATCCTTAAACTTCGCGATGTAGAAATATCTTTGGAGACAGCGAGCTTTTTTCAAATAAGGTTCATAAGCTATATACATTTTTTTACCTCATCGACTTTTTGACGGGCAATATTAAGAGAATACCTTAATGTTCTTACTTTGAAACTATTGTTCGACACTCATTGGGACAATCGTATAGCTTCCTATAAAATCTTTACATTTTCAAATAGGAAATATTCCCAATGCTTTATTAAATATTTATGAGAATGCCGAAATAGATAATATGTTTCTAGATGAGGCAAGATCACAAATTACTGCCACATTGCAAACATCTCTAAAATGTCTTGGCAGATAATGATTTCTCCCATCTTAATGTTTTAGAGCTAGCTAACAAATAGGCCTTCATTTTAAACAAAGAATGTCCAGTTGACGTTCCTAAATTCTAAACTTTCTTTAAAATTGGACCAAATTTGATCATTGCTTTCAGAATTTTTCAAAAGCTGCCTGCAGTTGTTACTATTCATGAAAGAACTTTTTCTAAATTAAAAATAATAAAAATTGCTTAAGAATCATGTCTAATCAAAATCGTCTTAATGGGTCAGCAGTATTGGCCACTGAACATGAATTGAGTAATAAATTAGAACCGAAAGAAGTTATTCATCATTTTGCAGAAAAGAAGCTTATAAAGAGATTGCTTTAATTTAGGTTTTTAGACGTTGTAAAATATTGCACTAATTTTGTTTATTTTTTAAATAGTGTATTTGAATTATCTATGAAAATAGTAGGCATTAGTTTTAATTTGTAAATCGTCCATTATCGTTAGTAGAGGAAAATGTAAATTTTATTTCTCAATAAAATATTTTATCATAAATCTATGTTATATTCAGTATTATTACCTTAATTCAATTATATGACATTTTTCTATTTAACACGATTCTTTTAATATTCAGGTATTCTTTCTTAATTAAATTTTTTTAAGCTTGGGAGGGGAGTATTTTTTGGGTTCGCCATTTTTTTTTTTGTTTTTTGGGTTTTGGCAAAAACACTAGGACTTGTCCTGGGACCCGCTACCGGAAGATAAGACACCACAATCCGAAATAACACACCAAAAGAATACTATCTAAATAAAATCGTTTTTGAATTTAATTTATTTAAAACAACTTACAAATACTCACAATTTCAATATCTAAGATATATAAATTATGCATAATTCAAGTAAAATATGACTAATATTACTTTGTCATTTCCCCGTTTAACCTACACAAAGCAGCATTGTTTTCTAACCTGAAAATCTTTCGGAATATATGACAAATTCTATTACAGTAATAATACCAAGAGAAAAAAATACAAGGACTCTAAAAATAAAAAAAAAAAATCCTTTTAAAATTAACCACAATTTATGAAATTAATAAACACTTAAATATAAATTTTTAAAAATACTTATTTATTTCGTAGCGCCATCTATTGACTGTAATGAGAAAACATTTTAAATAAAAAGATTAATACTTAATAAAAAATGTTTTTAATGAGTTTTTAAATATGTTTTTCTATTAAAAATATTTGGATATTTTGCGTTAATACAGAAAATGTAAACTTTCTTTTTATTAAATGTTTTTCTGAGAACTTTGAAACCAATTTATTATTAAGTAGTATATAATTAAAAATAACATTTCTAAAAATATAATGTGTATATTACTATTCTGAAACATTAAAATTGAAGGATTCTTTTTTATCATGTACCATGTGATCCGGAAGTCAGGACAAACTTTAAAAATAAATAATCACAAAAGACTAAGGGTAAAAATCTCCTGTTCGCATCAAGCGGATGGAAAACAAGTTGGCTTTTTTTGAGAAATAAAAAAAAAAAAAAAAAAAAAAAACTGATTGAAAGTTCTATACTTGACAAATTCAAGGTTCTGTCTGGTTTCTAATATTGGATTATACAAAGCAATAGACGGTGTAAAAAGAGCAGCTTCATCAGATTACAATAGTCGAAGGTGTACGGGTAGAAAGACTGTTTATAGTAGAGAAAACTGTCTTAGTGAAACCTTTTTATAAAAATTTGGGAAGTTTCACTACAGCATTACGAGCATATCGCTTAATGTATGGTATGCAGGAGGGTAAAGGACCAATGAAATGTTCAACATTGAACAAAATTATACAGAATTTTGAAGCTGCAGGTTCTTCTTGTCCAAGAAGAGTCCAGTCTTCAGCATCCTCTAGTGTTGCTCTGGCAATCGAATCGAGTGCATTCCAAGTCGACGGTTTCTGCACACGGGGAATGCATTCTCTAGAAGTTTCGAGACATGTTGTGTCATATGGAAAAGTCTGGAAATCACTGCGAGTTGCACTGAAATATCAATTAAAGCTGTTACATATTCATGAACGGAAAGCTGGTGACAGAATCACTTGTCAATATTTTGAAAATTAGTTATTCAGTAAGAGAAATCAGCAGCACGACTATCTTCATACTGTGTTTTGGATGAAGCACATAAACTGTCTGGCAGTTTAACACACACAATTGTTGGGTGTGGTGCATAAGAAATCCCCATGCATATGTTCAAGAGCCCATATTACATCAGCCAGAAGTGACTATCTGTCATGATTTCATGACTGATTTCTTAATTGATTCTTTTTTTCTTCGAGGAAGTCATTGGGATGAGTTTAAAAACCTTTTCTTTCACTGATGAGCTTCATTGTTACAGAACAACATCAATCCAGAACTGCGAACGCGACAGGCACAAAGACACAGTCAGCTTTGTGCAAGATGGAGCAACACCGTATATCTCTGAGCCTGTTCAACGCCTTCTTTGCTCAACATTTGAGGAGGATCACATTATCAGTCGATCCACACACATGGCCTCCCAGATTCCCTATCTGACACCGTGGGAATTTTGGTTGTGGGAATTCATGAAGTCAAAAGTGTACTGAGATAAACCGATATCCTTGTCAACATTCCAACCACCAACATATGTATGCCATACAACAAGAAATGTTGCTTAATGTTGTGAATGGTGTGTCTAGCCTGACATTTGTGATTCTAAAAGATGGACTGCTCATTAAACAGTTGTAAAATTCCTTATAACATGTCAACGGCTTGTCACTTGCACGTTATCTAGCAGTCAAATAAAGAGCTACTCAAGTAATTTTTTTTATTTCATCATAAAAAAAACTCGGCTCCTTTCCCATCCATTTAGTGCTAACTGGAGCTTTTTGTCTTTATTTGTTCATGGATTATTAATTTTTAAGGTTTATCCTGACTTCTGGATCACTCGGTATATTATTGTAAATTTTATTACGAATAATTTCTAATTTTCTGTCTAAATATTCTGTTTCCATTTTATTTTTATCTATTTGGATTAAAATTTAGTACGCAGGATAAAAAGATAGATCAGGTTTATCTTTGGAATTCTTAGGTCATCAACAGGTAGATAAATAATAAAATCATTTTTACCTGTGTAGTTCTGCTCATAAAATGTGAATAAATATTGGCTAAACTATTTTAGATGATCCCGCTTAATTTATTTACAATTTTTATCAACAATTTTATCATAATTTCATTTAATTTGTAGATTTACTAATGAATGAAATTTTTCATACGGGATAACTTTGATTATATTATATTGCTAAAATTAATTAAAAGAATATGTACTCTATATCATCTATGAAATTAAAAAGATATTCAATATCATAACTGTGGATTTAATACATTTTTTGTTTTGACTTTGTTTAATTATATGTAAACTATTTTTAACAATAACAATCATATTTATTTTATTTATAGTTCCTTGTAAAAATAATTGTAATAATTTACTATAAGTATTTGCCATTGTAATATAGGTATTAAAGCCATTATTAATAGTTCTAAATTTAATTGGTTCTTTATAAAATTTAGATGTTTAGAATATGTGTGGATATTTCATGTCATTAATTTAAAAGCCAATTTTTTGCACGGGGCTGTAATTCTATTATTAATTTTCCTAACACTAAAATTACTCTCTATAAAAACATTATTTTCACCTGAATGTTAATTAATTGTAGCAATATCCGCAAATAATTGCATAGTTACTAGGAATCTTATCAAATATCCTATCATTATCCGTACAGCCACTAGTTTTGAAGTTTGTTATAAATTATCAGTATTAATATTGTACTTGTTTTCATGAAACGATTCAAGCGGTAAACCATATTTCATTGCCAGAATATTGATAAATTTATCAATAATATTATGACTATTTTGCTTAATAAATTATTACAAGAAATAAAAAGCCTATAACCTGTACCTTTATACCTTACATCTTTCGAAATTTTATGTTTGACAATTTTTAATCAATTGTAATTAGACATGACCGTGTTCATCATTCATAAATTCTTTGCAAATTTGTTTTAAATTATTCTAGAATAGTATTATTATAATTAAAAATAAATCTACAACTTTTTTGTTACATTTAAAAGCTTTTTCAATTTTATTATTTTTAACTAGAAGAAGATATATTCACATATTTCCCAAAAATTATTATTATTAAAGGATTTAGTAGTGAAGCCACTTGTTCAATATTCTGTACTGTAACTTTCAGTATTATTACTTTATTCGATAACGTAGCACTATAAATTTCATTTTAAACAACTTTTTTTTGATAAGATAATGAGAAATATTTTAAACAATATTAGGCATCGGCCTTTAATTTCATTAACTTTAGCAAGGAAATCTTTGACAGGGCGAATTTCTTTTTTATTGAGATCAAAAATAAAATTTTAATATTTTTAATGTTATAACTATTCTTTCAAAATTACTATTTACTAATTCTCACATTTAATTCTTCATAACTTCTTCATCAAGATATTATCTGTAACATGTTGGACCTTTACCTTTCTATTATTTTTAACATCAATATATTTATTTATTATTATTACTATTTTAAAAATTGTTCTTTATTATCTTTTTGCTTACTGATTTATCAAAAATTTCTGTTATAGTGCTCTACATTAGTCGAAAAAGATAAATAATATAGTGGTAACTAATATAATGATTTTCCCACCATAATCTTTTATTATAATTAAGTATATTTTTAAACATATAGAGTTTAACAATTTCAAATTTATGTAAATTAACATGACTAATTTCGATTTTATGGCTATTTTTTATACCATTATAGTTTTTTTTTTGTATCACATGCCTATGCTGATAATTCTAATATTAATATTTGAGATTTGTCCTACATATTTTAACTGATGTATTTTACAATTTAATAAAAGTATGCAATTATTAAATGCTTTGCAAAACATTAATTTTATCATTTTGATCATACTGTTCATCATTTATCATAGTATAGGTTTTATATAAATTACTATTGCTTTTTTATTATGGGATTTCTACTTTTAATAGTGTTGTCATTGTAATTTTCTTCTTGAAAGTTATTATCTTTTTTCGTATCCAGAGATTTTTTTTACATAAACTTTTAGTAAAGGTATTACAGATGTTTAAATACCTTTTATTCCAAAACAAACACAAGTGTTTTATAGTTCAAATTTGATTCACTCTTCATTATAGAAACTACATTTAGCTTATTTATCTCTTAATTTAATAATATCTTTACACCATTTGTAAGAATTTTTATTCTCACTGTAACTTGACACAGAGCAAGGCAATATTCATTCACACGTACACACAAATAATAATAATATCCAATTATTCCAAATATCTAATAACTACCTAGGAAATATGATATAATTCAAGATATGTTGATTGAAGCAAGCATTATAATAAGTAAATAACTTACCACAAAAATTCAAGTGTGGGACAATCTGAATAACACAAATATACTTTTAAAGATCTATACTATGTAAACATTAATAAATGGTAAACTTCTTACAATTCTACACAAACCATAATAGGGCCCCACCGAGCCGAGAAAAGTCTTATATCAGGTGGTGTAGATTTCTAGGTGTGTGGTTCAATAGTAATTTCTTAAAAATTTTTTAGCTTGTATGAAGCAAAAACGTTTCTAAGCTTATTTTCTTTCAAGATTCACATCCAAAGAAATAATCATGCTATTAGAAAACATGAATTTGAAGATAAAAACAGGAGATTTAAAGTGGAGGGGGACGAATAATTTGTTTTATGGAGAAAATCGTAAATTTAATGGGTTTTTTTTATGTCAAGTAACAATGTCACAGTTCCAGGCCAGTGATTATAAGCAACATTATTAATCAAATCACTTTTTTTTTTCTGTTAATAATATCCTGTTGGTTGTAAGTTAAGGTGACCTAAAACATTGTCTTTAAAAGCAAAATTAAGAAATCAATTCAACATTTATTAAAGAGGCATATGTAATAAGGGATGCCGGATTTCTTATGACCTCGGGCAAAAAGCCCTTACATTAAGGGAGAGATAATAAAAAGAAATATTGGGGTAGTAATTTCGGCTTTAGATCCAGAAAATAAGATATTCCTTAAATTAACTGAACAAATACCTGCATGTACATGCTCTGAAAAGACGAATTTCTGTTATTTCCGATGATATTATTATTAATATATCGTTATATTATTAATATATTGTTATAGTTATATTGTTATTAACAGTTGTATACTCCAATAGTTATTATTAATTATGCTTTTGATAATTTTAGAGAATAGGGAAATAGTATTTTTTTTTTGCTTACACAACTCTCTCTCTCTCTCTCTCTCTCTCTCTATATATATATATATATATATATATAAATAAATATCGTACCTTAGTATATACTCTATGACATAAATATTCATAAATCGTATGTATTATTAAGTGGAGTAGAATAATGTACATTTATCTCAAGATATTATTTCGTTTAAACAAGTGAGTTATGTTTTGAGTCCAAAAAACTATTTTAACTGAAATTGCTTAAAATTTTGAACTGTTGGGCAACGTTATTTTGATGCATTAAGGAACATTAAAAAGCAAGTTTTATGAAGCCTTCTATAAACCAGGTGTTCTATAGCGATCGCAGAACTGTAACATCTGACACATTTTCTTTTGCACGAAGGTAAGAAATAGTTTTAGAGGTTTTCCGTCACGTTATTTCTGAAATGCTATTTTATTGAAAATTCATCCCCTCTTATTTGATAAATGGATGATGATGGATACAATCACGAACTAAGAGACGGTTTGGGTGAGATTTTAGAGATAGCCGAGAAAACTCTAAAAGCCGCTTTTACACTTTTGAAGAAGCTCTTCTTTTAAAGAGAAACTTTCCCCCCTTTTGTTTGAGCTTTCCAGCAAGATTAATAGCCCGCTCGAGTCGTTTAACATTCCAACGAATCCAACTGGCGGCCTATGGTACTACAAAAAAAAAAAAAAAAAAAAAAAAAAAAAATTCTGCATCCAAATAAAAAAAAAGCAAGGAAACAGTTAGGGGAGGAAGTGTCACTCCCGATGCTAACACTACTTCTTGACATTAACCATCTCGTTATAGTGCGTGTCTTCTTTTCCAGAAAGAAACTTCCGACTCTCTCTTACTTTCGCATCCTTCTCAACACTCTAAATAGCGCCATTTCATCTTGAGGGCTGTCATAGAGTTTCTTTATTTGTGGAAGAGGAATGACACATCAGCTGGAGCATTAGAATAACTTTCAGTAATAATTTTGAATTGGTGTGAGGTTTTACCAGAGATTTAGACGGTAGGCAGAAAGTTATTATTACTTTATGCCATGTCTTTTTTTTTAAAAAAAAATCGTTTTTATGTTATGTGCTTTTTAGAAGCGAATATTGGGTTTTTAAGCGTGTTTGAGTGACTTGATGCTAAAAAAGTTTGACCTAGAGGGAAGATTGCGTAATAATCAGTTAGGATTACATTATTCTCGCACCATATTTGCTACACAGCTTATTAACAACGATCAGTATATGTGGAAAGAGTTCAAGAGTACAAAAAAAGGTTTCTTTTACATTAAAGTATTTTATATAAATAATTAACAGATTTTTTTTTACTAACAACTTCTTTCATACTTGTTGAGTTAAGAAGGCGAAATGTATCATTACACACTTGATGAATCTGAGGTATAAACGTATTTAAAAACATTTTTTTAAATTTCTATTCACCTAAGGGTATTTGGGGTTAACTAAAAGGAAGGAATAAGTTTTTCGTAAGAGAAATATCCGGAGTCAAATGTTGCTACGACTGCAAAATTAAAAGAATTGATTTGTGATTCTTCATGGCAAGTAGTGCAAAAAATAAAAAATTATTAAACTTTATTAGTAATGTATAAAATTTACAAATAATATTAATTATTTTAAATATTTATATTTATATCAGTTATATTTATTTTTATATCATTGAAGATTTATATATGGATTACACTAGAGTTATCGAGATGTTACTTTCTAATCATAGATAGAATTATGCACATTTTATATAAATTAATATATTTCATTGACAAATAATTGACTTTCCCCTATCATAATATAGCTTAAGTTCATTCCATAAACTTGTTTTATTCTGTAAAATAAAAACATCTATATTTTAAAGCCTGTTAATGATGGTTTCCAATATTTCAATTGCGTTGCCAATTGAATTTAAATAATCAGCCATAGTTAGATTAAAAATAGCTAGTAATTACAAATCATTTCATCAACATAAATAATTTCTGCCTGCGGCCTTATCAAGAAATATACTACTTGACAAGACATTAAGCTGTAAAGCCACCTGAATAAGCTATAGTCATATTCATTGAGTTCATTTTAAGAATGAATTTATTTATTCTTTCGCGCTTTCCACTTTTTAGTTGTTGAATGTCTTTCATTATATGCGCATTTGTGTACTCAGGTGTGATTTGACAGATTTATGTATAATGCCCATCAGGTTTTAATTTTTATATGAAACTAGTTGTTATCAATGCACAAAATTAAAAATGTAAGATTTTTATTTTCTGAGCATTGTTTCATGATTTTAAACTTCATTCTAAGGAACAACGATTTTCCACTTGTATATATATATATATATCTTTAGAAGTCTAAAGATAGTCCATTGGTGCCTTGGAGTCAAGGGGTGTAATTTAATTACCCAGTTCCATTGTTTTGCAGTCTTTTACTTATTACTTAGTTCAATAATAAGGCTTGAAATTGTTTCACTACATTTATTATAAGGAGTTGAATGAAGAATATACAAAAGCTACTATTTGCAGGTTGATCTTTAACGAACTAGTTCATCACTATAATAGATAGTAATTCAAATTCACGGCCTTTTGAGGACGGATGTTGGAACGCGCTAGCCTTCAGTGTAGGACGTCTCTACCGTTCATATCAAGAGTAAAACCACGATCCAGCGCTTCCGAGGGAAGAGCGCTGACTGGCTAAGTGTAGAAGAGAGAGTGAATAGAAGAAAAAAAGAGAGACGACGAGTGAAGAGACAGAGAGTGTTGTGCTCTGCGATTTTGTTCCAAAACAGTGGGCGTTGCGTGAGCTAACTCATAACGCCTATTCGTAGTGCCAACTATCGAGAAAATTGAGGAAATAGTTTTACAATATTATTGAAAATATAATTAATAAATTGATAATTACTTTGAAAATTCTTCACTTTCTTTATTCATTAAATACTACATTTTTTTTAAATTTACAAACAAACAAATAAGTTTATTCAATAGAGAGTTAACATTACAAAAAATATAAAAATCATAATGGAACCATTAAGAAAAAAAGTCATAAACCAAATCAAAAAAGGAAATATAAAGGAGTTGAAAACACATTAAAAAAATTTAACTGAAAAGAAATTGAAAGAAAACTAACTAAAAAAAAGTAAATTGAAATAAACAGTCACAGACTAGAAAATATCAAAAAAGATAAAGTAATTGAGAAATTTATAAAAACCAAAAGTTTCAAGAAAAAACTGGAAAATATCATATTTAAAGTTGTAACAGGCTTTTGGATGTTGAGCAGGGAAAGCTTAAAGCAATCAATAGCTTAAGCTAGTGACCAAACTAGCCCCTTCAGCAAAAAAATATTATTTAAAAATGGTTATAAAACCAAAAATACAATTGAAAAGAATATAAAAGAAATTTCGAAAACTTAAAAATAAATTAAATAAGAAAAAAACCAACACATGGCCAGTTAAATCTTTAAGAATAAATCTAAAATAACTATAAA
>BMAW01059187.1:106328-113828 GCA_019974015.1 Nephila pilipes | reverse complement strand
CCGGGTGACGCTCACCAGTGTACTGTGTTCAACGCATTAAGCTGTTGGTTGTTGTTAAACGAATAAATCTGTTTTGTTTCTGTTTCTAAAGTTTCTTTAGTCCTGTGTTGACTAGGATTCTTAAAAAAATCAAATTTGAGTATGAGGAAACAAATGAATGGTTGAAGAATGTAGTAACATTATATTTAAAATTGGTGCTCCTTTTTCAAAGAAAATTATTATTACTGAAAGCCGAAATTACAATGGCTTGCTCAAAATTCTTTACAGAAGAACATATTTAATCTTGCATTACATTTTTTAAGCCATAAAAAGATCTTTTTGATTTTATAGAAATATTATTTTACTTTTTTTACACAATGCACACATTTTAAATACCTTAGGTTTCAGTTTTATACTTTACAATCAAATTACAAATATAACATTTTGTAAAAAAAAAATAAGATTATTCATTTCATTTTTAATGTTGAGAGTAGAATGAAACTTGTTTATGTTGATAGGGCACCAGTGTTAGTGGCGTGTCGTAAGTCGTTAAGAAATGTGCTTCAGCTGACAACAAAGAAAAATTCTCACCTCCAATGTTTCGAATTAGCAGTTTCTTTTAGAGTGAAAAAAAAGTACAGCTATCGCGAAGAAAGCAAGCTTAGTTAATGTGTCCTGTCGTTTATATCCAAAGTTGATACAAAAGACAGGAATGAGACGGGCAACTTGCTTGCAGCTAGGGTCATTATTTACAAGACGACAAAACAGAAAATCGTATTTTTCTCACCTCCTTCCCCAGTCCTTTTCTTTTCTTCTTTTTCTTTGAGAAATGTTTTTTCTCCTTCTTTTTCTTCTTTCAAGAAAGACTTAAATGCCTTTAAATAAGTAAGGTATTTATGGTGTTCAAACAATGGTATTTGTTACAACAGCGAATAGATGTCACTTAGAAGAAAATGATCATTTCCTTGAAACGGAGAAAACCTCTTTTCCAGTCTCAAAGAAGTATTTGGATTAAGGTATTAAATAAATTATTTTTTTGAAAAAAAAAAAAAAAAAAAGAGAAACGATTGCATTTGAAAGGTTTCCTTAAAAATGAAACAAACTTCTGTCTTTTGTGTATGTTGCTTTGATAGCTTAGAATTTCTGTTCTCGAAATTAATGCAACAAAGTTTGACATCAGATGTAGATGAATTGTTTGAATTGGTATGAATACCAATTATTCCATTTTTTCCTATGATTCTAATTCCTAACTCAAATATCGAATAAGCATTGAAACGATTACTTATTTAATTGAAAAGTTTCCAATTACTTTTACTATTTTGATTTTTAAAATTGTTAGTGCTTTTTCTCTAAAAAGAATAAAAATTCTTTTAAAAATAATTACATCCTATTTTTACTCGAGCTTTCAGTAAATGCAATGAAAATAAGCCTATTAATTACGTAAAATAAATTATAATGTTATGAATATAAATAAATATGTTAAGATAAAAAAAACTGTGCTTAATTAACCAATACTAATTAATTATTTAAAAACTTAATAAAAAATGCATATAAAAAGGGATTATTCATAATTATAATTATTAAAAAAAATGAAGTAAAATTATAGTTGCAACACCCTCAAAACAATTTTTTGCTTACACCCCAGTACAATATATTTTAAAATTCAAAAATATAAAAGAAGTAAATGAAAGGACGTTTCTTAAATTTTGAGTAAAACCATGTTCCCATCTTTCACACATGATGATTAAACAAATTCTAAGCTTCACCGAAGGGGTGTTCAAGTATTTCAAACACCCTCTCTTTTCCGCAACATTTTTTGCAACCTTAAGTAAACAATCCCAGAGACAAATTTCTCTCGAAAGAAATCTTCCACGACCCTAAGGTGTCACGTAAAAGAATGAGTAAAAAAAAAAAAAAAAAAAAGGGTGGGGGTAAATACGAAACCAGGAAAGAAGCCCGAATTCATATACTTTGTTTTAAGACGCTGCGCATCGTGGAGCAAGAGTAAGTTAATCCCTTGACAGAGTAAATACTGTTAAGTTTCGGAATTGTTTCGGGGGTATTAAATCAAAGAGTACCTTTTTCGATTGCTGTGGATATTTGATACGTGGAATTGAGTTTGGAGGTCTAGTTCTATGAGATGGAAATAAATTCCAAGATGAAAATATAGTTGTAAGGCGTAATCATTTAAGGATGTAATTGAAGTATAGAACCTAAATTCAGTACGTTTGTTCAGATAAATGGTTCCGTATTCTCATTTCATATGACCCTAAAAAGAATATCATTATTTTACTCATTTCTTTTTGAATCCATGCTTTCCTGTATTAAATATACTTCAAGTCAGATATTGTAATACTAAACAGATATTTCACTAAACTTGTTCGAGTAAAAATTGACTTATTTATATATTCCATAATTTTAAGAACACAGTGTGAAAAATAGATACACGTGTTCTATGCACACGGATTTATGTTAATATTGAAATTAATTCTTTATCTGAAAATGTGCTCTGAGTTTGAGAACCTTTTTGTGGCTAAACTTCTTTTGGCAGGTGAGGGAAACATGACCCCGAGGCACCTCAGATATCTTTTATTGGCTTACCATCTTTGGTAAACACGGGTGAGCCTCCCTCCAGGATACTCTGGTGACCCTTCCCTATTTTCAACCCTCCTTCTTGTCAACGAATTTCAATACTTTCCCCCCTTTTTTCAAATGTCTAGATCACAATTATACCGTAGTTGGTGCAGCATAGCCGCATTTGGCTCTTGCGCCATTAAAATTCACCATCACTCACCGAGCTTAAGGAGGAGTTTCAAAGATATCCCCAAGTAATCCTCTCGTAAATGAAATGAATAATCGATAATCGAGCAAAGAGTTTTGTTGTTCTACTGCACCATATGGGGACCCAGCACCAAAAAATGACCAATATATATATATATATATATATATATATATATATATATATATATATAACATTGTGCCACATCATTTCATTGGTCTTCAAAAATTTTAACTGCTTTTTCACTCCATCATAATTTTCATGACGGTCATGACCCTAACTTGCTAAGGATTTTTTCTGGAATCAAAATAAGGAATATGTTTGATAATTCTGTGCATTGAATAAGGATTTAGATCAACAGTTATTCTTTTCAATACATTCAAAATTAGATACAGTTGTTTCTTTACTATTTTTTCAGCACCTGATAGAAAAAAAAAGTGTGAGAGTATAGATAATATTAGTACAACTACAAAGAAAGCACGAGCTGAATTGTGAGAAACTCTTCTAAAAATTTAGAAATTCTTTTTTAAGAATTAAAATTAGTAAAAATAGTACGAATTTGAAAGTATTGAAATATTTTGAAAAAATAAAAAATAAAAAATTAATAATTGCTTATTTGAAAATGAAGTTCTTTTAGTGTTCAAATAAGTGGATTTGGTTTGGTTTTATTAACGTCGCACTAGAAGTAACACGAGGGTTATCAGCAGAAAGTCCAAGTGGACCGTGCTCACCCGAAGGATTTAGAAATACTAACCGCTCCACTCCCAGGGTGACTATCACCACCGCGCTCAACATTATTGAAGGGCTATCGGCGATGGGCTTCGCAATTGTGAGCTTCTGTCAAGTGACGAGGACGACACCTGAGTTTGTACCCCCTTTCCTAACTTCTACACCATGCCAACAGGAGGACTTTGGACTTTGATAGATTTAACCTGTATCAGTCTACATGGCGGGTCTTTGCGTCAAGGCTCGAACCCGACTTGATGAAAAGAATGCCAGCCGCGAGTCCATTGTCATGACCACTAGGCTACTGCGGCCATTCAAATATAGTAAATAAAAACATTTTAATTCAGGTATTTAATTTTAATAAGTTGTTCACAGAATACTGTGACATTTAAAGTGTGTCCTATGAATTTTAGATCAACTATTGTTTACAATAAAACAGAGTGTGACAAAAGTCCTTTTTCCGGAATCAAAATAAAATAAATCAACTCTAGAGTGTAGTGTTTCTTTAAGATAGTCAAACCGTACCTCTTTTCTGAATTTAATTTCTTTATTTAAACATATTAATTTTGAGATCAATAGCATTTACAATTGATTAAAAAGGGCCAAATGTTCTGACAGTACAGTGAAGAGAAAATATTCTGATCATAGATGAGAATAAAGAATCAAAAATTAGAGCTATGACTCAAATGAAAAGACTAGCATTTGGTGCATTCTTTTGTTTACTGAATAAACAGGATTAACCCTAATATAAGTTTAATTTAACATATCTAGAGGAAGATAACCGGGGTGCCCATTCGTATGAGTTTTAATTCGTGTACATGGCTTAGTGAAATTAGTGTGTTTTTGTATAACTTACGAGTGTGACATGTTTGAATACCGAGGTTCAAAATTACGAGGTCCGTCACCAATAGACCCCGTGTTGCTTCTTGTACGTTGTTTGTAAAACCAAATCAAAAGATATGTCTGTATTAATGTGTCGAGTATGAGCGTGTGAGTATCACTGTCCAAATTCTTGGCGAGCTTCTTATTTAAGTGTGTTTCGAGGAGGGATGCAGGGTAATCGCAAAGTGAGAGAAAGAACCTCTCACCCCCGGAACTTCTGAATATTTAACACTGAATATATTCATTTCTCTGAATATCTTTGAATATTACACGCTCAATGACCCTCTGCAGGTCTTTTATGTGTTAATCCAAAGAGTCCAAAAGGGATTATCCTGAATTAAAATTAACTGTTTTATGATCATGAGGATGTCAATGTATCAACAGGATGTGAGGTGAAGCCCTCCAACTCGGATCATGTAAGTAATGTAACATTTTTCGCAAATTGAATGAGCAAAAACAAGAATTGAAATTAAACATTGCTCAGATATGGCTCGATCTACAGGGAGAGTGTACGCTAAAATAGGATACGATGTGTTTAAAAGAAACTCTACCAAAATTTAATATGTATTAGGACGGTTTGTATAAAGTTTTTACTGCTCTGGGTTTTATACGATTGCCTTACACTATGTGTGAAACTTAGAGAATTATTTTAAAAATGTTTTCCACTATCAAGCATTTTACTGAAAGATACTGATTCTTCTTTTAATTTACTGCAAAAGTCACTTAGTTTACTATATGCTAGTTTTTAAAATATATAATAGCTTGTTTATCTAGTTTTGAAATTTTGAAGGAAATATTATTTATAATTAACTCCATATATCGAGAAAAATGGTTATTTTCAGTAACCCCAAAGCTCTAAATGAGATATGTTCTATTTGTCTGTAATTTAAAAGTCAACATTTTCCTTTAATCATTTAAGTCTATTTTCGGGTAAAATATCAAAGAAAATGACTAAAACTCTCGGAATTCTTTTTAAGATTTAAAAAAACCCATACTCTGCCATTTTTATTATATTTGGCCCTTGCTATCCTATAAAGAACAGTACACTTTTCTTTATTTTACTCTCTGTTTCAACTCATTTTTCTCTGATATAAAATGTGTTCCATATTTCGCCTCCGATGCTGTAATATTGAATGAGTGTTTTGAACTTTATATATTAAGCGAGAGATAAAACGATTATTTATATAAAATGTTTTTAAACATAGAATAATAAATGGTTATATGTGTTACAACGTCAATTTTAATCTGAAAATTAGAATACATTTTATCAGAAAAATGTGTTCCAAGTTTGATACAGATAATTCCACATAAAGCGAAGATAGCATAAAAATAAGCCCTTTTCGATTTCTTTTTGGTGCATCAATTTGCTATCATAGCATCTTATGTTATTTTTTTAGTTCATTATAACAAATTCAGATTCAAGTTGGTAAATTTTTTATTTTTATTTCTATCCCACACAAATTATTCAAAAACGCACGTGCTTGCGCGTTTTATTTTCGATTTATTAATAATATGACTGAAAATACAGCTAACCCTTCTCAGGAAGTTTAATTATAGTTTTAGGTATTTACTATATTCTTTTCATTTTTGGAAAGAAATATAATTTAATTTTCGATGATTTTCGAAAAAGTGGTTAATACTCAGATTTTCTCTTTTGTATCGGATAGTTTTATTGATTAATTATTTTTGTAACGTTGCACTTAGAAGCAATACGAAGAATGTTGGTAGAGCATCTCGTAATTCCGAGCCGAACTCAAGTGACGAGGGCGACACCTGAGCTAAGACCCCCCTCTTCTGATTTTCACACCACGCCGCTGGGAGGACATAATTCTCTGCGGATTTAATGAGCATCATCTGATGGGCGATGGGTCTTCAGAGGCCTCAGGACTCGAACTCTTGTCTCGAATGAAAATGACCACTCGATTATCATGGCCGAGCATTTAGGCTGAATATCTATACGAAGACTAAGCATTAGTATTTCGATAAAATGAGAAGTTGATTCATTATAACATAGTATTCATTAGTTCTGATAGTTCTATTGTTCAACCAGCATGCTAAGCCTTTTTCTTTTGCAGATTTATTCTGTTCATCGTTTCTTTTCCTTTAAAATATTCTATTACATTGTTAACTTCTCCAATTGTGTGAATAAAAAATATTCTAATAAAATTTTAATAAATTAATTTATTTATTTTAATTTTTAATTTAAATTTTAATAATTTTAATCACATCAAAACCATTTTTAAAACAAAATACATTAACTTACAAAAAAAAGGATAGATTTGCAAATAAAAGATAAATGGGACCATTATTTTGAATATTTGTATTTAAAAAGGACATTGACAGTAATATAATTAGTTATCATCGAATTCTGAAAAAAATTTCCTCCTAAATAACAAGAGGGAACACATTTAGTATTCACCTCTTGCTACTGTTATTTATATAAATAAACATTTTAATGAGAAAACATACAAAAGGTATATGTTTTTAAGAATTCAGCAGACATTTTACAATTATTGAATGTTATATGAATAAAACAACACATGAAAATCATATTAACAAATGTGATATATATATATATATATATATATATATATATATATATAATTCTAGTGTGCTAAGTATTAAAAATGAGATACATACGTTGAAGATATGTATTAAATATATAGGCACACAGTGATCCAGGGGGATATAATAAAACTAAAAACACTATTTCATTTTTATTTTCAATTAATGTTCTTAGAGTATGAAAATACGTTTTTAAGTATAATTAAACCTTTGAACCAAAGTGAAAATTTTATATCTGCAAAAATTCGAAGTACTTTGAACTGCAAAAATCTAAGATTAGAGGAAACGAACGACAAAAGAAAGACACTTTAAAAACAACCCATAACTTTTTTTTTTACCATAAATAACAATTAAATCATTCCTCAAAACTTTAAAGAATCATCCATCGTAAAGTCTAGTACAGTTTTATAGATTATATGTTCTTATTTCTTAGGTTAGAGTTGAGAGACCAGTTCAAACGAGAAGGCATTAAGTTAGAAAAGGGGCCACATTTTGGCAAATTAGTTGCAAAGATATATCTCTAAATTTGTATTGTTTTATGAAGCTGTTATACACACACACACACACAC
>BMAW01059187.1:65696-106228 GCA_019974015.1 Nephila pilipes | reverse complement strand
GAGAGAGAGAGAGAGAGAGAGAGAGATGATTTAACTCTATAAATTAAAAACAGAATTCTCCCCTCTACGTTGAACAGCCTTGGATTATAACTTTTCTTTCTAGTCATATTAGAACAAAGACTTCAGGGGAGTAGGTGTTAAAGTAATTGATTTATAGCTGGTCAATGATTGATAGTCAATTGGACAATATGTTATATAATTATTATTATATAATTATATAATATATTGTGTCCTATTATATGTTAAATAATTATTATAATATTATATAATTATATATTATATAATTATTTCTTAGTACTTATAATAAATACTTCCAGATAATATGCATTAATTTTAATGTAGAAAAACAGTGAGAGACAATGTGAAACACTTTGATCCAATTTAAAAGATATATTTGGCATAATTTGTATTCATTTAAAAGGTTAAAAGTTTTAATTTTCACGCTATCGGCTTATGAAATCTAGGTACTGTTTGTATTAAGATTATTCATAATCAATTTAGTGATATTTTTAATCCGAAAAAACATAAGTATCAATACATTAATTCATTTTGCGTAATGTACTTTTCTTGAAGACATTTCTCAGAGCAGAAAAATATATGCAGATACCGCCCAAATGATAAAACTTGATAAATAATATTAGTATTTTTTTGGAAATTATCTTTCGAGTTTTCACTGTTTTGAGATCTCATAATTCTCAAGCTTTCCAAATTGTTGTATTTAAACATTCAAACCTCTACGATATTTGACAGTTCTGTGTATTTACTAAATTACAGATATCCATTTTTGAGATATTTGTATCATTATTACAATTATCATTTAAAATTGGAGAAATAGATTAAATAAAATATAAAAGTTTTTAGTAAATCCAAATGCGATAAGAAAATCATCGAAAAAGTAAGACAAAAGTGAAATGATGCAATCGGTATTTTGCAAACTTACACTGAAATTTGATGGTCTTGAATTTATAGATTAACATTGCTATAAGAGAAAATATTAGATTATTTCCATCACACATAAGCTAAGCATAAATTTCTAACATATATATTTTCTAAATAGTTTGGTCAAACCCTCTGAGACAAGGGAATTTAAAAAAATAGAGAAAAAAAGATATATAAAATGTTTCAGTAGAAAAATTAAAATTTGTATGTTTATATTTAATACCAGTATTAAAATCCTGATTTCACTGAAGACCCATCACGTAGTGTGTATAATGCCCATTGAATCTGTTAGAATTTAATGTCTTCTCGTGGGCTTGGAGTGGAAATTCGTAAAATGAGGGGCCACCTCAGGTGTCATCCTCGTCAGTTTATTGTAACTCAAAAGGACGAGGCCCGTTGCCAATATATCTCACGTTGCTTCTAAGTATGGCGTTAATAAACAAACAATCAATCAATACCAATATTCAAATAAAATTACTACTATTTTGATTTCGAGTTTGAATCACTGAAAAACTTGGAATTTTTACTACTAAATATCCTAAATTTGTCTCTAGTTTTTATAAAAAAAATTATTAAAAGAGTGTGACAAACACGAACCATTCACTTGTAATAATTTCTGTGTGAAAAAGAAATGCATTGGAATGCATACATTACAGAGTGAAACAATTCCAACAACAATATCAACTGGCATTCATCATATAATACAATTTTTTTTTTCGGTTTTCATCATATAATATGTTTTTTTGGTTTAAATTTTTTTTTTTGAAAAAATTCCCTATCAACATAAGCAAACATTAAGAACACCGATATATAATATAAAGAATTTAATGAATATCTTTTTTATTCTTTTTTCTAAAAAATTTCTTCCTCAACAAAACTAGATGGTTGCATGCATTCTACTTAAGTAAAATTTTGATGTGAGGATTTCTTAGAAAGAAATGAAAGTAAAAAATGTGATAAAGACAAGTTCCAGACAAAATGAATGAACAGCCAAATTAAGCATACGGAAGAGCAATTTTACAGTTATTCAGAGTTCTGCAACTTTACAAAAAAAAAAAAAAAAAAAACCTGCTACAATATCCTTTTATTGTTTTACAAAATAGAATGAATGAGCCACTGTTAATTGACAAAACATTTATCTTACTTTTTGATCAAAAAATAAATAAAAAAATAAAAAAATAAACAGACTTATATAGTTACTCAGAGCTCCACAAGTTTGCGATAAAAATACTACAGTTTTGTTTCACAGTTTGAGACAGTTTGAGTTGAGTTGAGTTGAGAAAATATTAATCATCACTAATGCATCATTGTCAACTGGTTAAATAACTCTCATACATTTTCAAAGTATTTTCTCTATGCATGCTGTCTACATTTAAATCCCTGGCTGCAACAAAGTCTTTAAAAGAAGTAAAAAAAAAGTTGAAAAGGAATGTATATATAGCAAAATAAAAACAAAGCTTCAACCCAGAGTTCCGCAATACCAAGCTAAAATTATCACGGTCTTGTTTTACATTTTAAAACTTTGAAAACTCGCTCAGCTCCCTTCCAACTAATTAAATTTCCTTTAACTGAAAATTAAAATCTTGGATCGTTTTCAGAAAAGCCAGTCAACCTCCTCCCACCCCGTAAGTGTTTGGGTGCCGACTATTTTGGTACCCTTCCTTGGGAGCACTCTAAAATAGGGACGCAGAGGCATTCAGCCAAAATAGTTCGGGGGAGTATTTAAAATAGGTGCACACATGCTGCTCTTCTATCGGGCCAAAAAAACTTCACTGTATCTTTACATGTCCTTCTCTGCTTGGTAAAATGGGTATCTTCTCGCTCGTGTTATTCCACGTGTTTTCATTCCACGGGATGTTTGCATAAGAAATTGAGCTTTGACTATCGAAGAGATTCGCACGAGAGCAGTTAATGATTTATGCGAATTTACTTGATCGCTTAAGGGAGAATTATCGCACTTTGAGAGGTTTTACGTACGAACGAATGGGAAAAAGTGTTTCATTATCTTTCCTTGAATTTAATTCATTGCTCATCATGTTGGTTTCCCGGTGTTTGTATTATAAAATAAGCGTTAGTTATAGAATTTGGATAAAAGGGTTTCTTTGTTGTTTGTGTTCTTTTTGCTGTTTTGATTATTTCGGATTTAAAACTAATCATTGTTTTGTAGTGCAAAATAGGTTTTTTTTTATAGCATCAGAATTATTTTAACAGCTACTCTAATAGAAGGAAAATATAATTTGAACTTGAGTATGACATACTGAAATGATTAAATTTATTTTCATTCAGTAAATTAGTAAAAATCTGGTTCCAAAGTTCGAAAACAAAAATTACATTTAAATGACAAAAACTGACCTAATGACACCATTATACCTGTATGAAAACATAACATTTTTTGTAATAGTGTGCGCTTGACTTAAAAAAAAATCACATTTTCAATACCAGAAAATTAGAATAAGAATTAATCAGTGCATATCTCTTTTTCCTTGACCTTAGGCAGTTATCGTGGAGTTTCTAAGTGCGACATTATTAAAAAAAAAATTAATTAATCAATCTCTTGACTGTAGCAAGGTACATTTAGTAGTTTTCTTTAAGTATTTGACACAAATATAAATTTTAGTAGAAATGAGTTAAGTGGATATAGTTTTTGTTAAAACGCTCAGATTTAATTCACAACAGCAATCAGCTCAAATTAAAATAAGACAGTATAATTTTAACTACAATGCAATGAAAGCAAATATTCGCATGAATCAATGTAAACGCAATGGAATAGGAGGATAAATATAGTATACAATAAAGTTGAACATAATTTATGTAGATTATTGTTAAAATAGTTAGAGTACTATCATACGAAAATAGAAATGTTCGTAATTAAATCAGCATTTTTCTGTATTTCTTAAGTTAAATATATTTTACAGTTTAAGAAAGAGCAATTTGGGTTCCAATGAATCTTTGATGCACGGTCTCAAATATTATTTCTAATGCAATACGATTTTTAAAGTAAAAAGTCATTTTTTATCTGAGTGTAATTTTTTAATCTAATGTACAATGATTTATTTTATAAAAAATTTAAGAGGCCTGTTGATTTTTTGAATGCTCCTTTTACCCTTAAAACATAGGATTATATTCAAAATTTAGAATACCAAAGTCTATTACTAAGAATTACAATTCAAAAAACAGCACAATCATATCGTCATCTATATAGAAGAAATAACGATACAGAAAAAGCATTTGTTGAAAAAGTACAATTTTTCCCTACTAGATGCCGCTCAATGCTTTTCCCCAAAAATGTCACCGTTAGAAAAGGCAAACTGAACAGCTACTTAAAATGACGTATCGCTTGAAACACAACGTTAACTAAACTATTTTTTCTCTATTTACTCCTTTCAGGAAAAAGATGGGGGGAATCGAAAAATGATGCATGGCAGGAAATCCACCTCATCAGTCTGAAAGCTGCTCAAAAAATTAAATTACTCATGTCTACTAACAGGGTTGGAAATTGAATTACAAAGGCGTATATTCAGAGGTTGAGTAGAGAATCCGATTAATTACTTATGCAAAGATGGTCTGAGGAAACTTAAATGGATGATATATTGAAGTATAATCAAGTCATAAGACGTTTTTATACGTCGTTAAAAGCTTTGAAGCAACATCCATTTTATGAAGTGATCGTCAAAATATAAGACCAGAGTGTAACGGTATATAGATTTTTTGTTGAGTTGATTATTTGTGCTAGCTGGATTTTCGGATTTTTACCTAGTTATTTTGGGAATGAAAAACGTGAGGTGAGATGTTATGTTCCTAGAGACTGTGTAATGAATTTTTTTTCAGAGAGTTACTGAAAGAATTTGTTGGAAAGTAGACAAATAATATTATGTGAATGAATGTGATCAAAATCACCGTGATTCACAGAAAAACCTTTGCCACCGAAGGCCCTCTTTTGCTGACGCTAATAATAAATTTAAATGATTAAAACGTTTTTAACGAATAATAATCATAAATGAGTTGCTTTTCTTTCATATCCACTGCTTGAAATTTTAGAAATAGCATTAACGATTCACATAAAGAAAATTAATCGTAGATTATGATGTTTTATGGACCACATCTGGAAAGGTGAAGCTGTATTAAAATAAAATTGATTATTCAATCGAAATCTTGTAGAGTTCTTTTGTATTCCTTTGGATAATTTACAAATGATTCGAAGTCGAAGAACGAGACTCTAACCGCAAGAACGATAAAATTATTTTTATTTCAGTCAACTAGAATCCAATTTCGTAGTTTTAGACAAATAACAAAAGTAAACTTCTACTTGAGGGGAACAGAATATAAATAAATATAATTTTGGGGACAATAATAGGCAAAAAAATATTTATATATATATATAACTTAATTACAACTATTAATCTGAATCTAAATCTAAACAAGGGGTAACTCAATAATCGTCAGCTTCGAAACATATAACGCAAATAAAGTAATTATTAATGTACAAACTTAAATCCTCGAATTTTTCTTCTCTAATATATTTGAAAATAGTTTTATTTAAAACAGAGGAAAACAGTTCTCTTCATTTCCTAATCTATTTGAACAAATTAATGTGAGAAACTCAATGTGAGAAACAGACACGATAAAACAGAAAAAAAAAACCCATCATAACTTTAATTATAGTTTCAATTTTGAGTAGAAAGTATGTTTAAAAATCATTTTATAATATTATAATTTTTAGGTGTAACATATCAGTATATATATTACTAACATAATTGTAATTGAGTCTATTGTAAGTGTGTAAGGAATATAGTAATAACTTGATAATTTGTGGTTGCTTCATGCACGTAAATGTACATTATCTTTTACGATAATAAATTTATTAATGCTATGAAAAGGTGTTGGTTTTTTAAACTGTTGTATTAAAATAGATTTAGTAAAAATGATACAATACATAATTAATTAGGCGGTAAAATTGAACCATAAGCACGCTAAATACGCGATAATCGCTCCAAATAGAGATTGTAGACGATAGGCGTTTGTAGAATGGAATAAATTCCCATATAGACGGCACACAGCTAAAATCACGTGATTACTCTGAACAATATCACATACGAATCTTTTGTATACGAAATCCTTTTTTATACTTACGTTGTTGATAACTTTTATATTTCCATATATATATATATATATATATATATATATATATATATATATATATTAAAATTTCTCGTTAAGAAAAATGCAGTTGAATATTAATGTTGCTTTTTAAAATTGTATTAAAATATTCTTAATGGAAATGGTATCATAGGAAAAAACTTATAATTTTGAGAAATGGAAAGATTTTCATTTTTTATTCCATAAATCTTGAATGCAGTTGACCAGAACTATTAAGTGTATTTTGTTTTGGCATGCACCAAGAGACAACTCCTTTTTTCCGCCGGCACCTGAACTTTAATTTTACTTTGTAATTCATCCAGTAGTACGAGAATATGGTCGTTCTTTAAAAATATTTGAAATTATTCCTGCACCACAAGATACACATCATTTTCATGGCACATCGGCACAAAAGTTGTTAATTTGCATAAATGAATTTCAATTTTTAATCAAATTTTCAGTCTACTTATATTACATCTAAATTATCTTACTATGTATATTGATAATATTTATCATGGAACTGACTTAATGTGATTGAAAATAAAAGTTATGTATATGTTGGATTTTCCACCTAATTATCAATTTATTATCTGCTCTTCAGAGATATTGTAAAATTAGTTCCTCAATTTTCTGATAGATGGCACCACGAATCAGCGTCAAATGCTTGTTCACGCAGCACCATCTATTCCTGCACAAAACTGAGAAGCGTTTAGCTCTCTCAGCTTTCTATCTTCTCCCGATGTAGCTAAACTCGGAAAGTCAGCGAGCGTTCTAACGCCCACCGCCGATATGTGATAGAATTGGATTGCCATTCATCTTTCTCCCAGAAACTAGTTCTGAAAATCGAAATAATCTGTATATAGTAATATTGTAAATATTCTTCGTTTAATCTATCCATGAAATAAAAAATAATGATTCAACTTCGAGCCTCATCAATGAAGTGGTAAAGGTCAACACTGAACCCTTCCCCTAAACTACGAAGCACCAGGAGGTGTCTTGTCCAGACGGATACCACCTACATATATATAGAGTAAAAGAGTTTGTTAATACGAAAGTCTTTGTCTTAATTTTACAGAATTATCCTGCGGTGAAAATGTACGTGTTTTTACAATTTAATTAAAAAAAAAATCATTGCTGGATTATATTGTGAACATTTGGATTCAGAAATACACATCATTCAAGTATAGTAGAATCTTAGTACCTTAAATACAAATAAGTATCTTAAAACAGCAAGGACTATAAATATGCGTAATAAAATCTCGGTCAATTACGAAACAGTTAAAATTACATTAACTCATACTTATACGAAATAAAAAAAAAAGAATTCTCTTCGAATATCATAGCAGTATAGTTATTTTGAAAAGATAAAAAAAAGTGTATCGAAGTTACTCGAAAATCTTAATTACACTTCACTGTTTTTTAAATGCCACAGTGGTGTAATTATAATGGTGTTTAATAAATATGAAAAGCAAACTAGGTTTGTGGACTTTCTTTATTCAACTTTTAGAGCAAACTAATATAAATATTATATTCAAAATAAGCAATAATTTTACTGCCTTTCAATTACTATGTTTTATATGTTTATGCCTTTCAATTATTATGTTATTTCATTAAGAAATTATTTATGTTTTAGTTATCGACAATAAGTATACAATTGATATACTAAATTGTTTTCAAAGTGGCTGGAATATAATGTGAAACAGGTAAATGAAAAATTCCACGTAACATGAATTTCTCCTACGTTTTTATGAGAGTGGAAATTTGTTTCGGAAATCGAAAGAACGATTCAGTTCAAATTTTACTTTAACTGAAACCGTATGCTCCTTAACACTTTTCACAAATGCAGTGAAAAACAAACAAGCACAAGACTTGTTTACTTCGGCGGACCTAGCTGTCACTTGGACGTGACGTCACATGAATTTAATCCATTTCTTTCCTTCGATCTTTTTATTATTATTTTTTTTTGTGAAACAGCAAGAGATACTGATGAGAGCTCTTACGGAATACAGATGTATTCGAGAAAGTGTGATGGAAACGATGCTAAAACTTTGTAAACAGCTTACATCAAATATATATATTCCTTCATATTTATCAAGCCACCTGATATATTTGGATTTGTTCTGCAACCCTGATAGTATCGCAGCATTTTGTAAATATTAAACAATATGGTATTAAACACATTACTATGGTTAAGAGGAATCCTTATAAAGATTTAGTTTTCTCATATATGCGATTTGTTTCAAAATGATGACCATTTTGAAGACAAAATTTGAAGCCAAATAAGAATTACGAACAAAGAATGATATTAAATACAATATTTTAAATTAAAATGTATTGCTATGTGCTCATTTTGCTTTGGTAACAAATAGGTAACAAAATACATTTGAACATATGTAAAGATAAAAATAAAACACAGTTAACAAAATGCCTTTGAACATATGTAAAGATAAAAATAAAACACAGTTAACAAAATGCCTTTGAACATATGTAAAGATAAAAATAAAACACAAACTATTAGCTGGTTTATTTTTCGCTGATAATATCATAAGAGAAATAATACTATCTCATATAATATATTGACTTCCTATAGACAATATTGACTTTCTATTCTGCTTGAAAAAAAAAGAATAACACTACACAACTAGCACTTGGGGGGAGTATAGATTATAACATCTATCTATATTTACTCATCCACAGCTCAGCTTAAAAAAACGAAGTGGCATCTGTAAAAATAGGGGTTATAGTTTGAGAGATGCGCAGTCGCCCACCATGCATTCCCACCTCTTACCAATTGACTAGATGTTTAATAGCTCGATCGGAAGTTTAAAAAATGACTCTTGTGTGTATATATATATATATATATATATACACTGCTGGTCATTAAAATTGCAATACCATGAAGGAAAGCAAATACAAAAGAGATATTCATTGTACATAAACAGTATGGCATGAAGATAAAATAACTAAATTTGCAAGAAGTTTGGTGGTTTACAGGGGTGTGAAATCGGGCATGGAGTCGAAATGGGCTTGGATGACGGAAACGGGCAACTCATTCCATCCTGATTCAAATCTATGCCCTACTTCATCAACCGTATTAACTGGAGAGAGGGGGGGGGGCTAGTCTCTCAGCAACCCATGACTAGATGTTTTAAATGGGTGACAGATATGGAGACCGTGCAGGCTTGGGCAGCAATAGAATACTTCGTGTATCGAGAAGGATCAGATCATGACGTACGACACGTCTTGCATTAGGTTGGAAGATGCCATTTGGAAGGCCTTGAAGACAGGGCACAGCCACTGGATTTAAGATGTCAGAAATGATGTCAGAAATATGTGTGCAAATTACTATCGACCCGAACTAGAGATATGTGTGACGTGTACCCAATTGTTGGCCAAACTATCACACCAGGTGCAGGGCCCCTATGCTGATATAGAATGCAATCAGACGACGAGTGGTCCCCTCGGAGCCTCCAGACACGTATGCGGCCATCAGAATACTGGACGCATAACCGGGACTCGTGTGAATAGATGACATTGTGCCACTCCTCCATCCAGATTTGTCGTTCGGGGCACCAGAGTCACCGTCTTTCTCTATGCTGCTTTATCAAGGGAAGTCGAAGTAATGGTGGTCGTGTTGACAGTTCATGCTGCTAGGAAGGTACAAGAGGATACTGGGCTTGCTGCAATCAGGCCCATTTCTGGACTAATGGTCCATGATGTGGGACTTTTGCAGGGCCGACCTTACAATATGTCTATCATCTCGGGCGTTAGTCATAGAAGGGCGTGGAGATCCTGCATCCCTTTCAGTATGACTCTCAGCAACCCATCGATTCCATATTCGTATGACAATGGTTCAATTTCGACCAGAACGACGAACGATATCAAGGAATAATAATACAAATTCTCAATAGGCAACGATCCTGTCTCTATCGAATTCCGACACTTGCTGGTAAACATTTTTTCTTCTTTTTCGAGGCATATTATGATATTCTAAGCAAACTCCACCCTTACAAAGCGCTTTCCGAATGAGAAATCCACTACACAATTTTTCTTTTATGCAATGTTTCAGATTTTGTTTTCGCATTCTGCATCGTCTAAATGCGCTGAAATACTAATCATTTGCATATCCCAACATCTTCTTTTCAAGTGATTTTGACCTTCGTCAGATCATTCCTTCCTGGTGATGCAATTTTAATGGCCAGCCATATATTTACTTATTATCTCCTTCTATATACATCCCACTCTATCGCTATAACTCTCCATGCGAATCTTCCATTGTTCGAAACAGTGCTGAAAGTCTTTTGTCAGTTCCTTCAGAACGTATGCCGTTTTCTCTTTCACAGCTTCAATGGACTCAAATCTTGTTCCTTTAAATGCAGATTTCACTTTAGGAAATAGATAGAGATCAAGATCCGGCAAATAAGGCGGATGATCCAACACTGAGAAGCTGCACTTAGCTTAAAATCTCTTTACAGACAACGAGAAATGAGCCGGCACATTGTCTTGGAGGAAAAGTTTGCCTAACGGATTCTTTGTCAATTTCTACAGTCTCAGCAATCGCTCTAATACTTAACCAATGGTTAGATCAAACCAAATAACAGAATTTTTCAAAATAGTCATCCATTTTTGATGTGGAAAGGTGAACCGGAATTAATCATCTTCAATGTAATCTCGGCCATCTTAGAAACTCTTAAACCACTCAAAATCACTTGTTGGCGATAAACATTCATTGCCAAACACTTCTTTCAGTAAA
Organism: Nephila pilipes; assembly: GCA_019974015.1. Classification (NCBI taxonomy): domain Eukaryota; kingdom Metazoa; phylum Arthropoda; class Arachnida; order Araneae; family Nephilidae; genus Nephila; species Nephila pilipes. The sequence continues at coordinate 95,400 of BMAW01059187.1, read as the reverse complement.
TTATCAGTAGCGGATTTTCCGAGTTTTTTGTGAAATTTCACATCTATTCGTTGCTCACCTATCATTTTCCGGCGAAACAAAAAAAAAAAAAAAAATTCTAATGCAAACGAAGGCTACTGTATACGGATTTGTTTATGGAAACGAGAGGCAGTGCATTCGAAAGAGAAAACTTCACGCTAAACAGCTGTCATTTTGCGCATGCGTACATCTTTATCAGTATCAGTCTTGTAGTTTAATATCCACGCCTCGTTTTTTGGTTTGAAAAATTTATGTTAATGTTGACGGCGGTTGCGAATTCCCACGACCAAAAGTCGCAAGCTATGAGATAAAGTGATCGTGGTGGCCATATTGTCAAAAAATAACAACTTATAGAACGGTCTTGTGTAAAATAACATTTTAAGGAAGTCTGATCAGGAGCGAGTGAAAAAAAAATGAGGTGTTGAACCGTCTTGAATAAAAAAGGTATATTGAAAGCAGCCTCTGTGTTGCAACTCTGAAATAAAAAAAAACTTAACTTATTGCAATATCTGATTCCATTTACAGAATAATGGGATCTGAGGATGTTGATTCTTCAAAAAAAAAAAAAAAAAAAAAAAAAAAAAAAAAGCCTTGTCATAAATGTGGCGGCAAAACTGCCCCACAATATAACGTTTGATGTAAACAATGAATGGAATTTGTTGAACAACATTTGAATCCTCATTCGCCCAAATGCTACAGCTGTTAGTGTTAACATGTTCATTTAAATAAAAATACGTTTCGTCAGCCCGTAGAATATTCCAGGGGAAATAGTCATCCCATTCATTCCAGCAATAAACTGTGGTCGAATGTTAGGCAAGTTTTTGTACAACCTGTCATAGCTGTTGTACTCTTTGAATTGTGAATGGATAGTAGCGCAATATGTTACGCATCACTTTCCTCACCATGGTAATCGGCATGTCGATTTCATTTGCAGTAGATGACAAACTTGCATTTCCATATGGCGACTGGCTCGATAAGTATATTGCAGCAGTGACAACATCTTCAAAGCTAGATTTATCCACTTGTTTTCGTCCTCTTACAGGAAGAATGTTGAGTTTTTCTGTTGCCTCAAATCTTTTAATCATTTTATGAGTATCTAAAAAAGAAACAGATATTGTTTCACATCTAACATTTTTCAGTCCCTGGAATTTTTGAAGAGCCGCATTTGCGTTGTTATTTTGATAAAATAAATTTAACGAAAAGAGCCTTTTTCATCTAAGTTAACATTTTCCAGTAAGCGTAGTCTTAACGCTTTTCAGCAACAACAAACTTGTTCAGTATCAAAAGAATCACAGACCTTTGTTTCCCCTTGTTTTAAATCTTAAGTTGACATGAAGCGTCATTAAAGGTTTCGAAGTTGTGACATTATTACTGTTAAGTAGTTCGTCAAAGATTGGAATAAATGAGATATCTTCTCTACTTTATGAAACTTAAAAACTCAAATATATATAAACTATTTAATTTTGTTTCATAATAAAATCTCTGTAAAACTCGTCTTAGTATTGGTGCAATGCCTACCATTGAAGAAAATTATTACTTTTTTTCCTGTTTAAAAAGAGCGTATCTTTCGTGTAAAATAATAGGAAAATTATGTTTCGTTAGGAGCCATAGAACCCGATCTAGAGCCTTATGAATAGCCAAAAAATATTTCTAAATAGGATAAGGATACAAATCTCAGAGATCCTGAATGAAGGTACGGGGGGAGGGATTTCAGACATAAATTCTAACAATAAAAATTATGTTAAAGAAAAAATTAACGAAGACGTTGATAATTTTTAACTATTTTGGTTGTTAAATCTGTTTTACCTATTGAAGGATTTAAGCAACATAAATTTCATATTAATGAAGAGATTAAATATTTGGATTTTATGAAAAAATAAAGCACTACACTTAGAAATCGAAAAGGTTCCATAAAATTTATTGGGTGAGCTCATTATTTGCTGTGTTGATAAAGTCTCAAGTACTCATGCTATTTCAAAACCCAAAATCATTCCAACGTGACGATTAAAACTTTTTTTAATAATAATAATTTTATTAAAGTTACAATTAATGATAGAGAAATTCCTAAAAGAATTAAAACTTTAGATAAGAATATAGGTTTTATGCAATGAATGTTGCAAAATTTCCTCACACCTTTTTAACTCTTAAGAATTTCTTTAAGTACTGATTACATTTAGAACTGAGAATAATGTTTTCAGCGGTTTGTCTTATTAAAGCTGATAATATCTTAGATCAAAGATTTTACAAAATACTACAGATGATTATGATAAGACTGTTATTATTAAAAATAATTATGAAATTATTTACTATAAAAAAGATAAAGATATTACTCTATTTATAGTTATGACTTTGGAGATTTGTTTAATTCTGCAAATATAAGGATTTAATTAATTTTATCATGCTTAATTTTAAAGAATTTAAAATTTATTTTATGGAGATATTTAAATTTCTTATTTTATCATATTTTAAAAGAAAGTTACATTTTTTTTTATATAGATAAAATTATAAACAAATTAAAGGTATACCATAGGGTGGGCCAGCCAGTAAAAGTCTTTACAATATTTATGAACAAAAATTTATTGACAATAATAAATTCATTTTGAAGATATAAAGATGATCTGAAAATTTTTCAAAATAACTTCAACCCAGAACTTAAACCAGATTTACTCTCTCTCTATTGTATCCTTCTTATTTAAATCTTGTTAAAACTAATATATTTTCTTATAAAACAAATTTCTTTGGTATTAACTCAAAATTGTTGATAATAGGATTATTAGTCATATATTTCACAAGATAGATCAATAGTTTTCCCTAATTCACGTAAAGTTCCTTTCTTTAAAAGCAATTTTAGTTGAAGTATTTATAAAATTATATCATAGAAGTATCAAGTTAGTTAATACGTCTTTAAATTTTTAAAATAATTGAAATACTTTCTATATTGTGCGAAGGCTGATTATTTTAAAAGCAAATTTAAAATATAAAAATTATAAAATAGATTAAATTTTTAAAAATATTTTTATAATTATTGTTTTCTAAATATATTTATTGTTTCTTAATTTTTTAAAATTTTGTTTAATTTTATCTAAATACTTTATTATTATTTAAAAATGTTTTTGATTTTCCCTTAATTTTTTTAAATTTTTTTCTTTAAGAAATTTTTATTGTTTGTAATATTTGTATTTATAATCAGGTTTAATTTAATTCTGACACTGTATGGTAGATGGGGTTGCTACTTTTCACAAAATCATTTCATGTTCAGATCGAGTAATTTGTCCATCCTGTTTGCTTACTGTTTTCACGTGTTACTATGATCATGTAAGTTGGTTTTATATTGTGGGTCTATTTTGTGTAAGTGTTTGTGTTATTTTTGGTTCTTTAGGAATATTATGATTTGATGTTTTGGATTTCATCTGGGAACTCGCGGTTGATTTCTTTTTTAATGAAATGTAGTGAGTATGTCTGTTTATGAACTCTGTTCAATTGCATCTTTGGTTTCATAACCATTTTTAATATAATATAATATTGATGGGAATAGTTTTTGACCAATAATTCTAAAAAAACTCAACTAAGCAATCTAAAGCCTGTTGCAACATTAATATATATACAACATTAATATAACATATGTTATACTCCATTTTTTCCCCTTCAAATGTTGGTATTTTGAGTTTTTTATCTTTTTTTTTTTGAAAATGTTTGGTAATTGTCTTAATTTTGTTTATTATATTTTCTTTCGGAAATATCTATAGTACATAACTTTTTTTCACATGCTTGAGTTTGTTTATTTATTTTAATTCATTTTCTTTATTACAATGCTTTGCGTCCATTTTTATATAGTTTGATGTATGTTTTTTTACTCAATGATTTTTTTTATTGTTTTATTTTTTTTAATTATTGAGATTATTTCCTAACTTATTAAGGATTATTGTATTAATGTTTATTTATCTTATAATATCAAATTATATATATATATATATATATATTATATATGTTGTATGTGTGTTTGCATGTATACAAATAAAATATAAACTACAATGGATTACTGACGAACAAAATGAAGCAAAAATTCAGCCCAAATATACAAAGCTCATTTTTAATTTAAAATAAGATATCCACCCATTGATTATTCATAATTAGAGATTCAAAACATTTTAAAATGACCTAAAAACCAGAATTTAAAAAAAAGTTTTGTACAACTAAATATAGAGATATTTAATAAATAACCAAGCGTGTAACCAACTTCAGCGTCGTAATATCTAACACAATATAACCATGAGACTTAATTGAAAAGTAATGCCAATGCAATGTGTGGCTCTCTCTCACTATTTTCAATAAACAACAATTAGATTAAAAGCGCCTAATAACTGGGATATCCTAGAATATTTTTCTGGTTCGTTTGTCTAAGGCACTGCTTTTGTGATCTTCGGGCAATTGGTCTTCAAGTCCGAAGATAGGTAGTTCAAGCATACCCCTATCACCAAGATCAACCAAGCTTAGCCGAAATGCTGCCCCAAGACTCGAACTCTAGATACAATACTACTCAGTCTGTAACTACTGACTTATAACTTTTTAACTAATAACAATTTTTTTTTTATTTTTTGAAATCATTTCGAATTACCTTGGTGATCAGCGCAGATTATTTTTAGCTCTTCAAAACACCCCAAGATCCTTAATTTGAAGTGTCAACTCGTTCGCTTACACATTGATACTGACACTGAGGTTTTTCTGTGAACGGCATCTTACACTTGTCCCTTACTAAACGCCTTTTACAAGTGAACTTTAAACACTGGGGATAACATATATAACAGATTTATTTTCTTTGTTCCTCAGGTGTCGTTGGTACGCTAAGAACTGAAGAAGAGGGAAACCCCCAATGAGATGAGATTGAAACTGCAAGATGTCATTAAATTCGACCTTGCACTTTGCGATTTTCACGTCTTCCCAAAAACAAGAGAGCACCTTAAGGGACATCACTTTCTTACTGACGACAAGGTGAAAACTACCATTAGAGTCTGGTGTCGTCAAGATAAGGCCGATGAAAGTTGGAATATTAAACTGTCTTTCTCCTGCCACATGAACCGAAAACCGGGCTTTACGGTTTAGGATACTATTTCATTTGACAATCTTACCAGTGCCAATAAGCAAACACTATATTTTACAACTTGTTGAAGGTATTCCGCTTTCTTTGTGTTACCCTTTCTTTCAGACACTTTTGGGTTTTGTTATAGTAAAATAATACCTGGCCTCACACAGTAACAATTTTGACTGATTATCTCCATGATGGTCAAACACTACCTTGAATTATAGATTACCAGATCTTTCCCGATAGAGTAAGCTTTAGTTGTGATGATTATGTGCCTTTAACTGTCGTATGATCACTCTCGCTGATCTAACTTAACAATTAACAAAGTTTGGTAAGAAATTTCGTAGGCATCCGGTAAACTTTTCGAATGAATGCCGAGCCGCATAACAACTTGCGTAAAAGACAGAGGTGGGGTAATTTCTAATCGATTAATTCGCTATATGTAACTAGATCTCCTAAACAAAGTTTCTTATTCCTCTGAAGTTTTGATTGTTTCTTTTTCTGCACATAAGCATAACATCCACTGAATTTTGTTCCATTTGAATAAATTCATCTTAATGCATCGCTTTAAATTTTTCAAAAGTTTGTAAATGTTTTAACAGTGAATTTTTCACGGATTATTATTATGAAATTTATAATAGATTATAATAATCTAGATTTATCTATTTCTTATATGTTCTGAACAATTACAGGAAGCGAAAATTTAATTAACTGAAAACTTGTGTTTAGAGTATTACTGGATGATTTTTGCATAGAATGTCCCGTTATATTCTGAGAAACATTTGCTTCAAAAATTAATTAATTAATGAATTTAGAAGAAATATTGTTAATTAAGAAACCCCTTTTTAACAAATATATAGAAACTCTTTTTCAGTAAACATATGGAACATATTATTGAATGAGGTTAATGAGATAATAGATTGTGCACTATATAATTAAAAAGAAAGATATTTTAATAAAATAAAAGAAGTACTACAGAAAGCGAGAGAAAGCGAGTGAGTAGTATAAAGAAAAAATAAATTTGCGCATTGAACATAATTGTGAAATACGGTCACACTTAAATCTATCTCAATCGTGAACATTTACAAATCACTGAATTCGTTGATATCTACTAATGATGAGAATGGTCCTTTATTTACTTGTTGAACTTATTGTTTGTTGTTCTATTCGAGGTCCTGAGCCTCTCATACTTTCTTACACTCAAAGTACCTCCTATTAATTCGAGTGCTCCTAAAAGGAAAAACAGACCGAGTCTGAAGAACCTGAAGAGATTTGTAGCTTAACCTGTAATCTGGACCAAGAAACACCTAACTTATTTCTTTACCACCTCGTGTTATAACATTACCGGATTAGAGTTGAAGATTGCATGGTAAGCAAGCCAATTATGATTTAACCATTAGTAAGGGCTTTATTAGTGGTTTCTCTTAGCAGAATTAAAAGACAAGTAACGTCTCGATGGATTTCTACATAGATCAGAACCGAACATGAATACAGGCGGAACATTTTTCTGCAAAGAATATTGATTAATTCGTTAATATATTTGTAAATGAAATATATTTGTAAATGAAATATATTTGTAATGAATATATTTGTAATTTGTGTAGGCATACTAATTTGGGAATTTGAAATATATATGTTCACCCATAGTTCTATTTAAATTCTACCCAATATCTGGATTTATAACGAAAGTGTTTTCATCCATATCTTTGAAAGATACATTAGAAACGAAAGAAAGGTTGAATATATGCTCTCTATCTATTTATATTTCGATAAAGATGATGGTATTAAACTCAAAGAAATGCTTTTCAAACTCAGTGAATAGATAAACCCTATTCTTACTTTAGAATTTGTATGTGTGATACAATTAGAACTTAAATCTCAGAAGAAACTATTAAAAAGCGAGTTTAAATCAGCTTTAAATCCCCAAAATAAGTAATTTTACAAGTGACTGTGTTTATTAAAACAATTTCAACGATTCGATCATAATTACAAATTATAAAATTATATTCCATTAACATTTATAACGATGCGCTTAGTTTATCAAGTAACGAACAAAATGCGAAATGTGAAGTTCGAATTCAATATATTTTTATATCTACGAGTACAATCTTTATTTATATATTGAAATATCATTTATTTATCAAGTATATAGTTTTTATTTTTACAGGCTAGCCGCTTTATATGTAACATATATATTTAGGTTATAATACATTTAGTAATAGATTAAAAGTTTTAAGCAATATTTGACTGCATTAAAATGTAGAAAAAGGGCTTCAATATTTATAAAAAAAAATCCCCTCTGATCACTTTAGTTCTCTTCTAAAAACTTTTCTTCTTCAGAATTCCTATGGTATAGCTAGTTAAAATATTATTTTTAGTCGGATGAGTTTTACTCGATTTTTTTTTATTCTATAAAGTTGCGTCTAGAAAGGTATCTGAAAATGTTTCAAGACATCTTCTACACGAATTCCAGAAAGTTTTTCTCTCCCTCGTAGAACTCTTCTAAATCTGAAAATTGCGCAAATAATCTAGAAATGGCTTTCGATTCTGGAGTAAAAAGAACAAAATCCTTTCCATCAACAGGTTTTTCAGCACGCCCGGCACCCATGTGGAGTTATCTAAAATAACAAGCTACGAGAGAAGTTTATTCTTAGTTTGGTCGCTAGTATTTTTATCGACTGTGAGAAAGTTACGAGAACATTATGCAGAAACCTCCCTGTCTTGTTTATTACTCTAGGCAAAGAAAAAACCGTAGGAAAAATGTCAAGAAAAGGACCATTTGTTAGAGAGAAAGCCACAAAATTTAAAGGCATATGGTTCAAGATTACACTCTTCCTTGCTCTTGAAATCGTATCCTCTCTCCTTCGACCGAGGCACTGCCAATAAATCTTCCAACTTTACGTTTCACATATTTTATCGAGCTCCTTCCTTTCGAAAAAAAAAAAAGTGCCAACTTGACTGTTAGGGCATTTCTGAACACTTACAGGAATCTCGATTGACATTCGGTAGGAATTCCCATTGCATTTGGAAAAAGGAAAGTAAACATTCAAACGCACTTTCAGATAGATATACATCATGCGATTCTTGAGGGGAAAAAAAAAGACAAGTTTCTTTATTTTTTCCTAAAAAAGGGGTAAATATTTAAATTTTAATAAAAATTAAATTATTGGTTATAAGAATTCATACTTATTTACAACTAAATTCTTGAAGATATATTACTCTTGATTACAAGAAATGTACCTTTAATGTTGTTAAAGAGTATATTTTATTCCTTTTTCATTTTGAAAAGAATAAAGCGAGTATTAAAATGCTCGTTTAATATTTGAAAAACATCATGATGTTCTTCAGTAGGCATTCATAAAATATTTTTCGTTCTGTCAATTATGCGAAATGCATTGGAATAAATATAAAATGCAAGTTCAATTACGCTATTTCTTACATATTTTTGATAATGAAAGGGGTATATCTTTTAGAACAAAATATGTATCTTATTGGTCGAAAAAATAGTTTTAATTATACAATGAAAGATATACTCATTACTGTATTCAACTTCTTCCAATTATAATTTACTACTTTTTGAAATATATCTGTTGAATTTAAAACGAACTTTCAAGATTTTCCTTTTCAGTATAAGAAGAAAATTTATTTTTGGTAATTTTAGTCAAATTTTGAAAAATAAGACTCAATCTTGAAATTTTTTTTTTCACAATAAAAACTCTTCATATGTTAATATCCCATATTTATTTTTTTTTATTTTACTGAAGGATAGATCGATTGATCGATCGATCGATAGATAGATAGAGATAGATAGATTGAGAGAGAGAGAGAGAGAGAGAGAGAAAGAGAGAGAGAGAGAGAGAATGAGAGAGAGAGAGAGAGAGAGAGAGAAGTATTTAAACCAACTCATTCCTGTTTGAATTTTTTCCCCGCATAAAATATGTTACGTATTTTGTCAACCCTGAGCACACACACAGAGGCAGAACTAAATTAATATAACATTTACATATGGAATAGAAATGAATATAAAAGCATTTTTAAAACAATTCCGCTTAATCCTGATTTTGTGAGGGCATACGGTCCTCACAAAGGAATAAGCATAAAATTTTTTCTGAAACCTTATAAGTATAGTTATAAAACATATTGTTCGTAACACGGTTAAAAAAATGCTGTAAATAGGTACCGAATAAAACATTTCCATGAAGAAGATATAACTCAAAACCTAACGATGTACCTAAAAATAGAGTTTCAAAACAAGGCAATATTTAATTTACATTCGGGAACATTTTTGAATGTATTTTTATTTACTTATACATTAAATATAACGTATTTGAAAATTTCAAAAGGAACATATAAGAATTATTCTTTGTAGTACAGATGGTTGATTTTCTTGTAGACAACTGGTTCAAAATCCCTTTCGCCACTTGAGGGTGTTATTTCTTACTTGTACAGAGTTGACTTTTTTGATGGTACAATACAGTTAGTGATGAGTTTTTGCAAATATGCTTGTTTCGTTAGCCACATGTAAATATCGCGCTAACCAGACGTACAAGATCGAAGCTCATTCTGGAATTTTAAAGTTTTTCCAGAATTGGTATATATTGCAAGAAAAATCATTTAAAATCCTCAAAGTATTAGTAGAAGGGAGACGTAATAAAGGTTAAGCTATAATGTAATAAAATTAGTGAAAAAAAATATGAAAACTTTTTTGTAATGTAACGATATAATACTTAAAGAGCTATCTGTTGCTTTCTTTTTGAATTACTTTTTTATGATTTTTATTCATACAAGGTTTGGCAATGAAATAACGAGACTGACGCTGCTACAGAAGAAGTACGCATGTGCCAAACACCAGCGATAGACAGTGCTTTTAGCTCGGAGCCTTCTCTTTCTAATGCAGTGCCTCTCGCTTCTGTAAACAAATCCACATACCCATAGCCGTCGTTCGTATTAGAGTTATTTTTTGTTTCAGCGGAGAAGTGCTACGTGAGCAACAGACTGTAGTGAAATTTGATATGAAACTTGGAAAAACCGCTACTGAAACTGTATCTGTTTGTTGAAAGAAGTGTATGACAAATAATGCGTACAGCATGCACGTGTTTTTGAGGGGTTTAAGAATTTCCATGATGGCCAAGAAGACATTGAATATGATTCTTACCCGGGTCACCCTCCCACGTCAAAAACGGATGAAAATACCGAGACAATTTGTAATCTGGTTCGATCTGACCGTTGGTTAAGTATTTGTGCGATTGATGAGACTGTAGAATTGATAAAGAATTTTCCTCCAAGACAATGCACCAGCTCCTTTCACGTTGTCTGTCAAGAGGTCTTAAGCTAAGTACAGCATCTCAATGTCAGATCATCTACCTTATTTGCCGGATCGTGATCCATGCGACTTCTATCTGTTTCCTAAGGTGAAATCTGCATTAAAAGGAACAAGATTTGAGTCCATTAAAGCTGTGAAAGTGAAAGCGGCATGCGTTCTAAAGGAGCTGACAGAAGACTTTCATCACTGTTTCGAACAATGGAAGATTCGCATGAAGCGTTGTAGAGATAGAGGAGGGCTGTATATTGAAAGTGATAATAAGTAAATATGTATAGCATCAAAATAAAATGTTTCACAGTGTCAATATTGTTATTTAATAGCCGCACCTTGTATTATAAATGTCGATGGACGTTTTTCATGCACCACGTAAAAAAAGATCGCAAAAAAAGAATTTATAAAAACTGGTTTCACTGTACTCTGTTACTACATTCCTACTATAATATATGCTCTCAAATACCACGGCAAAAACTTGAAACTATTTTGACTGCATTTTTCTCATATTATTTCGATTGTGTAAACCTAACAGCGTCATCGTAGTCGGTGAAATTCTTAGCCTCTTTTGGAGGGAAAAATATTATCCTACACGACTGGTGCTCTGATACAAATCACATGCTAATATGCCAATTTGTGGAATTTATAGAGCGGTTTTTTCGAAAAGTGAAAAGGCTTTTGGGACATCCTACAATTCAGTGAAAGTAAATGACAGAAATTCTTTTTATTCATGTTATACCAGAATTTGTGTCTAAAATAAAATGTAAGAAGGAACTGCTTATTTTCTTACCTCTCGAATTTATATTTTGAGGATAAATATCGTCATCAAGACAAGTATTTTGCTAACTGTGCAATGTTGACACTCGAAAGGCGTAAAATATTGTTTTTTCAATGAATAGGACAAATGAAAAGAAATTATCGTTATATAGTTTCTTATAAACGGATGCATAAGTTATAAAATTCGGATTGTACAAATTCAAAATTTTTAACGTTAGGCTATTCGTGAATTTTACGATAGCTAACATGTGGGATTACTTTCTTATATCACATTTAAATTACCAACTTCTTTCCAATAAAATGAAACGTGATCTTATCAAAGTAGATTAAGACTAGAAGGGTAACGAATTGTGTGGATAGTGATAAATAAGTGAAATAGAACTGAAAGGAAAAGGTGGATAGCTGATAGTGTGTAGTCAACAGATATTAGTATGTTAGAAATTGGAGTAAATTGCTGTAATTGATCTTCTGTAGTCAAAATCGATTAGAAGTAACTCTTAATTAGAGAAAGTGATGTAACTTCATGAGCCCATAATTTGTGGAATGGAATTGTAGCGTGGAGGAATCACACAGCTTAAGTAAAATTACTTTTTTTTGTACAAATGTGTGAGTTATACTCAAGTTAGATGGCGTTTTCATCTTGTTACTCTTCGCACAATGTCGCAAACAAAATACCACAAATAGGAATATATCCACATGCATTTAGTCCTTAAAAGATAGAATTCACCAAAATCACAAGAGCAGGAAATAGCATCAATCGAATCCTCTCTCACTCACTCCTTGAGGGATCGCCTTCTTTGGCTCTCCTCGCCGGATCCCCTCCTCTTTCTTTGCTTTTATCTGTCCCTTTTAAAACCCAGGGTAAAGCTGACTGCCCCCCTTCTATTCTTTTTCATTTTTGATTGGACTGCCAAATTTCACAGACAAACCTCCGTTTCTGTACCCCAACATCATTCGCTCTTATCGGCCAAAATGCAGTTTAACGCGCGTGCAAGCAGATGTCGGACGTCAAACGGCTGGGCCCTAAATCCCCATATACATCTATGTCATGGTTCACAATTCTTCACAAAGGTAAATCAACCCTTCCACACCTATGTAGAAAAGTCAGGTGTTCATGAATGTAGCTGACCAAAGAAGCTAAACCTAGATTTGGCTCATTTATTGCTTTGGAGTAGTAAACTTTTTATAACGCCTTTGAATGGGAAGTTGGGAAACAAAAACGGGAGTTCAATGCAAATGTCTCTGACGGAGGTTATCTGTAGCCTACATTACAGTGGTAATAGGAGTCGAAATCTGCAGTACTAGAGTAGGGCTTTCCACGAAACGGGTGAGTTGATAATGTAGAACTTTATTGTTTAAATCTGAACTAGGATTCAGTGCATCGAGACTTAAGATAGAGCTATTCAACATAATCCGTGAAGAAATTTATTAAACAATATTTATATTTTCTGATGTCTCATTAGTTGGATTTGAGATTTTATTTATTATTTAATTAAACTTTACGATGTCTGTAGAGTTAAAAAAATGTGGGGAAAGCGTATCAAATTATTTAACATAAATATTAAAGGATCCAAATGTATTATTTTGAGAAGACGAGTGCTTTCACTTCCCAGAATCTAAAACTATCTTAGTTTTAATTTTCTTCGAATAGAAAAGCAACTATCGACTTAAATGCTCAAGGACATTTATTAATGACGCTTAATAGTATGTTTTGTAAAAGCTCCCTTCATTGGAAAATGAAATTTCTTATGCAAATTTTCTATAAAAAGATACACTATTCCGAAAAATTATGGAAATTTTTGAATGCGCTTACCAAGAATTATCCATCAAAAATTATTTGAATAATGTTCCACATGTTTTGCTACTAAATGTTAAAGAAATTTAAAAGCTTCATCAGGGAGAAAATAGCATAAAATTTTAATAATTATTTTGAATTCGTGGAATTTTGTGAATATTTTGAAACGCATCTTAACTTTTGATTTATGATCTAGATTACGGTGATACATTTATTAAAACAACGAACATTGTAACATTTTTTAAGGGGATGATTTTCTGTCTAAGACACAATTTTGCATTATCTTCTAAGTACTCGTACTTAAACAATTTTTGGAAAATATCCTTAAGAATATCTTATTTTGTATTGGGGAAATTTCTTAATAGAAATGCAAAAAATGTTGTAAAAGGAAAACGAATAAAAAAGGGATCGAGATTTTGTTAACTCTTCGTAATGTTTGGAGTAGAAATTATGTAGTGATATCATATTTGTACTTCGAAAATTTTAAAAGAAGCAACTATTATTGGCAACAACTTTTATTTTAAAAACCTTTTGAAATGAAGAATGTACTATAGCTACTTTATCGCAGTGGGATGTGGGTAAAGTAATTAGACATTTTATTCTGAATTACAAAATGAGCTTTTAATATTTATTTTCTTTATTAATTTTACGTCATTAATATGCTTTGGTTTCTTATAATATATTATTGAATATAAAAATCCTTTAAAGGATACTTTTTGATACATTAAAGATATTTCGTTTCATAATAAAAAATACTGCTTAAAAATCATAGTCTGAATACCAAAATTGTAAAAAAAGTTTATATGAATATAATTATCAATACAAAGATTGAAAATAGGTTGGTAATTACAAGGTTTAAAGAAAATTTTGGAGCAGCGATAATTTTATTTTGTATTAAATTTGTTATCTGAAAGAAACTTGGTTTACCATCAGAACTTGGAAAAACTAATTTATAATATTTTTCTTTTTGTATTCACACCTAAGTTTCTTCTGAGCCTCAAAATCCATTTGTCGCTATAAATTATCTTTCCATTCGACAATGGTGGATTGAAACATGTAACACAAACACATCTCTTTTTAATATTCTGAAGTTATAAGCTATTCATAAAAAAGAGATTAAATAAATAAAATTAATTTGTATGATTTGCCACTTAATGTTTAATTAAAGCATTTAATCCTAAATTATAAACATGTATATATATATGTGTGTGTATCATGTGTGTGTGTGTGTGTGTGTGATGGTGTGAGTGTGTTTGTGTGTAGTTTTGAAATACATTTTCTTCTATTCATCATCATTATAATTATTTTCTCAATTTTTATCATATCTCATTCAGTCCTCTAATGCTGTGGTCGGCTGCCTTGAGAACTCTGTGTTACATATATATAATATGTGTGTTTGGTGGTAGTGTGATTTTATCATATCCTAATTCAGTCCTCTAATGCTGTGAGTCGGCTGCCTTGAGGCTGGTGCAGAATATACTAGTATGTGTGTGTGTAGTGTGTGTTTGTGAGTGTGTTGGGGCTATAGTGTTAATATATTGTGTGTTTAGGATTTTTTATCATATCTATCTGCAATCCTCTAATGTTGTGGATCGGTCTGCCTTGAGGCTATAGTGATTAATATATATATTCTTATAATGTGTGTTGTTTTGTGTGCTTTTTCAGTACAATTTTCTTATCTATTCATCACTATCCTTATATATTGTCAATTTTATCAACCATTCAGTCCTCTAATGCTGTGTCTCACGTTACTGTAAGGCTATGATGTTATATATATGGTGGAAATGTTTGTATTAAATTTCCTTAATTTTCTTATATTCATCTATCTTATAATTATTTTCTCAATTTTATCACTATCTCATTCAGGTCCTCTAAATGCTCAGTGGCTAGTCCTTGGGGCTATAGTGTTAAATATATAGTATATATATCATATATATAGTGTGTGGTGGCTGTGTTTGTGTGTGATTTTCGCTACCCGTTTCCTTTATATTCATCATATCTTATATAATTATTTTCTCATTTTAATCTTACATCTCATTCTAGTCCTCATACTGCTAGGTGTGTCTGGTCGCTGGTGTTAATTTATATATATACTAGTGATATGTGTAGTGTTTGTGTGTATTTTTTCGTACAATCTCTTATATCCATCATATCTATATAATTATTTTCTCAATTTTCTCATATCTCGATTTCAGTCCTCTAAGTACTTTTAGCAGTCAGCTGCCTTGGGGCTATGAGTGTTTATTTCAAACCGATATGCCAAGATGATTCAGGATACCGTACAGTAGGAAATATTTGAAACAACTTGATTCCCGCAAAATGTATGCAGAGTTAGAGAATAGAAGTCAAGAATATAGTTTTAGAGTATTTTTATACATTAATTACGCATCATTCCAAGATATTTATTAACATAAAAATAAACAGCATATAACTATTCCCTCAACATAAGTAAAAAATCGAAATTGTATATATGTCATGCATAAATCATCTCTTAATTATATTTATTAAGATAAAAAATAAACAACATACAATATAAGTATTCCATAGATATTGTTAAATAAAAAAATTAAAATTTTATTGCGAACCTTGTCCCTGCACCGCTTTAATTAATATTGTAATATCAGGGGTATAATTTGTGACTTTCAATTTGACACATGAATCTGAATGTTCAGTTGTTAAGCAATTTCTTTGTGGACTCAAAATATTTTCATTATAATACTTTGATCAAGATATTTTCAAAATATTTTTATCATAATATTTAACAATAATACTTAGTAGAGTGGAGTAGAGTGGCACTGAGAATTGTACCGTGTGCCAAATCTGGTACGCGTACCATAGGTTGCCGACGCCTGCTTTAATGCCTAATCCAAGACACTTCATACAACACAACTTTCACTCTAGATCTTTAATAAATCTTATTCTATACAATACCGCATAACACGGCCGCTGAATCACTTGAGGAGGTTCTACCCTGTACCGATATCGAAAGTTCAGGACAAAGGTATAAAAGACAATGGAACTTTTGCGCTATCTCGCTATATGAAAAAGATACAAATTGAACAATAAATACTTAGAACGATGATCAACGTACCTTATAAATTATGTCTTCCACAACCATCTCATAATCCTTAAAATTGGAACTTACATCACAATAGTATTTATAAGGTTTTTCCTTCAATTGAAAACCACGAAAGTCCAATTATTAAAGCTCAAGTGCTTTTCTTTTTATATTCCTATATTATAAAATAAACTATGTTTACAAAACGACAAAATGGTCTGTACCCCTGAAGTTTCCATTGTTAAATTTCTTTTTAGTTTAGAGTTCTTAATTTTTTAAGTTTTAGAGCATAAAACTTAAAAAATATGTTGATGCTTTAAGTTAAGATGATACATTTTTCAGTTTAGAGCTCTCTGTCAGTCTCACGACTAGCAAGCACTAGAATTCTTGGATTTTGCTGCTTAACAACCAAATTTTCCATTCTGTTTTGTTTTTGGCCAGTTTGGTTGGACATCTACCTTTTGGAGCATTTTTTTGAATTCATTCTTTCATTCATTTCTCCGAAATAATGAGTCTAAACTTTTAAAGCTCTCGTCACTCATCTAACTTTAATTTAGTTGGATCTTTGTACTTGAAATTAGGGATTATAATCAATGATAAATCGTCACAAATAGGATTTGAAATGTTCAGAATTATTTAAAGTATTTATTTAGAGGATGTTTTCTTTCTAAAGGGAAAAAAATCGGCCTGATTTGAATTAATGTCACTGACATGAGAGCTATCAGCGAAACTACAGTCAAGAAACGACACCTGAATTTCACTCCATTAATTTTCATTCCAAGCTTTGTGGTTATCTTCCAGTTGACTTTTACGAGAGCAGCTCCTATTATTTCTCATGATAATCTGAAATGGACTTACGACCAAGATTCGACTCGAGCATTGAGAGTCACGACCTTAACATCTCGGCTGATGAAGGATATGGGAATTATTTTGTAATTACTGCTTTTGTTTTATCATTGTATCAGGATGGTCCATATGTAATTTTATCGAAATGAATTCTCCCGCTTTTTAA
This sequence comes from Nephila pilipes, assembly GCA_019974015.1. Classification (NCBI taxonomy): domain Eukaryota; kingdom Metazoa; phylum Arthropoda; class Arachnida; order Araneae; family Nephilidae; genus Nephila; species Nephila pilipes. Next base: position 78,346 of record BMAW01059187.1, on the reverse strand, counting down.
CGCGTTTGTTTTTTATAGCATGAAGGAACGAGAATATATCTTTCAGTGGAAGTGAATACAAAGGGAAAATAAAAAATAATTACTTGATGCTAAATATATAAAATGCATCTAAAACATAATAGCAATATTGAAAACTAATCGATTAAGATTAAAATAATAAATTCAGAAATTTGTAGGCCAGATGGTATTCAAAAAAGTTTACAATAAAATATTGATAAAATAATAAAATGATTAAAAATTGAAAAAATAATAAAAAAAAGAAAAAAAATTAGATTACTTACGAAAAGATTAACGTGTCATTCTAAATATAAATATTAGTTTTGCTTAAAGCAATTAAAATTAGAATATTTTTAGTAAAATCAGTTATTTTAGATTTGATTAGAGTTTATTTGGAGTCATTTTATTTTTTTCATAATTTGATAATTATTTTAGCTATGTCCTAGCATACAATACAATAAGCTTATACAATTTCAATTCAAATTAGGTTAAAAGAAAGTATTACTCATGTCAATATACAGGCAAGGCGAAAATTAAAGTTTCATAACATGACAAAAGTTCGAATGAAAGTGTACACAATAAATGTTATTCGTTAAGAGTCAATCAAGAATCCTATCAATATCTTAACCTTCCGAGGATATTAGTAGATCAGTTATAACTTAACAAACACGACCGAAAACAAAATGAAATTGAAGAGTTATGTCTAGAGATCTGATCGTATTCGTTACATTTGAATCGGATATAGCTAAGCATAGTTCAGTATTACTAAAACTTTCTAGATATCTCGTTTACTTCGTAAGTAAAAAAAAATCTGTTAAAGCATACGATAGCATGTTGGAACTGTTCGAGATGAAATTTCAGTTCCGCTTTAGGGAAAGATGACTAAATCCCAACGGATAATGAGAAACACGCGGTTGAGTTACACGAAATGAATACCACTGAAAAAAAAAGAGACCGAATACATTCTTTGAGGTGAAGTTATATTAGAACTCTAGTAAGAGATTCAACTTGGATTATTTTCTAGATCAGTTTACAGTTTAGGCTCGTAAAAGTTAAAATCGTTGACATTGAGGGCAAAAAGTAATGCACTTGATTCCGTATTTTAATTACACTTCAAAAAATTGTATTTTATTTTTAGATAAAGATAGTCTTGAATTAAATTAACATATTTTAGTTGCTGGTCTAAATTCAAAAATATTAATTATTTTTGCAATGTGTATAATTTGAAATAATTTGTACAAGTAATTTGAAAACCTCTATAAGAATGTAAAGCTTTTCTTGTTAATAACCATGCTAAATAGGCCAGTTTACAGCTGTATTAAATACTTATTACATAAAATTTACTTCCTAACTCAAAAAAATTCGAACAATGGAGATATTTTTACTTTTATTCCATTCATTATCTGAACTTAGTGATAAAATGACTAATATTTAATGTTGAATATTCTCCAAAAATGGGGCATTTTTGTGATAAATATAATTTTTCCAATTTGCATTACTTATATTAAAGAAGTTGGTAATAAAAAGGAAAATCAAAATTTCAACATTTATAAAGTGCACATATATCATACGCAAACATCATCATTACCTATCCACTGCCACTATTAAGATAAACATTAGTCATAGCCACGCAGAAAAAAAAATGATGCTGAATGATTGTCATTGATAGCAAAAAATCTGATATAAGTATCTTGTTTGATTTCGAACACAAGGAACCTAGTAGATGTCCTTGTTACATCCGCCCTAACATTACATTCTTCCCTTTTATTCCCTCATTGTTGTCTTAGTAGCAGCTACTGATCTTAATACTAAAATCATCAGTCGTTAAGAGGTAAGAGATAAAAGGCAATTTCGTGGTTTTCTTCTACTCAGATAATATACCCACGCCCTACAAGTCTTTTTGTGTCTCAGGCCTACGGCATTGAAACCAGTGGACAAGTGCAAATTACAGCCCCTATATCCTTTTAATGGCCATAAAAGAAGCTCTTCTTCCATTTTTAACAATATATCTATATCTATCGTCACTGCCACAATAAATTTAACGACAGTTTCTGGTTATGGCTATTTTTATATTTTTCCTCCCTTTTTCCAAGTGACGCATATAACACCAGTGGGGTTCCAATTTTCATCAGCACAGGCCAAGTGAAAAGGGAGGTAGGGATAGAAATTTACCCCCAGTAGCTTCTTGAGGGGGGAAGAAGCCACCAAAGGAAAAGTAAAATAAAGTAGAGGCTGTTTCTGTGAGGCCGGCACCTTCCGAATGCGACCTAAATTAGGTCGTAAAGAGTCGAAAGCTACAGAGGGGTGGGGGTAAGAGGTGTGCCAATTTAACGGTCGAAAGGATTAAATCATCATTCCCTGTAGGCCGTGACTACAAGATAAGAAGGGAAGAGAAGGTGGCCATTAAACGAAAGACTAACGGGAAGAAAATCCCATTGCTGTATAAAACTTGATTAATGATGCAATATTTTTCTCTGACCCTAGGTCATGCAGTAAATAACCAGTCGTATGGGGACCAAGCGGTGTTTTTGTTTCATTTAAATTGGATCTTGTCTAAAGGATCAAGTTTATATATATACGAAATGGAGAAATAAATCTTCATACTGCATTTCATTTAGTGTCTTAGTCATCTGTTGAGACAGTTCATTGTACTAATGAAAGTAAGTCAGCAATTTTAAAACTACTAATGGCTGTGTTGATATCCGATTTCTAGAGATAGCGTGAGAAGTTTTCGTTTAAAACGGATGTCATCGCTTTAAAGTAAATGGCTTTACTAAAATCTAAGCGCCATTTGTTTTTATTTCCCTCAATAATTTATTACACTGGTTAAATTAAAAATAAGTTTGTTAATTTTCCACCCATGTCCTTAAAATCTCCTTCGGATTAAGTTTTAATTTACCTTTTAATAGTGCAGCATTTATAGTTGCTCTCCAAATTCATTTTCAAGCATTATATTTTCTCATTCTTTATTGATTTCTCTATTTCTGAGATTGAAAATGAAGCTGACATCGAGATAGAGATTGGCAATAATCGCATTTACTGTTCATTTGTAAATCTATCATGATTTTAAATCACATATCTTCATCATCATTTAAAAGAAAGCAGTAACACAGTAAAATATTCATTTCACCAATTTTCTCTTCGCGTTCTAACAACAAAGCGTGTAATGCCCTGATTCAGTTTTAAGTCAAAAGACTCGTAATATATAATTTTTCGCCTGAAACCCCTTTGATGTTACTAAACTTGTTTACACACAAATGAACCCATTCATTTTTGGAACTAATAAGCATGTAATCACGATTTTGCGATTTAAATTTTGCAGTCAATATAGTTTTCAAAAGGAGTACAATTGGAATTTCATTGGATATTCTGGATAAGTGTTATGGGGAAAAAAAACTGAGCTTGCTCCATTCGGCTATATATTTTAAAGACATAAAGACTGTTTCTAATATTTTAAATTTATATAAATTTTAATTCTTAAAATCCTATTATTCTGCGGTATAAATTATTTTGAATTGTTCTCCATTATAGGTCGCGCATTTAGCCTCAAAATCATCATTTCCTTTGTTGTCTACATTAAATGGAAATCCTTTTTTTGTTAAATATAAAATTTCATTAAAATGATTTTTATGCCTCTTTGAACCACTCATATTTCATCCTAAAAATTATTTTGTACTTTCAGTAGTAAATTCAGTTAATAATAGAATAAGTGGTGCGAATTTGAAGGAATAACATTGATTTAAAATTAAAGAAAAACAACATTTTATTTAACAATAATAATTAATATTCTTCCGAAAGTATTTACCCTTAGACTTACTTAAATTTTACTTAATTTAGAGTATTTAGAAAGTAAATAACGATTCGTTTCTGGGAAACACTAAAAACATGATGAATCACTTTGGCTCGCTCTAAAGCTATGGTTTCCTAGGAAAGAGGAACCATTATCTGGCGGCAACAATATTGTGGCGGCAACAATATTGTCATTAAATTGTTGTCTAGGTAAACCAGATGACGTGGTTTCCTAAAGAGCTTTGAGTGGGAGGAAACCACGTCACTGGTTTGTATAGACAACGGTTTGGTGAAGTCATCCACCGTACTAGATAACGGAACCGATTTCTTAGGAAACTGTAGCTTAAGGGAAATCCTAGGAATGGAGCAATCCTAGTTCGATAAATAGCAAAGTTGCACTCTGTGTCAACTTTACACCATACACACAGTTACGTATGCATCTATCATCATTAACAACTTTATTCTTGCGAACATTTAAAAAGATACATAGAATAACCATTATAGTTTTTATATTTTCAGGAGTACAAAAGGACGAAAATAAGTATATTTGAGTACACACAGATTTCAAAAGGAGTAAAAAACTCCCCCAAACGATTGGTCACCTTAATATAGATAGTGGAGATGCAAGTAGTATTATCTAAAGATTGTATGATATTGTTTCATTCGTCATTGGAAGCAGATATAAATTGCTTTTTCATTAATATGCATTCCTAACAGATTTATAATATCATTAAATTTCATGTTTTTATCATTAATTCTTTCTAACTGAAGACAAGTTCTTTAACTTCACTGCTTCAAAAATTTTAAAATGTATTGGAACTGGATAGCTATATTATAAAAAAAACATTTCGAAGTAAGGCATTGTTTTTAATAGAGTTTAAATTTTTAATCTGTTTTAAATTTCGGAAGAAAAACATATCTTTTTGATAAATTTTACCAATAATTAACATTCATATGAAAATTAATGTATAAAAATTCAATTGAATGTAAGGAATCAAAATAGCTTGATACTTTAAACTACACTAAAATAAAAAGATAAGATTGAAACTATAAAAAAATCTTAAAAACTATCCACAAACAATTTTTATCTATTCGAAGAAAAAAAATCTAAAAAGGCTTTTTTAAAATGTATTTTTTTCATCATCATCTTTAATTAAGCTTTTGAATTTATGATTCACTCGTCTATCTTGTTCATTTCTGTAGAAAAAAATGATTTTAATGTTCCTGAAAGATCAATAAAACTTCATGCAAAAAGGTTAAATTTTATCTTCAAAAACCTCTTAGATCACTTATAGAATTTAATACATATTTCAGTTCCTTATGGATGAAAAAAATATATGAATTACTTACAACAGCACAATACAATGAAACGTAATTTGGCACTTCCACTAATACCATACTGGAGTATTTATAGAAATTTCCTTACAAATTCTTTATAGTTTTCTTTTATTCAATCCTGATTTTTCTTCAAAAATGCGATACAAAGTTAAACTAGTACTGCTTAAGAGTTTAATTTAAAATCTTATTCTTTAAAAACAAAGCTTTTTATCATCTGTTTAAATCGGTTAACATTGCATCTTATTAATTAGTTTTAGTTATAAAATCCTCTATTTAATCACATTCTAACAAAATATTTCTCAAATATTTAAATGAAAAACGCAACATTAAGAACAACAGTAAAACTATTACATCAATCCTCTCGGAGCTTCTTCGGTAAACTACGAAGATGAGATCAATCAAGATAATTGTCTGATAGCGTCTTTACGAAGAGAAATTTTTTGGAAACTAAAATTTTTTGTAAATCTTTTAATGAGTATCAATTAAAGTATTGCTAGAGCAGTAACGACCGCTGATTTAATTTTTTTTTACTTCTCCTTAAGAGTGAACAGAAATGTTTAAAAGAAATTAAGAACATCATTAAAACTTACGTCGTCAAAATAGCTTCTATGACATAAGGGCGTTAGTTTAAGATTGAATTAGCATAAGATAGCAATTTGAGAAAGTATAATTATGGAACGCGTAAAACGATAACTTTTATTAGTCTTTGTGGGGATATGATTTTTTAAAAAAAAAAAAAAAAAAAATCTTTCATTTTCTATTCCTTCGAAATTTATTCTGTTGCTATCATTCAAGGTATTTAAATGTATTTTCTTCTTTATGAGCGTCAATGAAAAACTTGGACCCTCAATTACACGAACATGATTTAAGTATTAAATCAAAGCGTAATTATTCCAAATGATTTCATTTGTGGGATGAAAAGAAATCTTAGTGGAGATGCTATTTTAAAATATGACTGATAATATATAAATAAAAGAATTTTAGGTGGAAGTATCTGTTATAAACAGAGGAATTTTAATAAAAATTGCTTTTTCTTCATGAGCAAGATTATAACAGCTTTGCAGTAAAAAAAGGTCATTTAACGCGAAACCTATACATAATTGTTAATTATGCAAATTTCTTTGGGTAATGCTAGTGTTTCCGCAAAAGTATAATGGGCATATTATTTAATTCAAAAAAAAATAATAAAATTTTAAAAACTTTTTAAAATGGTACTATATTTTTTGTTTGTTTGTTAAAAAGAAGGTTTTTGTCAGTAATTACGATTAAATTAATTATTATTCTAGATATTCATAATACTCGTAAATGGAGTCTTATTCAGAATGAGCCAATTTTTGAACCGAACTGACCCAATATTAAGCAAAAAAAAAAAAAAAAAAATTTTTTTTAAATTATCTGTACAAAAGATTTTGTTAATATCAGTTTTTTAAAACCTCAAAAAATTTATTTACTTAGGCGGATTTGAATATGACGAGGAGTTACATTTCAGGTTATTGACAGATGTACCGCGTGATATAATAATTATGAGGAATGCAGATCACACACACATACCACAAGTAATTTTTTTCAGACATCAGCGACAGAGAAAAAGTAATGAGTATATAAAGAATACTCATTATTTTCTCGTAAAGAAATAAAACTAATACCATTTTCATAACTCCCTTTGCATGGGCTATTTGCTAGATACAATCTTGTAAATGATGCACAAATTGATCTTCCAGTTTTTGAAACAGGAGAAAAAAAATTCCGCCGCTAAAATTAGAGAATGAAATAAACATAATTTGAAGAAAAGGGTACCTAACAAATTTTTCACGAAATCCAAAGCTAATGTGATTTTGTAGTAATTTTTATTAAATGTTTTGGTAATAAATTGAGTTTTAAGCATTCAGGCTGTTGATATTTCAATAAGACGCTTTAGTTTTCATCTTAACCAGTCAATTCTATAAGCTCTTAGACTCATGATTAAATTATATACGATCTATTTTATTTTTTTTTAATTAACACCGCAATAATTCAAAATATTGTAAATACCATGCACTAGTTTTTCGTCTGTATTACTTATAGGCAATTTCTTTGCTAAGACATAAGACCTTTTGGATCAAAAATAGAATAACAAGCATTACTCATTTCGGTTTTTAAATCTGAATTTAGAAACCATTGGATCTTACTAATCGCCATTTACACTTCGGTAAACATACAGACGATTTTTAGTCCATGTTTTCTTTTTAACGTCTGTCAGTTAAATTGAAGTCCTTGAGAGTAACTCGCAGATGACTTTTTTTGTGTTTTTATTCTTGTTTCAGCTGGAACAGATTCGTCTGACAAATTCATTAAATGATCCGTGCATCTTTTAGAAACAGTGTAGCATTTAAAAACAGCAAAAATCACTACAGATTTTGTAGACAGAAAAAAGTATGTCTTGTAATAAATAAAATAAGATTTTTTTGCTCTTTTTCCGTCCTCATTCGTGCAATATTGCGTTAACCTATAATAAGACGATCATTGCTCAGTATATGTTATTAGCATGAACTATTCGTAATTAAAATGAACTCAATGGAAAAGAAAGAATAAATTAATTAGAAAATGACTTTTAAAATAAGTATATAATCGAATTTTACAAATTCCCTAGTGTATTCATTAGTGGGGACAATGATCCATTATAAAATTAAATAGAGGTTAATTGTGAAAAGCTTATACACTAAAATATCACCTGTTCTACATGTATACAAGTTTAATCTCTTCGGTGATATTTTTTTTTGTTACACTTAAATAATTTTTTAAGCATTAATAAAAAATTGTGTAGGAGGTTATTTTATTTCTCCCTGAAATTTATTTTCTAAATCTGCTCATCAGGAAAAATTATAATTATGCCTTAAAATAACTCAAAATGATTGATGATTTCTCGCATAACCGTTGGAAAATTTACAAATACTGAGATAAAATTATCGTGGCATCTTAATTGTTTTTTGGATTTTTTTTAAATTTTAAAGGAAAGGCAATATATATAATTAAGTTTCAGGAATGAAAAATATAATCTGAACAGAAACAATTAAGCGAGTTTTAATTTGTATGCGTAATTATACTCTAATTAAAAAGTAACTTTTTTCATATTCTTATAAACTTTACAGTATTTTTATTCCTTCTCACAAACTTTTTTCCCTTAAGTGTAACCAATTTTTTGAGACCCATAAATAGTATCATGGAAATCTTTATTTTCATTGAAAAATAATTTATATACTAGAAATGTTTCTTATTTAATATTAGATGAATAAGTTTATTTTTTACTTCTTAAAGAGGTTCTTCAGTTTTGATACTTATTAAATTTACTCACATATGCGTGTGTGATGAATATATATAAATATGTTTTATATCTTAAAGCGATTTTAGACACAGATAGTATTCACAAGCTTTGTACAGATATTGCTTCAAAACGTATCGTTATCCTTTAAACAAAATGACGATGTGATAATTTTCAGTTCCATAAAGCTCACCACCGAGACACCGAACTTCGACATCATTCTGTATTTGATTTTCTTCCACTTAAGAAGGGAAGAAAAACATGAGATATTTTAGAGCACAGATCCACTCACAACATTACTGCAATGAATTTACAAAATTGAATTGAATATGTATGTATTTCCGAAACGAGACGGGTGATTTTGCTCATGTTCTAAGAAGACCTCGAACGCATTGGGCTCGCTTTGCATTGCAGTGATCCAGTTTATGAGCACTAAAAGATTTATTCTTTTGCATTACAGTATGGAGAAAAAGACTATAAAAATATCTTTTCCTATCATAGTATGGAGGGAAAAAATGTCTGCTATGGCGGCTATAGATAAGACGAGGAAAAACACTTATTCGAGCTCTAGTTTATAGCTTTTTCTTGTTATATAAACGGTTAAACGCAGGATGTTCCGAACACTTCCTATCATTGCCAGGTTTCTGTTTTCTAACGACCATTAGTTAGAGCAATTTAAAAAACAACTGATTAGCTTGAGTCCTAATAATGAAAAGGTAAACGAACCAACGTTTATGAGTGAGGCGAGAAAGAGTGAAAATTGGTCTCATGCCTTATCTTCCTCTCAGCATTTTTCTATATAGCTCTAGTTTTTAACAAATTAATTAAAAAGAGCATTCTAAACTATATTATTTAAAAAAAAAGGATCTCAAAGACATTGGAAGATGTCTTCCATCGATTTCTTATCTTAACTATTTACAGACACAAAACGAACAAAAATGCTGCTGATATGAAAGTTATTGTTGAAATTTTCAAACGACTTCATCTTAGAACTTTATATCGAATTAAATTTTGCAAACAGGAAAAATCATTTAGAAAGAATTTTGAGTTTCATTAATAAATAATAACATGAACCATTGAAAATTTATAACTCAGATTCTTAACGAATATATATAATAACTATACTCGTATATGAATATAATAAGGCTTAATTGGATTTTCACATTTATTATCTCCTTATAAGGATCAAACATACTTATTTACATAATAAAAATATATGTCTTAAACTTTACTTGGATAACATAGAGAATTTTTAATATATATACTCGTAAGCATAATTAAGAGAATTTGCTCAATTTGTCAAATTTCTGAAAAACTAATGGATGGATTTCAATGAAATTTGGTATGTAAGTACATTTATAGCAGAGAAGGAGATGTATAGTTCAAAACAGTTTTTATATGTGCGTGAATATCAGTAAAGCCCATTATGCAGGAATGTCCAAAATCCCCGTTGTGATATCGAACTGAAAATGAGTCTAATATGGGGTATGGTTAACTCACACATCCAGATAGGTCGCACAGCACGACTGCACGTTGGACAGGAGGTATCTGAGGCGTCAGTGTGGTATTCGATTTTACTCCAGCAGAAAGGAAGTTTTATAGCTGAAAGATAGTTCTCGGAGGAGAATGAAGAAAGGCAATTAATCTTTTAAGAGCAATTGCATTTCGCTATTCAAGACATTCTTAAAAGCTTATGGACGGAACATCTGGGTGACCAATCCATGAGGCTAATGTCTTCCCTTGCTAGGTATTCGTCAACCAACTGAGACCTATGTGAAAGAACATTGTCGCCCATTATCAGTAACCGAGGATCAACTGCGCCCCTATAAAGTCAAACATGGGGTTCTAAGATCTCCTCTCTAACCTTCTCAGCAGTCAGGAAGCTATCGTCAAACACATACAAGGATATGTGGCCGCTCAATATAATACCTGGACAAACCATTATACCTCCACTACAGTAATAATCAGTTCCATGATAAGGGAGGGATGGTATCATGTCTAAGGCTCACTCCAGATACAAGTACGTCGAAAATCAGTTTCAGGGATGAATCTCCTCTCATTTTTCAAAAAGCATGGTGCTTCACTGAAGTCTTTTAAATGAAGCATGCTGTTTGCAACACAATGTATTGGGCATTGAAAGGGGAGCAAACAATGGTGTTCTATCATACAACCCTCTCTCGTGAAGCCTTCGAGAAACTGTAGACCATGAAATCGGGTTCAGCGGCAACATACAGCTCACGTGAAACCTGTGAAGCTGTAGCAGTCATGTGTCACCTCGCCAAAAGTGCCAAATGAAGATTTTCATTCGTCATTGTAGATCTTAGCCAATTTTTTCCAGGTCTTCTCGATGTAGATCCAATGTTCTGAAACTCTTTCCACAAATTGCAGATGACATTGGACGTTACATTGATTTCTGTATTGTGTTTGGCCTACCATCAATCTACCGACAGTGTCATCCATACTTTCGGGGCAACTCATTTTACTTTAAACCTCATAAAATTTACCCAAATCTTGCCAGAAATTCAGCGAATGTTGTGGAACAATGCGAGCACAGAAAACGCCAACAGCACAAGGGGCGCTTTTATCCTCTCCTCCGCAGACACGCACATGTACGCTTACGTAATCGACTCTGAATATTTTCATAATTATTCGGTGATATAATTAATGCCTTTGTCTCAATACCTTTTGTAAAAATATACATAATTTTCAAATTATCTTAGTTTTGCATACGAGTATATATATATATATATACACACACTACTGGTTTTAGTTTTGAATCACGCTTCGGGTAAAAAAGGGGACTTTCCCTTTTCCTTGGTATGCCAAGTTCAATTCCATGTGAGAATACCTTCCATCTGTTGTAAAAAACAGGCATTTTGAGCCACTTTCGCCGCAGTACATGCACACACACGCACACTCACACATAATAACTAAAATATATAAAAATAATTAAAAAAAAAACTAGTATAAAAGCAAGAATTAAACCCAAGCAAAATTTTAAAAATACAAAGAAAACTTTCAAATATTTTTTTAGGTTAAAGAAAAAATATAAGAAAAGTGAAATTGTTTAATTGCCACTGACTCAAAACAAAAGAAAAATACACAACAAAACAATTAAGAGATTTCAAATACTTGAAAGAATACTACAATAAAAAAAACGAAGATAAAGTTAGTTAAAATCATGAATAAGTATAAAATAAGGCATGAAGAATCAAGAAAACAAAGAAAAGAAAAACCATAAGAAAGGAAGTACAATATTTATAAGTTATGAATCTGGCTTTTGTCAGATCACATGGTTAAGCAATATATTACAGCTTCCCAGAAATCCTTACAGAAAAATTTTATAAGCCAAAATGGAAAATCCATAAATTCAAAAAGTACAAAGATGCAGAAAAAAAATTGCAAAAGAAGAAATCAAGTAAAATATACAAATAGACAAAGAGGCATACTCAATCTGTACCTAAAGAAAATATAATTAGAGCAAACAGAGAGAAAATAAATGAGCCAGATTTTTTAAAAATGCAAAACATTTTAAATGAGATAGTATACATGGTAACGAACTTCAACTAATCTCCCCCTCAAGCTTGTAAAAAAATGTACGGCAATACCCTCTATCAGAGAGAAAGAATACTAATGCAAGAAAGTTTGTATAAACTTTAAAAAAATTAAAGCAAAATGGGAAGAAAAGAAGGGATAAAAAAATTAAAAACAGAAAAAAATGAGGTTTGTAATTATTATGTTTAAAATTATTGTTAATAAAATTCAAAGGAAATTCTGACTGCAGATAAATTATTTAAAACTTATCCAAATTATTTCAAGTATCCTGCATTTTATTCATGTCTAATATTTCGTAAGATATCGTTATAAATTATGTTCTTAAAGTATTCAATCTTAATGAACTCTCCTATAAAGTTACTTTATGAATCACAAGGGAAAAAGTATGTCTTTTATCATGTATATTACTAGAAATTTCATTTTTTCCCCATTTTTTAAAAAAATCAAAATATTCCGTTTCACATTTATGTTTTTATTAGTAAGCAATAAATTTAAATACTCTGGCTAAAAGGATAAGAAAGGCTTAACATCTCTATTGCATTATTAATTTTGAAAGTAAATGACATCGTTAGTAAATCTAAACATTTTAAAACTATTATAATAAAAAATGGTCTTATATATATAAAAGGTCTTATATATAAAAAATGCATATATATATGCATTTATATATATA
>BMAW01059187.1:49172-59333 GCA_019974015.1 Nephila pilipes | reverse complement strand
ATATATATATATAATTGAATAAGACATAATTTTTTAAAATTCAAACATAAACAAAGAAGTTACTTCTATGATAAAATTATAAAAATGTAAAATCGCAACTGAGCATTAATGGTGAGCATACATGATATTCTATTTTTCTGATATATCACAACATGAATGCTGTCTTAACGTTTGTGGTGCAGTTGCTTTGAAACTCGTTAGCGCGTTTGAGTTTCATTTCAAACCATGAATTGTTTGATGAAAATTATTGGTATTGGTGTGCACTATTACCTGTTAAAGTGTAGTTCATTGCGTGTGTTTTATCATTAAAAATAATAACAGTTTTTAATGGAAGATATTTTAAATTTAACTTGTGATTTAAATATTAAGATTACAATATTACAGAATGTAAATCAAACATAACAAACACAGATTTTTGTTTAAACGTTTGTCAGGATAACAACTATGAAAGGAATATAAAAAAGGCCAGAGAAATTAACTAATTTATTCAAATATGTATAGCCATCCTTTCACGATATTTCGAATGCAATTAAAATATAGGTAACGCATTGCATTATATTATTCTCCGTTATTTGTCTTTTCCAAAACAATTTTTGATTTCTTAAATTTCTCAAAAATTTGCTTCAAATTTTATATTTAATTTGTTGAATTTTTGTTTATTTTATCTAATTTTTTTATGATTTTACTATACACACACACACGCACACACACACACACGTGTGTGTGTGTGTATTGAAAACAAAAATGCAAATAAGCATTAATATATTAATAGTACAGAAAGAATAAAAACCCAAATTTGATATTAGAAGTTGTTATAATAAATTTTAAAAAAATATAACTATATAAACTTAAAAAAAATAATTAAATTTAATCTTAAAAATAAAATTTATTTGAAAAATAAGGGAAAACAGTTCAAAAATATTAAGAATTGAATGGAAAGACATTGAAAGACAGGAAAAATTACTTTAAAAAAGAAAATCCTTGAAAAAAGTAATCCAGAATAGAAATAGAGCTATTTAATACTATCATAGAATTAGGTCAATCGTGATTCTTCTTAAACATGTTTCAATGATCAAACTTTTGCCATTAATAAAGTAGCTGTATAAAGAAAAGTATGAATTAATATCATGAACCAAATAAATTCAACTCCTCCCCCCTCAAAAAAAATTAACGAAACAATTACTATTTTTCTTAAAATTAAATTGAAAGAAAACTTAATCATGAAATATAACAAAACTCTAATGCAAAGAAAGAATTTAAGAGTTACAAACCGAAGCAAGAAAAAAAAAAGTACTCACACATTCTTAAACAACATTAAAGTAGCCATTTTCTATCATAACTATAAATTACCTCCAAAAACTACAGCTTTAAACTAAAAACTGAAATATCCCGGTATGTTTAAGATTTAAAATTTAAAAAAAAACATGCATGAAAAAAGTTGGAAAAGATTTAAACAAAGATTATTTAAAAAAATTAAGAAAATGTAGAAAAAATAGGGATGTACATAAAATAATAAACATTGACATGAAAATTAAGTACCAAAAGAAACCAAAGAAAAAATTATTCTTTTTCATAATTTTAAAAATTAATCTGTATTTGAATTAATTTATAAGTAATTAGGTTTTAGAAAATTTAAAGGCGTATTCACTAACTTAAAAATACGTTGGATTATAAATATGTATATAAGAAAATTCAATCTTGAGAAATTTGTCAATTTTGTATATTCAAACAGAAAATAATAAAATGATTTAACAGGTGGATAGTTATTAAAATAATATTACGTATTCCTTGTTTGTTTATTTGTATGTGTTTATGAAATAATTTGAAGGAAACAAGAGTGAAAGCAGTAGAAAAATCGTCAATTAATTATTTATTATTTTACTCTCCGTATATTGACACAGTTATTTTCTATTATATCAAACAAAATTTAAACTACTACGGATAAGAAAAAGAAAATAAAGAAGCGTTTGCCTTTTTCTAAATATTGGCAGTGTTCAACTATAAAGGTTCATTACTCTAAAAGAATGCTCTGTCATCCCAGGCGAATGCTGATAACTTGTGAGCTGTTTATCTGGGATTGGTCCAGTGTAGTACATAAAGTCACTGTTAGGCTTTAATGAGATCATTTTCATTCACTTATTATTTTACAAGAGTAGAGATTTCTGGGTGATATCTCCCTTAAAAAAATTATCAATTTTGCACGAATTTTAAAAATTTACATTTAGTCTTCGGTTTTGCATTGTTTTTTTTTATAACAGTTGTTTCTTTTACTTTTACCAGATTTTGAAAAAAAATATTGCTTCTATTGGCTTAACGAGAAACATGAAACATCACTTACTCACTCCTACCTTCCTTGGCAAGTTTCTCGAAAATAATTGTTAAAATACAGATTTGTATAGAAATATAGACAGAACAAACTAGCTAATATTACACACACACACACACACACACACATATATATATATATATATATATATATATAGCCTTCTTCGGTAAAGCCGAGTTACCGAAGACGCTTGATTATTGGAAAATCTATAGTAACAAAGCGTTTAAAAGCAAAAAGCTATGCATTATTGTGTAAAATTCAACATAGTGCTCTCAAATTAAGTGTCCAATTCACGATGTAACTAAAACTATACAAAAAATGTAATGTTTGGTATTGTTAGCCTTTATTATTCTATTGAAGTAAAAGGCATGAAATAATTTTCTATACAATAATTTTTCTGTTAAGAACGTCGGAATAGTGGTAGGGTCGGAGGTGTTGTGGTGAAATATAACTGAATATTGTATTTAAAATAAATTGATATTCAATTACACTGCATTTGATTACTTTCTGAATTGCATTTGAAAACTTGCAAAGTTTGGTTTAAAAATTTCATGTTGGCAATAGTATTTAGAGGATTCACATAAAAGGGGATATCTGACTACCATTTTTCCATATTGTTAAAAAAATTCTCGATCTTTTGTGGGTGTATACGAGTAAAAATCAATCCAACATGGGGATAATAACAAATGACACTTTACTCTCAAATATTTAGGACGACTCACTGATAGGAGAGCTTGGTCAGTAACAGTACAAACAGAAAATACAGTACTTGTACAGATTAGCAACACAAACACATACAAAACACAGCACTTGTCATAACGTTCAGATTACCAGCTTTCTAGATCACACTACGAACATATCTCCACAGTATTAATTTGCTCTTGAAAGGAAGACTCCAAAGACAGAAAGCTTCCGAAAATTCCTTTGGTAGATCTACTTCCAAGTGCCGATAGCTTCCAGTAGATTTTCAAATCGATCTCCAAAGCAGGTTCCCTTATACAGTTACTCCGGCAAGACGTGACTTCAGAGGGAAAATTCAGAAAAAGTGAGTAGCTTTCTTCCCTGTGAAGTTTTCTCTAGGATTCTAACACTTTCGGGAACCTTTGTTTCATCACCAAAGTTTCCAAGTTTCTCTCCAATTCGCCAAAAGAGTTGCCAAATCTATCGCCAAAATTAAGGGGTCATTGTTAAAGCTTTTCTTGGCTGCAGAGCAGGCCTCCTCTATGAAGGAGCGGCCTGGGTGCAAGAAACAGTTTGAGGCTCTAAATAAATAAAAAAAAAAATCTAATAAAAAATTACAAACATGAATAGATATTACTAATGTATATTTATTTAATGCGGAATTTTGGTTTTACTAATACATTAATCATTTCCAAAAAATTACAATATTTTGCAATTTCTCTTCCGATGCTTAATTTAGCATGTGCATTCAAGCGTTCTGCACACATGCTTGCATAAAATGTTCAGTTTAGGTCAGGATACTGGGGTGTACCAAAATCAAATAACAAAGTTAATTAGTAATAATTAGTTTGAGAAGATTGTCGAAATTTTTAGATCAATACCATAATAAGGCTTACGATAAAATAAACTTTACATCATACTAATAACGATAGGAATATTGTCAAGTATTCAAATTCAAGAGTACATTATTTTAGTCCTTGATCGTGCTGGGGCTCCCTTCAATCGCGGTTCCCCGGTGCATAGCACCCACTGCACTTGCTTGGCTGACTGATGAAATCTCTGTAAATGTATTTTTTCTTTTACAAGAGAAGTGTTGCAGGGAAGCGTCAATCCGGTTTCATAACAATATTGTTATTTTAGAGTTTTGCAGAAGTGCAGTTCTATAAAGATTTGCTTTTTTTGTTACTCGTCCCAACCACTGTGAATCTTAAAAATTGATTATCTCTTTATTAGCTAATTTAACATTGCTTCGTTTTTCTCTTCAATCTTGCAAGGTCTACAACATTTATCATATTCTTATTTTGCTGTACGATATTTCTTAAAAAGTATTTATTTAAAAATAATTTATATGAATTATAAACCAACATGGTTTTGTCAAAAAAAATGTTATATAAATTTTATATTGTTATATAATATAAATGTTATCTTATTATATTACTATTGTATATGTCTACAGGAATATTTATCGTACAAGACCAAAAATTAATTCATTATTAAAAATCTAATATCAGTCAAGAATAATTTTTTTCTTAAGAAATGTTCTCCATTGGTACAAAATGGATAAGAAACTAAATTCTAAAAATATTATTAAGGAATTTGTAATAAAACCTTTAAAGGGAATAAAAAATTTAAATCTACAAATACTTAACTACAATTTTGAGTTAGCTTACTTTCTTTTGAATTATTGATAAATTTTTTTTGTTTAAGTATACTGAGAAATATTTTTCTTAAATTACCTTTTTCATGAACTTCAATTTCATTTAAATAAGAATTATTTGTAATTGTCAAATGTTGTTCCAATATGTGCAATGTAATTTAACAGGAAAATGTTTACTTTTAAATATTATTTTGTCTTTCAAACTTGTTTTTTATTCTTATTAAAAGGCTTGGAATGACACCTTTGTATTGAATTCTTCCTTTTTAAGGCCAATCTCCATTATTTTCAGTGAAATTAAAAGCAATTATTTAGATTAGGATTTTCGAAATTTTAATAATATTCGTTCTTATCATGATAACGGACAAATTTTACTAACTTAAATTAATTATGTTATAAATCCAGTTATTTATTAGATACATTAAAAAAATATAATACATGTATAATGCATGCACATATAATTCATTGTTCATATGTGGCGAAGCAAAACATATAGCATTTTTCTCTGAAACAAGTTCGTATCAGCATTTGTATATGAAACAGGTTTCGAGGTGATTAATGACTTTCTGAGAAAAAAATACACACTTAACTGCTGTTAGAGGAGGTTTAGTACCATTTCCAGCTGGCATGGATCTTGTCATTCTTTTATTGTTAGGAAATATCCCCTTTTATAGGGGAACAAGAATACTAGTTTAAAATGCTTTTTTAAACAGAAATAAATCATCCAAAAAGATAATTTACGATAATTCATGTTCAAGATGCATATAATTAGTTAATTTTTATAACCAGGTAATTTTTCCATAAATCATTCGAAGTAGAGAAAGATTTAAGAATTAAAGAATAAAATTAACGAAATGAGATGCAAATGATGATCTCTAACGTCTATATTACAATGAACGACTCTTTAATCTTACATTCACAATTTTTGCATTGAAGATGGGAATTGTTTTATAAATGATTACAAAGGGGTTTATTTCATTTTCAGTTCCCAGTTTACCAAATTGCAAATATTTCCGACACTATTATTTTTCATATAAAGCCTTACTCAGTTTTTTAATGTTTGAACATAAATGTTTCAAAATTGAACACTTTTCATCGCAGAATTTAAATTAAGCTTTGTTTATTAAATTATGTGTACTTTAATTTGCAATTTTTTTTTCATGCTTTTTATTTCGCGCATTTTCAGTAATGTTAAGGAAATTACATTTGTGGGTTGTTTTAACATTCCAAAACGGTACTTTAATAATAAAACTGATATTTTTGTTTTGTAAATGAATCTCTGTGCATAAAAAGAATTTTTGAGTTCTGGAAATAAGAAAGAGTCAAGAGAATAAGAAGGACGTGGCAAAATTTCTAAGCCACATCGTTTTGATTCCTTAAATTCACTTCGAGATGAGTGAGCAAATGCATTGTCAGGTAGAAGACGGACGTCTTTGGTGTTCATACCTCACCGTTTATTGAGCAGATCATCACGTAATTTGGGCAGTAGCGGGAGCTAATAGTTACGATTGACAAACAGCAAAATCCTGTAGACTTCTGCAGATTAATCTTTTTCAGGGAGAGGAGTAGATGTGCTTCCACTCCTTTCTCGACTGTTTTTTCCTTCATTGAGAGATCCTCCATAATTACCAGGCGACCAAAAAATTGTCAGGGAATCTAGTTAGTCAATCCTCACTTTCCAGTTAAAGTTAAACCCTATGTACAAGAGAGCTGTCGTCTTTTGACAGGAACCCAGAATCCATAGTGCTCCTTGAATTTCGAATATATGGTTCTAAGATCTACACCCTATACCTCAAAGGAGTAAGAAAGGCTTTGTCATACATTTGCATGGGTACGCAAACGTGCAACATAGTGCCTATCCCACCATTAAATCTCCCCACGGAAATGATCCTTTTCCCTGAAGAGGGAGGTATGGTATCGGGACCCAGGCTCTCTCCAGATACAGGTAAGCCTAGAATCAGTGTCCAGGCAGAATCTCGACTCATCTGCAAAATCTGAGTCAATCTGAGTCGACTCACTGACATCTGAGTCAAGTTGCATGTTGTCTTCACCAAGCAAATTGCGTACCATTGGGTATTGCAGTGAGCAAAAAGCAAACAACGAGTCTTCTATAGCATACAGCTCTCTCTCATTATGTTTTCAGACAACTATGGGCCGCAAAACTCGGATTCAGCGACAGTATACAGTTCCCGTGAGAGCTGCGAAGCTGTAACAGTCCTATGTCTCCGCACCAAAATTGCTCAATAATAATCCTCATTCGTCGTGACGGATCTTGGTCGACTTTGTCTAGGCCTTCTCGATATGGATCCATTCCCCTGAAACTTTTCCCTCAAATTGCGGTAGACTAAGCTCTATAGCCACATGTGCTTGAGATGGGCCTGTCAATCTATTTAAAATTTTGCATATATATATGCATATGTACTGCACTATTTTTTTCAAAATTTTTTATAATTATTTAATATTAAACTTAGGTTTTGATTATTTCTGTATAGTATAATATATTATTGTTCATTTTCATTTTTGTCTCAATGTATATATATTTTGTAACAAAAAAAAAAAAAAAAAAAAAAAACGACGCACCAAGAAGGAGTTGTCCGATAGAGACAAGAATTGGAGGGTAGGAAAAATATGTACAGAATAGAAAATGATTATAATTTCAGAAAAATTTAAAGATTTATTTCAGAATTACATAGCTACAAAGTAACGAGATCAATAAGCTGTTGACCCATCTCTAGCCTGGATGCAAGCTGCCATACGACGTGGCATAGAGTGATACAGCTCCCTAATGATCTGCAGTATTTCTTGCCAAATTTGCTCCAATTGCCAGGCTAGGTCATCAACATTTCCTGGTAGATGCAGTCGCCTTCCCATCATATCCCAGACATGCTCGAATGGAGAGAGATCTGGCTAGCCAAGGAAGTGTTTGACAAGCTGTAAGACAGTTCATAGCAACACGTGCCACATGTGGTCTGGCATTATCTTGCTGAAAAATACGGCCAGGGTTCTGCAAAAAAAAAAAAAAAAAAAAAAAAACCCGGTAGCGAAACAAGTCTCAGAATACCTTCGACCTTGATCAGAGCTCTAAGTTATGGTGGGAAAGGAATTTAAAGAAGGATACATTACCTACTATTAGATTTCAGAATCTATTAGATCAGAACTATTAGATTTCCTTAAAGATTATGCTAGGACTTTAAATGCAAATAAAACCCCAGTAATTCAAAAACGAAACTATTCAAAGGTTTCTTCAATAATTTCATGTGTAATTGAGAAAAGTGAAACTGCTTGTAAGCTGTGTAACACTGAACACAAATTGTTTGAATGTCATAAATTTCAAAAATTAAATGTTAAAGTTCGATTTGAGTTTGCAACGAAACAAAATTTATGCTTTTGTTGTTTTAGTACCCATAATATAATAAATTGCTATTCTAATTATTCTTGTAGAGTTTGTAAAAACAAACACAATTCTTTAATTTGTTTTGAGTGAGAAAAATCTTCGTTTCTGTAAAATAAAAATAATCATGAGATTACATTGTCGTCTGGTCAAATATTAGATACTAATCTTCGTAGAATTTCACAGAAACTCGATGTTAATGCGACTACTAATCGTAACCGAAAATGATTGTTTTATGACTGCTTCTAGCCATAATAATAATATAGTGAAGAAAGTATTATCACCCACTGCTATAATTTTTATTAAGAATAACTAAGGAAAAATATATTCAGAGAGAACATTACTTGATAACGAAAGCATGATTCACCTTTGTTCATCTAAATTGGCTGAAAAACTTCAGTTACAGAAAGAAAATGTGAATTTATCAGTAGGTTATTTGTCGGGACTTTCAACTATTGTGAAATCGAAAGTGAATACGGTTATTTTTAATAAAAAAAACCTTTAATCGTAAATTGGAAATTTACGTAGTTCCGAAAATTATAAATTTGATGCCTTCGCTACAAATTAATTTATCTAATGTAGCGATACCTAAAAATATTAAATTAGCAGATCCTGAATTTTATGAACTGGGAAAAATCGACTTATCGATTTACTCCTTGGTTCTGAGATAATTTTTGATTTGATGAGATCTGGACAAATTTATGTATCTAACTCTAATTTAGTTTCGCAAAATTCATCATTCGGTTATTTAATATCGGGAAGTATTAATAATTTTCGAGATAGGAAAACACCAGTACATTGCGGATTTATTAATGAAAATCCAAATGTCCGAATCCCTAAAATCCGAATTAATAAATGTCGAGACACAGTTGAAAAACTTTTTTGATTTAGAATCAATCGGAATTAGAGATGATCCTCATTGTTACGATGAGGACAAAGTGCTTGAGATTTTCAATGAGATTGTTAGTTTTAAATATAATTGATACATTATTAGCATACCTTGGAAAAAGAACTGCAATCATTTAGGTGATAATTACTATGTAACAGAGAAACGATTGAAAGGTTTAGAAAAGAGAATGAAAATTGATAACTCCTTATATTTAAAATACATAGATATTTTAAATGAATATTTAGATCAGGATATTATAGAAAAATTGTCGGACACTTCAAAACCATTGAACAAGCCAGAATATTATCTTCCGCATCAAGCTGCGTATTGTTTTTGATGCGAGTTCACATGAAGTTGGTCAGTTGTAGCTTAACGATTGTTTATGGCCAGGCATTAATTTAAACTTTAATATATTTGAATTACTTATATATTTTAGACTTAATGGAATAGCAGTTTTAGCCGATATCGAAAAGGCTTTTCTACAAATCGTCTTATCTAAGAAAGAGATGCAGTTAGAGTTCTTTTTGTTGAGAAAATTAAGAAACCAATCATACAAAAGTTTTCTGAGCAAGAAGAAGTGCACAAATTCAAACATTTAATTTTTGGAGTGAATTCGAGTCCCTTTGTAATGGCTGCAACTATAAAGTTACATATTCAAAAATTTAGAAATTTATTTTCAGAGGTTTTTGAAATTCTTGATTCGTGTATGCATGTTTAGGACTTAATTACGGGTGCAAATGATACGAGAGGAGCTTTAAAACTTTCACAAATAGCTAAAGAAATTACGAGTAAAGCTGACATGAATTTACGTAAGTGGTTGACAAATATTAGAAATTTGGTTAAAGAGTTAGAGAAAGAAAACTACGATATTCACCCGATCTTAAATGATTCAAATGTAACGAAACTGAAAGTTTTCGGAATAGAATGGGATTTTGAAGATGATAGTTTGAGTGTAGAGACTGCTTGGGTGACAGAGTTTTTGAAACGGAAAAAAAAAATACTAAGCGATTTATTCTTCAGACAGCAACAAAAAATGTAGTAAATGGAGTGATGAGCCCTAGGACTCATCACGCCATTTACTGTAAGATTAAAATTTTTGTTGCAAAAGTTGTGGTTAATGAAGCTGTCATGGGATGCTGAGCTTTAATATGACTTAAATTACGAGTGGTCTCAATGATGCAAAGAGCTTATGGAATTGAGTGAAATTTGGGTTCTAAGAT
>BMAW01059187.1:0-48772 GCA_019974015.1 Nephila pilipes | reverse complement strand
ATATATATATATTGTTAATAGACTAAATGTTGACAAGTATATACTCTAATACTAAATTAAAAATAATAGCTAGCTAGTAAAAAATTAAAATTAATAAATATTGAAACAAGTAAATAATACTAAAAATAAATAAGAAAAAAATAATAGTTTCTAAAACAAAAATAATAAATTATTGAAGTTAAAACTGGATTACCTTTAATTTAAAGCATGTGAAGTATTATAATGTGAAAAGTCATTAAATTACTGGAAGTGTAATAATACAGAAAATAATCAAGAATACATATATATATATAAAAGTATCCGACTACGTTCGAAATGATTTTGAAAAAAAGTATAAATGAATATCTTTTTTTTTGATATTTAGTATCATCTGAATTAGAATGTACATAAAAAGCGTTTCAAAAGTTTTATTGCAATGAAAAAAATTTTTAATGCAATTTTTTGACTTAAAATAAGAAAAAAAAAAAAAAAATCACATTTTCGAAATATTCTCCTTTCATGAAAAATCTTTCTATAACATTGTTATTCAGCATATGTATTTATGTAACATCTGTACAGAGCCGGAACTATGATTTTTTAATAATTCACATTATTTGCAGAGTTATTGCGAGTCGAAATATTGCATTAAACTGTAAATAAATCCACTTATATATCATACATTACAAAAATTATAATTCAGGATCTTAAAAATAATATGAAAAAATTTCTACTAAATTCTATCAATATGTAGAAAAACCATTCGAGTTATTACCTTTCAAAAATTGTAAACATACTGAAAATTACATCTTCAGAAAATGGATTTAAAGTTAAAACTTGCTCAGAAAACAAAGGAAATGTCTGATATTAAAATACTTATAACTTGATTTCTATATACCGTAGCTACAAATGGAAGGTGGCTTTAGAAAGAGAAAGTTACAAATATTTTAATGGATAAATAAAAAAGAAAGATTCGGTATTTTCTCCGAAGTTCGAGTTTTTAACGTAGTCGGATACCTTACAGACGTGAATTAAAAATTAAACTTTAAAACTGTAATTTAATCATTACAATACGCTTAAATATATCAAAACCTTACGAAGACCTACAAAGCCTACCTCGACAAAAAATAATTAAGAAATCAAATTCAAAGCTGGAGATAATGTAATTCTAATACCATCTGAAGCTTTGGACTGAGAATAGCGTTTTTATTCTAATTTTATAATGTTACCTATCTAACCATCACGCTTCAGTGAAGGACATTATAACAATACATTATCCCCTATATATATATATATATATATATATATATATATATATATATATATATGTATATATAGAACCAAAATGCAGATAAACATCAATACATAAAATAATATATAAAGTAAAAAGTAAAAATATAAAATAAAGTAATTATAAGGAAAATCTACGAAAGAACAGAAAAAAATTATTGATTATTAAATCTTAAGAATGAACTTAAAAAAAAAATCAAGGAAAGAATTTAAAAAAAATTAACATGAAGAATTTTAAAAGAAAAAAAAAAATCAAGAGGTAATAAACTTTTAAAAACGTGCAAAATTTAAATAAAGCTATGTAAGGCTACCCTAGATTATGATGGAAGTACACTGCTTAAACATGTTTAAGGATCAAACTTTCTAAATTAGCAATAGCTCTTTAAAACAAACAGAGCAGCCTAATATAAATACAGCAAGAAAAAATTTAGGTAACAAAAGAAAAGTATCAGAAAACCTCGAATTTAAACCAAAATTCAATGAAATCTAAAGCATAAAAATAACTAGCTCTGATTTATATATATATATATATATATATATATATATATATATATATATATATATATATATATATATATATATAAAGTTAATTAACAAAACTAGATTAAAATTCATCCTTAAACAACAATAATGTCGCGATTTTAGTCCTAGTCTAACATTTGCTGCTAAAAAATCATACCATTAAACGTAATGATCATTATGAATCACTGTTAGAACTAAGGGAAAACTTTAAAATAAAGTTAAAAATATATTACAAGGTTAAATCTTGTATAAATAGATTTAATAAAAAATGAAATAAAAAAAATAAAAACAAAAAACAAATAAAAGAAACAAAAAT
The DNA here is from genome assembly GCA_019974015.1 of Nephila pilipes. Taxonomy (NCBI): domain Eukaryota; kingdom Metazoa; phylum Arthropoda; class Arachnida; order Araneae; family Nephilidae; genus Nephila; species Nephila pilipes. The sequence continues at coordinate 46,668 of BMAW01059187.1, read as the reverse complement.
AACGAAAGAAGAAAATTATTCTATTTTAAAATTTTAAAAATTAATCTATTTTATGAATTTTACATTTCAAATTTGTTTTTAAAATTAATAGAGTAATCAGCTTAGCAGAAATATGAAATAATTTATTTGAATTATTTTATGAATTAATGGACACATTAACTTGTTTAATATTTCGTAGAACATAATAAAATAATATATTTCTAAGAATATTTAAACTTAAATTTCTAGAAAATAAAGGTACCCTATTAATAGACAAAAATAGTTAACTCTATTATGAAATTTTTTGTACTAATCCTCTTCTCCACAACTTTTAATATCTAAATAAGCTGTTTCTTAAGAAATTTTATTAGTTTGAATCAGATTTAATTAAGAAGGATATGATGACAAATATGGCTTATAAGTTGAGTTGAAATTATTTTGGAAAACTATTAAGTCATCAACATAACTAAACAATGTAAATTTATTATTCTCTACAAATTTTTGTTCGTGAAAAGGAAAGTATACAATGGCAAGACTATTACTACCTGGTCCATTCTGTAGTATTCCTTTAATTTGTTTATTTTTCTTATCACTAAGTAAATATAATTTTCTTTTTAAAGACGATTAATAAGAAATTTAAAATTCTCATTAACTATAATTTTTAAAATTAACTCGAAGAACATTAGTTAATTCCCCTGAATCTATAGAATTAAACAAGTCTGCAACATCATAAATATAAATTGAGTAAATATCATTAGCATATATAATTAGTAATTTCATAACAATTTTTAATAGTAACAGTTTTATCAAAACCATCAATATTTTTTTTATAAAATCTTTCGTAAGATTTAACTAACTTTATTAATGTAATTATTGAAATCATTAGTCACAGTTCTAAATTTAAAAGGTACTTTATGAAATTTAGAAGTTAAAAAGATATGAGGAAATTTTACATTACTAAGAACATAAGCTATTTTCTACATATAAAACTGTAATTCTCTAATGGGAATTTCTCAATCGTTAAATGTAACTTTAATAAAAGTGTCATTATTAAAAATATATTTATTAGTCATATTAGAGAGCAAAAATGTTTTTTTTCTTCAAATAATAGCATAATTACCTGGAACAGTATTAATATAACAAATAATGAATCAAATCTGTAGGGTTTTTAAAGAACTTTTTAGATACTCATTTCTAAACGTAAACGTGTCTTTCGTCTTAAAATTCAAATATTTAATCTCTTTATAAATTCTATATATATGTTCTTTAAAAGCTTCAATTAGTAAATTATAATTAATAGCCAAATAAGTTAAAAATTATTAATGTCTTCATCAAAAATTTTTAATATATATATATATATATATGTTATTTTTTGGATATTATAAGCTGAAACTAATATCTTCATTCATAATCTCCCTAAAATTTTTATCCTTAACAATAATTAAATTATCTGTAATCATTTGTTTGTATTCTTCATTTATGTGTTCCTTATGATCCATACCATTTCATTCCTTACAGCTTTATAGATTTATTTATTCCTTACATCAATTATAAATTTTTACTATTACTTAATAAATTTATGTAATGAACTTGTGTTATCATCTTGTTTTCAAATGAACTTTCTCTTTTTTTTTCGACATATTCTTTATTTTTAACATCCAACCAAATCTTATTAATCAACTTTCATGTGCTTTTAACTGCAACTGTCACCTTCGCTTTGCGAAGTTGCGCATATGGCGTTAGTATCCAAAGTCTCTATTAATTGCAACTAGTGAAAAATTCATAGATTTCCCCGTTTTTTGGCTTACGTTAGTCGTTCTCTTTTTCTCTCTGTTTCTTGCTATGTGATACGTTCCGTTCTGCTCTTTTTTGTGATGTCTTGCCACCATATAATATATGCAACCTGTATTAAGAGAATACCCTCACATTTGAAATAAAATAATTCTTTATGGAGAATTTATCATCAACGATTACATCAACAGAAATATCACAACTGAATCCGAATTTAGTTAGTGACTCCATTTCAAGATTCGGCAACATTAGTGACTGTACGTCAGTGCTACTCTCCAAACATGACTACCCTATTCCTAACTACCAAAAATTCAGAAAATACCTCAGAAGTATGTTGAGGAAAATCATTGGAAAAAATTCTATGTCATCAAGCAGCCCCCGTAAATAAGGATCCAACCAACAATACTAGATCAAGAGTTAGTATCGAGAAAGAAAATAATTAAATAATGTATGGGATTAAGTCACCAATGTGGTTCGGACACACAACAGACTCCCAATCAGAAGGTAATTAAACTTTGCACGAGCAGACTAAACACAAACTCAAACAAGAACATTAATATTTTATTAAAAACATTTAAAAAAAATTTAAAACGAGGAAAACACAAACTGTCAACTTGATCAGCTATTACAAGAGGAAGCAAGTCAGAAATGGAGGAGAGAACCAAGCTGCTTCCTCTGCAATTTATTTCTCTCTCAGCTTGCTTTCCAGTGCTACCTTAAATAGCGGTAGCAGAAGTACTTGGATTCACTTCAGCTTCACTCTATTTCAGGTGGCTTGCTTTGCCAGATTAGCCGGCTCGTTCTCACAGTGGTAAAGTGACGACAAGCTTAAACGGTGAGTCATCACAAGTCGTCACAAATGTCTTTATTTCAGGATTATCTTTGCTTGCTTGAATAATCTGAAAGATGATTTCCAACTGCGATAGAATCAGATTCCGAATTTGAAAAATATTATAATCTTCTACAAGCACTTTCACATCTGGCAACTTCTTTTATTTGACTTGTGAGCAAGTTCAGACATTAAAGAAGGACAAGCCCCACCCAAGGAAAGGAAATTGTCTCTGTATTCCTGTGAATTGGAATTAAAACATTTTTTTTTTTACTTCGCTTGGATATTATGAACACTTCAATTTGAATTGATATATTTTGTAGTTACAAATTTCTATTAATTCAATAGTAATTAAACAAAATGATTTCTATCTAATAGTGTTTAGAAAGTTTACTGAATTTCTCATCTGCGCGTTGAATTTATCAAGCTCAAAAAATAAATTCAATAAAACGTAGAAAAAATGTTTTTATGTGTAAAATGAATATAATTCTACTTTAAAATTTAATTTTGTGAGAGTGAAAATTTTGAAAAAAATATTGCAGAGTGTTTTGATTGTTATATAATGTGTATAACAAAATTTGATTCGGTTCCATTTTGAAAATTCATTGTGCGGCACATTAATTTAAAATATTAATTATAATGATAAAATTACTCGATTTAAAATAAATATTTTAAAAATTAGTTCTGATTTGATATTAAAAATCTTTCTAAATATTTCTCACACTTATTATATTTGTGCATAAATTAGAATTTCATGATATTTATGATTTAATTTTAGTAAAATTTAAACATTTAAGATCAGGAAAAGAGAAATATTTGAAGAAACACTTTGAAACACAAATTGCAGCAGCTAGTGGGGAAAGTGTTGTGAAGTTTACAACACGTATATATTACAAATATCATGCAGAGTTTCGCAGTTAATGCTTGACCTGACATTTGCATATTACCATTTGACTTTTATGGGATTGAAACGAGTATTAATTTATGGCTCAGTATTTTGACCACTGTTGTCTAGGAGCAAACTTAGATAGAGTGGATAATATTAGTAAATATTTAAAGAGCATAATTAGGATTGAATATGCCAGTAAGTGCTTAGGAGTAAATAAATTAGAAGAAATCTGTGAAATTTTTTGTAAACAATTCTTCAGATGTAAATGTATTACTTTTAATGGTTTTAAACGGGTAAATTCAAATAATTATAAAACGTTAATTGAGTTATTGTAAGTAAGCATAATTTGTGAAAATAACCCTTATTCCTCCCTTGTAACTTCAGCATATAAAAATTGAGAATAAAATGATATAATTATGTATTGATTTTAGGCGCTTAGGCGTTTTAATTCCTCATGAAAAATTGACGCAGAACCTTTACCGAGAATTGATATTTTATTAGATAAATTAAGTAATGCAATTTTTTTTCAACACTTTATTTCGCTTTAGGGTATTAGCAAATTTCAAATCATGATACAAAAATACTAAGAAACTAGCTTTTGAAACCACTTTTGATTTATTTGAATGGTTAAGAATACCTTTTAGATTAAAAAGTGCCCCAGTAATTTTTTTATAAAACCATTCGATGAATTTCGGATAGAGTTGATTTTGCTTTCAGTTATTTGATGATTTGATTATTATCTCATTTTCCGAAGAACACATAAAACATTTGCGAAGTACATTTAAAACTTGTGAAAAGAAAACATTAAATTTCAGAAATTTGCTCGAAATGAAATAATTTCTTGGGTTATGAAATAAAATCTGGTTAGATCACTCATCACTCCAGGTAATCCGGATGTTGAAATTTTTTGCATGCTGAAATCTAATTTTTGAATGCATGAATAAGACAAAAAATTCTCCAAAAGATACCGAGTCCCCTTAACGCCAAAAGAAGCACTGCGTGAAAGAGAGCTTGAAACGGAAGAAAGGCTGAGAAAAGAAAAAGAAAGGAATTAAAAGGCGGAAGAATTGAAGCATTTAGAAGAAACGATACACGTAGAAGAGGAACACATATGAGTAGAAGAATTTAGAAGATTGGAAGAATTAAGGATTCGGAAGAAAATACTAAAGGAAAAAGAAAAAGCAATATTATTGAAAACTGAACGTCAAAAAGAAGTCGTGTGTCAAAGATACCTCGAAAAAGGGGGGAAAAAGGGCCAAGAAAAGAAAGAGAAGAATAATAGAAATATGAAGAGTAGGAGCATAAAAATCGAGAAGAGCTGAGAAGACAGGAAGAAACCTTACAGAAAGCAGAGAATATTGAAAGAGAAAGTCCATATTAAAATAGACATTTGAAACGAAAACCTAGTGAAAAAGACAAAGGACATGAGGAAGAACTGATGTTAAAATATGCAGCCGATGAATTATTAGAGTGTACGAGTAGAAATTTTTAAGAAAAGAGTATCACGAAGAAACAGGACAAATTTGCAACGAATAACAGAATATATAAATGAGTCAACTGAAAAAGATGTAGGACTATCTTCAGACCAAGAAAAATTGTCAACACGAGATATGCATCAAAAACTAAAAGTCAATCAACCTAAGCAAATAGGTCTATGGCTTTGCTGCGAAATTATACCTGTAGTGTGATACAGCGAAGAGGAAAGAAAAGGGGAAAATTCGACACCACGCCTCAGGGCCATGTAGATAAGCTCCACAGTGTATCCAGAAAGGACTCCCTATTTTTGTGAACGAGACCTGTGAAAAAGTACTCTCAATTATGATGATGATAAGACGAGGCACCTTCTATTCTGTCAAAGAGGGACAGCTAGAGGACGAATTTATGAGACCTTTCATGTTATTTTTTTTTTATCCAAGAGCTGTGAGACTGTTTATATGAACTTACTGCATTTCAGCACTTCTTAAAATCAGAAGTGATGTGAATATGCCATTTGTGCTCTCTATTTAGAATTTTTAAAGTATATCTTTCATTGATTATTTTTGTGTAAAAACATGTATGCAGCAATCGAGACGATTGATTTTTTTCAAGATGGGTAGAGAGCTACATAGCCCAACTGGAGAGAGCTCTTTATTAACACGATACGAATGATGGGCTTTTAGTGGTTTTATGTTGTGCGATTGGAATAAGGAAATCATATTTAAACTATTGAACAATTTTAGAGGCTTATTGTTAGGGGAGTGCAATTATTTGAGAACTTCTATCCAGTGAAAAATGTCTAAAATGAGTTACATGGAAAAAGAATACTTGTTTACATATATATTTACAAGAGAGATAACTACTGTTTCTTATTAAAAAAATGCCATTTTTTATTGTAATTTAAGTTTAAATATATAGAAACATTATATAACTATTCTCATAGAAATACTAAATTAGTTAATATGCCTCTAAATTTTCGAAAGAAATTAAATAATTTCTATATTACTTGAGCAAGGGCAAATTAACCTATTAATCTTTTGAAAAGAAATTTAAAATATAAAAATTCCAAATAAGGTTAATTTTAATTTTTTTTTTGTTTTATCTGAATAATTTCTACTTGTGAAATTTAAAATAAAACTCATAGGAATTTAATTTTATTTAAATTTTTTAATAATAATTTGTTTTGTATTTATTTCTTCCTATTTTTGATTTTTTTTTCTTCTTTTTCTAAAAATTTTTTTTTTAACTTATTTTCCCCCTTTTTTTTTTAACTTTTAATTATTATCCCCCTAAAATTTTTTTTTTAACTTTTAATTATTATTTCCCCTTAAATGTGTGGGGTATCTTGCTATCTTAGATACATATCTGTGTTTTTTTATGGGAACATGGGTTTATGTATATTTTTTTTTAATATTTTTCTTTAATTTTAAATTATGACACCTGATGGAATCACATTTCGTAGAATAATTTCTTTCTTTTTTTCATATTATTAGATCATTAAGTTTTGTAGACTTACATGATCACTTGGAATAAGTTTTTAATTTTGTTTTTGTAAATGTTTTTCAGTAAATATTTATTTCTTTACTGTCGATCAATCAATGAATCAGTTTGGGTAGCTTTTAGGTTTGAATTAATTCGCCATATTGGATTGCGTTAGTAACTGAAAATATATTATAAGTAATAGTTTCACCTTTTAAGTTTTAAAGATATTTTTATATAAGTGTGAATAATCTATTCATGGATATAGATTATTTTAATTTTTTTCTTCTTCACTTGTAATGTATTAGTTTCCTTGTTTCACTTTTGTATTGCATAATTTCTGTTCGTTTTTTTTATTTATTAATTTATTTATTATTCTTGGTCTACACCTTTAATAATAATATAATTATTGAAGATGTGATGGTTGGATCCCTAAAATTAGTTTACATACACATTTTCCTCTCCAATGTGTGGAACAGTATTTAATTACAAAATATTCATTTTCGTATCACTATAATTCTTTTCTCTAAATTTTTACTACGTTGTTTAAGGTTGTTTGGTACTTAAATTGGCTGCAATTTTTAAATTAAGGGTTCATATTTGTATTGAATTAATATTATTTTTAAAACAATAATATTTCAGTAAATTTTTGACTTATTTTCATAAGAATATTATGTTTATTTTTAACTTAAGGTAGTATTTTTAATTTGATTTTGAGTTAATTTGATAACTTATTAGTTATCAAATTAACTCAAATTCAAATTAATAACTTATTGGTTTTTCATATTAATTTTATAGTATTTCAGTTTTAAATAAATTTTTAATATAAGGTTTTATTGGTTGCAATTTGTATTTTCGTACCATTTTGTTTTGATATATATATATATATGTGTGTGTGTGTGTTTGTGTGTGTGCGTGCGTACGTACATCACTGAATTGCAAGTAAAACTAGTAATATGTTAGTAAAATTAACTATTTATATGTATGATGTTATGAGTATTTTATATGTTGGTTAGCATTAATTTATTTTACTATTATTGAATTCTATAAACTTCTAAAAAAAACTTTTTTTTTTTACTTGAAAAATTACTTTTTTAATCTGCTTTTATTCCTGATAATTTATTAAAAATATTTATATAATAAACAGAAAATTCTTAATTCGCTATATTTACGTAAAATAAATAAATTTGGATTTCTCGTCTTTGTTTTGACAAATGCTTCAGTGTACATTGTATAGAACAAGAAGAGTATTTTGGAAATATAATTATTTTTTAAATTACAGGGCGGTATCATGTATTTTATGTATAAATAAAAGTATAGACCTTAATGTAGCATGAACGTTGAATAGCGTAATACAAGATCTATCGGTTATGAGCCTTGTAATTCTGAACAACGTTCAAGTCATGAGGACGACACCTGATCTGGTACCTCCGTTTCCTCATTTTCACGTCTGAGTCTTCAAAGGAGTTAGGACTCGAATGCGAGTTTCTAATTGGACATCTCAAGTCACGCTGCTCATTACCATGGTCATACAAATAACGAATATATAAGGATACAAAGAAATTGGAAGAAAGTAGATATGCTACATTAAAAAAGAAACAAAAACAAATTAGTAAAATACATGAAAAATATAATTTCTGTAACGCGAAAACAACATTTTTAACGATAACATTCTTTTTCTATTTGAAACGGAACATAGTTTTAAATTTCAATTTATTTCAAACCGAATGAAGCTTGTATCACGATAAAGTGCCTTTCATTAAATATCAAGAAACGTTTTTTTTTCACGCGTTTACTTAAGGTAACTGCAATCAATCGTGTTTTAATACAATCACAATTCTTTCTCCGCTTTACACTTACTCATTCTGGATTTCTGTAAACTCAGTACGCATTTGAATTTTAATGGGGCTTGAAAATGGATCTACTTTACCGAAGTTGTAGATTAAGGCATTTCATCTTCATCTGAGTTAGGGAAGCTTTCACCGCATTCCGTCTTTTAATAATTCAAAACTGGAGGAAGGGTATTTAAAAAAAAAGTCTTCGAACACTAATGACATTGATTTCGTATTTTTTTTTTTTTTTTTTACTCAGCGTTATTCGGAAATATATCATATCACTTCTCACCAATTAAAGATTTTTTTGTATATCATTTTAGCACCATTTTCCGAATAGCGTTTAATGATTCGCCTGAAAAAGAATTAAAAAAAAAAGGGATAAATTCTCTTCTCCCCTTTTCCTCTTTTCCCGTTTTCTAGCAAGTGGTAGACATGCAATTGCTTCGTACAAGTTTTTTTTTATTTTATTTCTTTTTTGCATGTGGCTCTAGCCATTTCTCATTTGTCACCTTTTTCCCCCTGCCTCGCTCAGTGCTTGAAAAGGGACCGACCATAAAGTTCAATGTTTCGAATGATTGCATAGCGGAAGTAGAGACAATGGTCTTAGTTAAAGCATCCTGACGCCGACTGGACTGAAGTCTTTACGAAACAATAAATGAGGTGAGAATTGTAGAGCCATTAGAAAAAATGGCATTCTTGAATCTTTTTTCTCTCATTTGCTGAGAATACTTTCTGTAACTTTATACAGATAACTTTGTACCATTTTAATTATTGTACACTATTACAAATTAAGGGAAATTATTCAATGAATGCCATATATATATATATATATATATATATATAACTAGAATAATATTTCATTAAAATGATAAGATTATTTCCATCTACATATATATAATAGAAGAAAAATTAACCTTTTTTTTTAAAAAAAAAAAAAAAAAAAAAAAAAACCAGTTAGGTATATTATCTAACACTAATAAGAAAGATAATTTTATTGAATGAAAACAAGAGAAAAAATATCAAAAGAATGAACAACAAAATATGGAAAAGTACAATATAAAGCCTGTAAAAAAATTTAAAACAAAGGAGAGAAAATAAAAAAAAAAAAGAAAGAAAGGAAATAAAATATAACATTTATAAATTCCAAATATGGTTTATGATAAATTTCTAGATTTAAATTTGTTTTACAAGCCTAACATTCACCTTCAGAAAAATGGAGCCACCTTAAAATATTTCAAAAAAGTACATGACCAAATCAAGGAAACCAAAAAAAGCATCTAAAAAGAAAGCTAAGCGCATGAAACAAAGCATAACTTATAAAGAAAATTTCTTAGATAGAAACTTACCAAGAAATCTTCCATGCAACAAAAATTATTAACACTAACCTAAAAAGATTTTACCTCCATTAAAACCAAATAAAGCATTGGCATCTATCAGAGAATAATGATACTGTTACAAAATTTAAACTTTAGAAGGTCTAGAACTAGAAAAAAAATTTAAAACAAATTAAATAACAGACATATTTAACAAAATAATTTTAAAATGAAATACAAATTTAAAAATAATCAAATTAAAATTATATGTAATAAATTTTTTTTAACACTAACCTACAAATATATTTCACCACCAATAAAACCAAATAAGGCATTACCATCTAAGAAAGAAAAACAATACTATTACAAAAATTTCAAAATTTAACTCTTTTTGTATTAGTACTGTTTTTCGTGCAATAGAAGAAAAAAAAACACATAAAAAGAAGAAACACATTTAAATAATAGTAATACATAATAGTAATTATATATTAAATACTTACTTTTAACATCTTACATTCAAAATCTTTATAACTATTAATTTGAAAGGAAATAATATCTTCTATACACCTCAACATTCTAAAATTGTTATCATTATAAAAATTATCCTCATCATAATGTACATAGATATTGGCTAAATATTTGCTTGCAGGACCATCTTATGGTATAAATTTTGCCTGTCTATATACTTTACTGTTAAAAAGAATTTAATTTTATTTTAACTATAACTTAACTAAGTAGTCAAATTTATTATAAACAACATCTTTATTAATATTAAATTTCTTATAATTCTCTTTTAGCTCATTAATAAGATCATCTATATCAATAGGATTAAAAAGATCTTTAAAACCACAGCTATATATATACAGAAAATTTTAGAAAATTTGCACATTAGGTCCAATTTTACGAAAATTATTCGACCAAAGATACTAATTATGTCTCCGAATAATTTTGCGAATATTCAGAGTCATATAATTTACGTAACTAAGCGTACACGCGCGTGTCTGCTGAGTTGTGTATGGAGGGGATTACGCGCACAAAGGGTTGCTGGTGATTTATGTGCTCGTACTCCTCAATAGCATTCTTTGTATTTCTCCCAAGAGTTTGATAAATTTTATAAGGCATGAGGTAGAATGAGTAGCCACGAGTGTATGGATTGCATAATGAAACGGAGAATTGTCGGTAGATTTGAGGCAGGTTTATAACAAGCGCAGGTGGCTACAAAGCTCAATGTAGCATCTAGTGTAGTTTGCAATTTATGGAAAAGGTTTCGGAACATTGGATTCATATTGAGAAGATTTGGACAAGGTTGTCACGAAAAATCAGGATCGTTATTTGGCACTTTCAGGACAGCGACAAAGGATGGCTACAACTTTATAGCTCTCACTTGAGCCACTAGAATTCGACAGTTTCCCGAAGGGTTCATGAGAGAAGACTACATGCTAGAGGATCCGTTGTTTATGTCCCACTCACTGCCTAATACAGTGCATTTAGCATGGTGCAGACAACATGCACCTTGCACCAAATTTCAAACGAGCACCGTGCTTTTTACAGACGAGTCGAGATGCAGTCTGGACCTTGGTTCGAAGCGCACGTCTATTTGATGAAAGCCTGGGACACTAATATGCAATACATATATCATGAAAATAGAAAAAGAACAATCTAAGTAATAAAGAAAAAGGATTTGATATAACTATAAATATATACTGGTGTACAAAACTTAAGGACAAGATGATTTTTTCAATGTAATGTCGTGCAAAAACTTTCCAAATTGACACAAATAATACCATAAGATCCCCAAGACGTAAGTACATGAGTAATGTAAGTAAACTTATCAAAAAAGAAATCAAAAGGATAAAAAGGAACTTTATTGAAAAAGTAGCATGGAGCACAATGCGACTGAAGGCCGAACCATTCATGTAACAGATATCCAACCAGAAACATCTAGCCTTTGGTAAGGGGTAGGATTTCTCCTGACTGCTATACAGGTTTCACATCGTCTGGCCATGCTGAGTATGAGGTTGTTAAAAGTTTGTTGAGGCATTGCAGTCCATTCGTCTTGTACTGCCAATCGGAACTGCTGAATCGTTAAGTTGAATCAGTAAGTTACGTGCCGCCAAGCATCTCGGAGAAAGTCCTATATTTGCTCGATGGGATTTAGATCCAGAGACCTTGCCGGCCAAATAATGCTTTCAATATCCTCACTGTTCAACAGCTCTTCGATAGTTACTGTGCAATGAGCTGGCATATTGTTAAAAGGTCCCATAGCGCCTCTAAAAAGACGAGCATATGGAAGGAGAATCTCTTTACAAAAGTGCCCCCCGGTGACTAAACCTCCTTCGAAAATGTGAAGGTTGGTATGGAAGCCAAGCATGATGCCTTTCCAAACCAGAACATCATGATCTCTAAATCAATCTCCTTCGATGGTGTTGGAAGGGTTATTACAGGATCCCCACTCTCTCCAGATGTGTATGCATCCAGAATTACTTCTCAGACTAAACCTGCTCTCATCCATAAATAGTACTCAAATCCATTGATCATCTGTCCAATTCTGATGTTCCCGGCACCGCATAAAACGTCTTCTACGATTAGCAGGGGTTAAAGGTACACACCGTACCTTTAACCCGTCGTTGTGATTGGATCTTTCCTGAATATAAATTCTTGAGATGAAATTTTTTCTTTTCGTTTTTAATAATTGATAATATTCTGGTCTATGTTTATATATATAGTTAATTTTGTAATGAAAGTTCGAAAACCTTTCTCTCAAAAACTGCAATTTTGTATTCCCCATTTTTATTTAGAGGTCAAGTTTCGGAGCCATTCATTAGAACCGGCCTATTGAGAGTTTTATAAACAAGAAGCTTTGTTTTTCTGGAAAGAAAACGGGACCTCAGTAAAGAGTGGAATCCAAAAAACGCTTTATTGGCCATTGAAATACATTTTTGGATCTCAGAAATGATGTCATTTTTTCCCGTTAACCAGAGGTCCAAAGTAATTAAAACCTGGAACAGTTTCAAATCCTCAAGGGTCAATTTTTAAATGATTGAGTCTATTACTTGATGACGTTTACATTATAGGCATATACTTGGTTTTAGTCTCATTTATTGCCAATTCCATACGATTTGCAGCAATCTCAAAAAGGATAAAGCTTTTTTCAAGGCTGGGACGCTCCTAATAATAGTATCAATATCATCAGCGTTAGTCAGAAGCTAAGTTGATTTGTAAAAGATGTTTCCGAGAGTGTTAATATTTGAATAACTAATAACTTTTTCTAGCTCAATATTGAGCAGAAAGCATGAAAGAGAAGCCACTGTCAAACACCATTATTAACACTTAGGTCCTCTGAGAAGATTCCCGGGAATTTAATTTTATAGCTGGCGGCACTTAGTGTACACATTACAAGTCTAATGAGTTTACTTGGAATTTTAAATTCATACATTGCTTTCATTAGATGTTTCCTACTTTCACAATCAAATGCGGACTTAAAGTCAATAAACAGGTGATGAGTTCAATATCATATTCAATTGATTTTTCGAGAATCTGACGCCAACAAAAAATTTAGTCAATTGTGGATTTCCTCTCTCTAAACCCACAATGATAGCTGTCAATGTCAGATTCGACAAATGGACAAAGTCACTGAAACAGAATATTAAAGAGGATTTTATAGCATCTGTATAGAAGGCTAATACGTCTATAGTTAGAGCAAATTATTAATTCGCCCTTCTTTTGGATCAGGCACATAATGCCAATATTCCAATCCAATGACAGCTTTTCAAGGTTTCAAATGCTTACAATTAAGTTATGTAAGTGCTCATAGAGCTACGGACCTCCATTTTTAAGGAACTCTGCAGGGATAGAATCATGCCCAGGAGACGTATTGTTTATTAGAATATATATTTTCAGAATTTCCTTTTTACTAATACAAAACTATAGATGTTAAGAGATAGTTGTCTTTTATATATGTATAAATGATAAAGTAATGAATTCACTTATTTTATTCATGCAAGCACAAAACTACATTCATTAGATAATTCTTAAAAACAAATAATTTAATGGAACTACAACTATCTCAAAATAGTTAATACTTTTATTAAACGTTCCCATTATCTTTTTTTATTTTCCATTTTGTTTTATTATAATTGAAAGACGAATTAAAAGGAGAAAATATCGTCCGAAACATTTTATTCAAAATATCAAATAGTGGATTAATGTTGAAGAAATGAAATATTTTGTGAGTTTTTCCGAAAAAGAATATTTCGGTTTTCATTTAAAAATTAATTCTATGTAGTTGTTTAAATTATTACAAATACGTACGGGATAACTAAGGTAAAATTGTTCACACACAAAGGAAAGTCTCAAAAATGTCCTAAAGGTAAATAATTATTTCTTAATTAAGAGCTATTAAAATAGGAAATCTACTTTAACTAAAAACGCGTTTTAAAATTTCAATAGTTTCTCTGTTGTTGTTTTGATGTTTTTATCATTTCAAAAAGAATTTGAAAATAACGATAGTGTCGGGAAAATTTTTCATTAAAAACTAATCATAATTCTTTAAGATTTTTGTGATAATAACATAGTTAAAAATAATGCAATATCGGTATAGAAAATATTAAATTTAACAAATTGATTTTGAGAAATAAAAAGTACAGAAACAAATAAATCAAAAATAGTTATTATTATTTTTTTTTTGAACAAATAGTATCTCCACTTTCTATCTCAAGAATCGAATACATATCACAAACCGAAATCTTTCTCGAAAACGTAATTATAAGAGAGCTTTAAAGGAAAGTTTAAACTGATATAGAACATAAATATTTTCCTTTTCTTAAGTATTTACACATAGCTTTGTTTTTTAGATTCAAATGGAGGTCTTTACTTATGAGATACATCCTTTTTCGACCATGCAATTAAACTTTTTCAAATAGTGGTAGTTCTCAAGGATTCAGTGTCTACGTACTATTGAAAAAACGAAACATTTAACCTGTTATAAGCATTTCCCTTGACAGTGGATTTGTATTGCTATTATTTGATTCTCTACAGCTACAATCTATAAAGGTATATTATCTGGGAATTTTCTTCTCTCACTAGAACCATTTCATACTTTACTGGAAATTTGTAAAATTGTTCATTTAGGAATCAAGATTATCATTCTTTCAATGTAAAACAATTTTTTTTAAAATTAAACATAACTTTTTCCCAATATAAGAATGAAATTAAACAAAAAAGCAATTATCGTATTTTCGTGAGACTTAATCCAGTTGCTTTTGAAAAAGCAGCCTCAAAAAGTAAAATAGCGTTTTCATAATTAGAAAAATTGGAAAAAAACTATCAAGTTTCTTAAACAAAATGATCAGAAAATGGTGACATACTTTGGCAATAGTTGAAAAATATTCTAGTAATATTACCAAAGTATTTTATTGTGCTTCCTAATTATGGGTAAGTATCCATCAAAATGTTGTTCAGACAGATTGCTTCTCTGACTCTATTCAGCTATTTTGGAAGTTAGTATTAGCCTGTAACTAAAGCTAACAATTTAAAGAATTGCTTTAATTTTTCGAAAATAGATCGAATCATTAAAGATCTTAAAGCCTCACTAATCTTTAGAAATTTTTTTTAAAATAGGGAAAAAATATCACACATAATGTTTTTATTGATTAATCAACATTTAAAATTATTAAAGCATCCATAGAACTAACATAAACACCACGAATTACCTTTTTGTTTTGTTTTGAAATCGAATATTCGTGTTGCTCATTGGATAATTAATTTTTTATCAGCTTAAAAGTTCATTACTTATTTGATCTGCCAAACGTATTATTTATTGGTATTACAGAAACAAAATTTCAACTTTCAGAAGTTTTGGATTTACCTGGCTTACACATTTTGCTTAACATTAATAAAAGCCTCAAAGGCCACAAGTGTTGATTCTTGAGTAACATCAACTCATTAACGAAGACGGAAATACACTACTTGAACCTCACTAAATTATTTCCTGATGTAATCCACAGATAATTATACTTTAATTTTCAGAACTCAGTTTTTAAAATGAAAACCTCCCTGGAGGATTTATCGAAGAAAGCTGACCCATATTAGACAACAAGGAAGTCTCCCACGCACGCAGTCTACTAAGGCGCCACTATTATTGAGATAACAAGTCAATCTACTCTTTTTTTTTTTCCAATAGTGCTGATTAAGAAAACCGTCCACGATTGAACTCGAGCCGTCTTCATCGAGTCCTAATTGCAGAACATCACGATGACGCCTTCTTTCCCCCAGGCTATCATTTCCGATCTTATTTCTATGTATAGCGTCTTCTGGAATAAATTTTGGTAGAAACTCGAGGCTTCATTTGTACTGAAAATAATTAGATCGGGCTTTTTCTTCGATCAACATCAGAAACGCCTATAATGAAGTAATTCAAACTTTAGTGACTCTGAAAAAACGAGTCACAAACAGTCAACAAAAGAGAAAAGTAGAGCATGGTTTTGTCACATTTCAAGTCTACAATATATATTTCTGTTCAAGATCTTTCAGTTGTATACTTTCTTTTTGAAGGTCGAATCGAATAACTCCAACTACTTTTACTCAATTCATTTTTGATTAGCTACATAAAATCGTATAAAATAATGATACAATGTTTAGTATAATGAGTATCAAGTATGCATTTTCGTTTGTAATAAAAATTACTGGTGTCTATTATTCCATTTGAGCTCAACACACATTTTTGTTTTGCTTATTGCGCATGAAAAAATCACACGCGAATCAACTCAAAAATCTTTTAGGAAGCATAGCATAATAAAATAGTATGGTGGAGAAGTTTAGAGACAGAAATGAAAATTTTTAAGTAAGAATGAACTACGAAATAACAAGCTTCTTTATTGTTCCGCAACACAATGAAAAAGACCACCAGCATTCCAAATGCTAAAGCTTCTTTAGAATTTAAACACTGAATCTCTTTTTTCTTCAGTGTTAGATGGTTCTGATTCAGCAACATATTCAAGCGAAATTTCTAATTGTCTTTGCTTTTAATTAAATATATCTGGATTAAAACTAAATATAAATCTCTACAATTAATACCTGCACAATTAATCACATTTATTAACTAGGTAAATTTATCATTATAATTTTGAATAATAAAAATTGTTTTTACTTTGATTGATTTAATTATTTTAATTACAATCAGTAGCCGAGTGCATTTACAGAGACATTGGAAAATCAAAATTAAATGCCAGTATATTATACAGTCGAGCAAATTGAAAAAATGACCAGGTAATCCATCGCCAAGGTACAGCAAAAGAGAATTTAACATCAAATTCAGCTCTATATATATGTATAACCACGAAAGAAATTTAATATTTAATCCAAAATTTTTCTTTCCAGAACAACTTTTCTTTCTTTATCCCTTTATTTTCATTTAAATCTTTGTCTACTGACAATTCTACTCCGAAAAATAGCATTCTCTTAAATAAAGTAGATTATAAGAGTATTTGATGGCTTATGTCTTTCTCTGTTATAAACTACATAAAAGACATCTTCTCCTCAATCTGTTTATAACTTTTTGTCATTTAATCTCATTTTTCTTTTTTTTAGCTTATACCTATTATGTCATAGTTATTTCTATTTGCTTGTTTGTTTAATTGCTTTGTATTTGTCGATGTTAGCTGATCTTCATTAAAAACCTTTTCTAATCTAAAGTAATGTGAACTCAATTGCGATGAATTTTAATTACACACTCTTAAAAAATTAAGCTCTACTTCTACTTTACCGCAAACAAATCATAAATAAAAATGAAATTTTTTTTGTTAAAGTCTAATTGATTGCAAATGTTTGTATTTCTTCATAACTTTCTTGTAATATAATAAGAATATATGAAAAGAAAAAATGATAGTGAAAATTTGTCTAAATAGTATTCTGTTTTTAAGGAAATATTTAAATGCTAAGCAATGATTTTAAGTAATGTAAATTATAGAAACAGAGTTTTTTTTCTTCTTTGTAGTGATTGTTTGTTTTACGAATTACATGCTATTTAATAAAGCAATTTTGATATTTTTTACAAATATAATATGTATAAAAATACTGATATTTAGAGAAATTTATAAATATTATATAAAATATGAATATTAGAGTAGTATTATGAGCAAAAATATTTAGGCAGTTTTCTGTTTCAAATCTTAAATAACACATATATACACATACCCATACTTCTGGGCTTTGTACTTACTGTTATGTGTATTAATATTATAATATTGCAAGTCTGATGTCCTTCACTCAATTGTAAAATTCCATTATTTGGCATATGGATGATTTATTCAGTGAATCTATCTAATGTTAAAAATAATCAAACATAAAGTGAGGTATAGGAGTAGTATTCTATTCATACATTGAAAACAACGTTACACTTCAGTTTCGAAAAACTATTTTTTTTAACCGGGCTCTGGAGGAACATTTCTAGAACCAACAACTATATTTTTCCTGAAGTCAAATTCACTCAACCATTCGTCAGTTATGCTGATGCGAAACACTATATAGTTGCAATATTATAACTGTATCTCCACGGAATACGAGAAAATGCAAAACAATGGAAAGACTCAAGTCTCCCTGAATTACTGCGAAGAATTCGTTCACATCTATTGTAGAAGTTATGAGATAAGCATTGCTTTGTATTTTCATTTTGGGGAACACAAAGAATGAGAAAATTCCCTCTTTCTATATTCGATGACTTCGATGCGAGTTCCACGGGGAAAAAATTGTTTTTGATTCGATTTTGAAAGCCTGAATAAAGAACGTTTCAAAAATGTGTTGAAGAGCATGTCATTTCTACAGAAGTATTTTATTACACTTGGATTTGTTTTCCCTTCAATATTTCGTTATTTTTATTTATTGAAAATAAAAGATAAGAATGGTATACGGTTTACTTGGGTAGAAAAGTTTCTAAACAGGAATTTTAATGTTTTTTTCCCCTCTGAAACTCCTATACAACAACATCTTGTCGAAGGAACAATAAAATACGGGTATTGTTTTTGTTCAAGAGAAATCTGTAGTACTTTTCATCTTTCTAATGGAGTATGAGTTTTTCCGATTTAGAAAGTCATGACTTTATTGATTATTTTATTTCAGGAAAAAAAGGATTGAACACACACTGACACACACAGATATATATATATATATATATATACATATGTTTAAATGATGAGTGAAAAGCAATGCAAATTTTGAGAATGCACATTCCCCTTAAGAGACCAAAATAAACCACTTCAGATATTCAGAGCATAGAAATTAAAAAGGCCAAAAATTCATACCAAACAAACCTCTAGAAGTTTTATTTTGTAAGATAAATCGTGTAATTATCGTTAGAATTTTATTATAGAAGTTATAATCGTAACCCTTTCTTCATTATTTAATTCTACTGCAATTGTTCCTTTCTCATTAAACAGTTAATACGTACAAGACTTCAATTGAAAATACGTAAGAGCAAGAAAAAAATATTTTTTTTATCACTGAAGCATAGTTAAGGTCCCTTTCTCTCGAATCCCCCTTAACTCATCAATTCTAAATTAGGATCAACTAAAAACTCTTAGCTTACCAATTCATTCGTTTTGATTCAATCACTTCTCAGAAATAGCTGATTCTTATCTAAAACTTTAACTAAGATGCCTTTCAATCCTATAGATTAACTGTGATACTTTAATACAACTTACAATTATATATCAGCCTGACGCTATCTTCCATCTCCCTTCATTTTCCTTCCGAGTCATATCATTTATCATATATATCATTATGATAAATCATATTATTATATATCATTTACATATCTTTAATAAAATCACTTCACTTCCATCTTCATCTAACTTACCTAATCGCGTTTCATTTTTGTTTGGAAATAATTGTATTTTCTTGCAATTGAAATTACTATAACGGATAACCGAGGTTAGTTAAAATAAATGGTGAATAGCTTAACGTCATAATTGTGTTATATACAAACAACACGTTATATTTATAAGAATTAATAATTAATCATAAAAAATAATTATTATTGTTAAATTCTATCTCTGAGAAAACAGTTTTCAGTCTATAAGTTAGATACAAAGGCAGGAAGGAGTTTAAAACGATGGAAAATGTTGTTTTACTCTCAGAGTGATTACTATGTATATATTTTAATTATGTAATAAAATTTTTAAGAAAAATTGAGTATTGCATTTTGTAACAAAAGTTTAGTAACGATTCAGAGGCTTTTGTAACTGACACTATCTTCTGGGACTCTTTTTAAAAGTACATCGAAAAGAAATTATCTTTAGAATTTAACTATCGTTTGTTTATTCATAGTTAGAGCTTTCCACCTTCCGAAAATGTGCTTGCCGTTGAATTAGCTGATGCAATTAGTTTCTCCTCAGGAGAATTTCTTGATAGTAAGAAGCAGTTAATAATACTTATGTGAAATAGTTAGTATATTTAAGTAACATAGTATATCTTAAGTGGGTTCGAATTTTGACTACAGCCACAAAATAATCAAGCAACAGTTATACATTTCTTTTTACATGGAAATATTCTTTACTACAACTTAAAATTATTTAAAATATGCATTCCAATTTATTTACATCAAGGTATTATCTCATATTTTTGAAGAACACTTACTGTCTTCCATAAATTACATCAAGTACCTTTGAAAGGAAGAGAGAAGGTCATAAAAAGATATGAGTACTAGGAAATTCTGGCTAATGTTTTACGAAGAGAAAAATTAAGAACGTAGTGAAATGAATTTAGAGTATTTTAAATCTCAAGCCTCAATAGAATATCTTTGTCCTATGATTATAGACACTGAAAATAAATCAATGAAATAAAAGACTTACATTTTATAGTAAATAAACCAATAAAGATCTTAATATAGTACTTTTAACTCCTCATATGTGTAACAGTAATTGAATTTGGCTCCACTGTCTTGTTTTTTTTTTTTTTTTTTTTTTTTTTTTTTTTAATCTTGGGGGGTAAAATCGTTTATCATACCTCGCATGCTCCCAAAACTTTTTCGTTAATATAATTTAAGCAGTTATTCAACTACGATCTTTTTTAATAATGAAATTCCTTCATAATATTCTATATATATATTATTATTATTTCAATACCTATAATGTGCATATTTATCCCAAATTTGTTATATTATAAATGATTATAAAAACTTAGATATTTCGTTTCCCAGATTGAAATTAGTTGAGCGAATAGGGGTTTTTTAAATGTGTAAATAATCCATAGAAATAAACAGGATAAATTAAAAGTAACCACAGATTAATGAAAACTGTACATCAAAAGAAACGTTCTTCATTTTGAATAGATATTTTGATTCTTTTTTCGCATGCTTGAAACTCAATTCACCTAAATTACAGAAAAACATCATCGTGAATCAAGCGGAATAAAAAATGCAGGTTTACGAAGAAAAAAAAAAGCTTCTTTATTACAATTGCAAAAAGTTCGGAAAATATTGTGTGAGCAGCTACGCCAATTTAAAAATACAAAAGCAAAAATTCAAACAGGACTTCATCTTGTTCTTTATCGTCTGCTGGCAGACGATAAACCCAGAAGACCATAGGCAGGGTCTCAAAGGGATTGAGTCCACCGTCAGCTTGTCGTCTGGTATAGAAAAGAAATGATGAAACAAACGAGTATATGCCAAAAGATGATGCACACAAAGTGAAACAAATGTCTCGAAGAATCAAGCAATGTAGTTTAACGTATGGTTCGAAATATGAATGTAGAAAAGGATGCAACAATGAAAAAAAAATAAAGAAAACAAAGCGTAATATGAAAGGTAAAAAAGTATAGTTGGGAGTAAGATGGTTTTTAAGTTAGATTTTGTGCTCTTTGTCTACAAGTTATTTCTTCCAAGCAAGGGAATTTTCTTACATGATGGTCGATTGTATTTTCATTGAACTTTCGGCTTTACAATAAATAATTTCTGATGCATTTATTATTTTTACTGTTAATATGCAATTGTCTTTTGCGTTATCTTATTGAACGTACAGTTAACTTCTTAACCAATATTATCGAATTGGCTCTTCTAAACTGCTGTTTGTAGAAAATGCAACACCATGAAGGAATCATCAGAATCAAATGAAATTCGCAGCAAATGTCAATTATAGGATATTATGCAAATTAATAAAGTTTCAGAGCCATCGCGCGTGCGCGGCGCGCGCAGCGCCCTCTGAATTGATGCTGAAAGCGTATAAATAAAGTGCTGTAGCGGGACGTTGAAAAAAGTCTATGATTATTTGTTAGTGGCAAACGTTTAGTGAGACCTGAGTATGCCTCCACGACGGAAGAATAAGAAATTCAAGCAACTTACGGAGTTTGAACGAGGGAGGATAATCGGCCTTCGAGAAGGAGGATTTTCCTATCGCGCAATAGCAGCTCGTATGCAGCGGAACAGTTCCACAGTGATGCGAGTTTGGAAGCAGTGGACCGACGAGCACCGAAAAACTCGAAAAACAGGCACTGGACGACAGAAGGTGACGTCAGAGCGCGATGATCGACACCTGCTCCGCATGGCGGTGAATGATCGCACAGCTTCCTCCAGGCAGCTGGCAGCACGTTGGTCTACTGCTACAGGTGTACAATTGTCGGCTTCGTCAATTCGTCGTCGTCTGCTGCGCCGTGGATTGCGTGCAAGGGTGCCTTTATACAGGATTCCCCTCACGGCGAATCATCGACGGCTGCGTCGGCAGTGGGCTCTTGAGCACAGAGACAGGCGAGCTGATTGGCACCAAGTTGTCTTTTCAGATGAATCACGCTTCAATTTGTGGACCCATGATGGCCGTGTTCGTGTTAGACGTTATGCCGGTCAACGCTGCCTTCCTGAGTGTATTATTGAACGACATAGTGGTCGAACACCCGGAGTTATGGTCTGGGGTGCGATTTCGTATCATGGACGATCCAATTTGATACGAATTGAGGGTAATCTCAATAGCAACAGGTACGTCCGTGAAGTGCTACAGCCCGAAGTCGTTCCTTTCCTTCAAGGCATCCCTGGAGCTATCTTTCAGCAGGATAATGCACGCCCACATGTTGCGCGGACTGTTCGAGACTTCTGTTCAGCACAACGCATGCAACTTCTTCCTTGGCCTGCTTATTCACCGGATATGTCACCTATTGAGCACGTGTGGGATATGGTTGGTCGGCGTCTCGCTCGTGATCCGCGTCCTGCAGTTTCCAAAGACGAACTTTGGTTGCGCATACAAGCGATATGGAATTCTCTTCCTCAAGCAGATATTCAACATCTGTTTGACTCCATGCCACGTCGTATAGCAGCACTTATTGCAGCGCATGGTGGCTGCACCAAATACTGATTTCGGACGCTTAATTTGTTTCTTTTGTTTTGAAAATTTCATCATTTATTTGTATCAGTACAAGTCGTTTCTGCATTAAATTTCATTTGATTCTGATGATTCTTTCATGGTGTTGCATTTTCTACAAACAGCAGTATAGTTTAAAAAATTGTAATGAAATGTCATTTATTTCTCTCTTATGACTTTAACTCGTTTATTCCTCTCAGATCCATGTTAAGATACTATTAGGTCTTTATGTTTTGTAAATATTAAGATTTTTTTAAGGAATTGGCTGTAAATAACTATTAGCATAGCAGATCGAAAACTGGATGCAAAATTACATTGAATAGTCATAACTTTATTTTCTATAATGTGTGTGACTTAGTACACATTTCAATACTGAATATATTTAAATAAACAGTGGCTACATGTTTTTAGCCAGTATTTCTGAAATAAGTAACTTTTCTTAAGAAATTAACTACAAAACCTTTAAGAGACATATTACAATTATTATAGCCTTTTATCAATACTGTAATCTTTCGTGATCAAATTTAAATTTCTTTTGATGTGAAAATTTTGAATCCCTCAAAACTTTTGCAAATGTATTTGTTCTTGAATCAATTTAGAATTCTAACAGAAAATATATAGAACATTATTTTAATACATTTATGAAAGTAATACTAAGAAGATCGGGAGTTACATAAATTGAAGCATTTTTTCAAGTATTTTAAAATAACTTAACAAAATTTTTGAAAATTTATGTATTTATTTATTTTTGCACTGACAATATTAAAAGTCACTGTAAATGTCCCATGAAGTATTCTGTAAATTTGTTTTAGAATAAAAGTTTCATAAACATTCATTAAACACTCATCCAGGTTTGCAGAAAATGACTCTAGTCTCATCATTTTTTCTTAAATATGAAACCATCACGCGTTAAGTTATTATTCTTTATTCAACCTGTAGATGACGCTTTCCAGTCTGTTTTAACCGAAGTCCATTTGTAAGATATGACATGACAGGACGTCTGTTTCTTTGCTGCTGATAAGGTTGAGTTTGAATTGCAAAATTTTTAATTTCAAATGAACTGGGCACTACAAAATGGCTTCCAAGTGCCGAATTCAAAACCCCAATGACACTGCATGAATGTTACATTGCAGAGTTAAACCTTGTTTTTATTCATGTAAATAGGAGAGCTGAACAGTGTATTATAAATTGTTGGAAGCAGAATACATATAAAACTTCGATTATGAATGTGTCAAGGATTGGACTGAGGTAACTGTGTATAAAATTATTCGACCGACCATGGACAATTATGAAGGAAGGAATGTGTCACTCCTTTTAAAATAAGCATGAATAGTATTTAAATATTACTCCAAAGAATTTTTCGGCTTATATCTAAAGAAGAAATAGGGGTATTAAAAATATGAAAAGTTATCTTTATATTGCAAAACGAATCTTTTAACGCCTCCCCTTCTTAATTTAACTCTACAGACGCCATAAAGTTTAATTAAATAGTCAATAAAGTTACAATTCTAATTGAAGAGATGTCAGAAAACAAACAAACACTGTTTAAGTTTCTTCATGGATTCTGCAAGATCGCGCTTTGTCTCAATTTACCCTCAGTTCTGGTTAATACAAGCTTAGAATTAAACAATGACGCTCTAGCTTACTAACTGCCCCTTTTCGGGCGAGTAACTTCTCGATTACTGCAGGTTCGAACATTTACTGCAATTATCTCCAAATTCCAACTTACTAATACCTACCAATTACGTAATTTCAGCTATTCATTCTCACTTTCAATTCTATTTCTCTTATGTATCACTATCCTTAAATCAATTCATTGCATTTACTACCTTTATTTAATTTTCTTAGATAAAGTTTCATTTGATTCGAAATGGTTTGGGAATTTAAATATAAAATCAAAAAGTAACCCCAGATGTTAGTTAAAGAATTGATAAAGCATAGTCCAACGTTACAAGCTTTCTGAGGCTTAATGTTACAGAAAGGTCATTGAGTTAAAGAAACTCTTAACCTTATTTGCTTTATATGTGATGCTTTTGCAGCTAATTGAATATAATTGAACGTTTTGGTTAGATTAAAGTAAATTGCTATGGTAAATGTGTTTTGCAATTCCTTTTTCAGCCACCAAATAAGGATAATTGCAGCATACTGTGAATCAATCAATTTTCTTGGGAGGGGAGGAAAGAAACTCGTAAATACTTATAACAAAAAGAATTCTTCATAAACAGGAAAATAAGAATCTTTTTTTCAGTGGAGATCAATGGGACTTCTTTTTTTTTTACACATCATCTCTTTTTCAACAACAATACTTAAAATTCTTTCAAATAAAAAGCATAACAATCAACAAAAAATATTAATATGTCTTTTTTTTTTAATTAGAAATCAAGGATTCAAAAAAAAAGTATTGCAATTTATTTATTTTTTTGACTTAGTTTATCCAAAGGGGATATTTCACAGTTCAAGTACTTATGTCTTTAGTAGACTGTACTCCATTTTCAGGGGTTATTATTTTTTAATAAGTTAAGTGTAGCTTTATAACCATTGAAAATAATAGCAATTGTTTTTAGTAATTTTAAATTAAAAAAAGACGCGTTTTATTTATTATATATTTAGTTTTGAAGATCTGATCTTAATTAGAATGAAATTACAAGTAGATGAGAAAGAAAATAAAACTCATGTACATTAGCATTTCAATTACTAATAAAATGAGTTCTTAATCAATCTGATTAAGGAGTAATTAAAAATTTTAAATTTAATTAGCTTTTTAGGATATTTTTTATATGAAACCTTTACTTAAGTTTTCTGTTATACCAGGAACGTTTAAGTTTCTGTACCACACTGCTTATAATAACAATCCAATCATCTTAAAAAATAAAGCAATTTCAGAAAAGGAAATAAAAGAAATAGGAAAAGAAAAGAAGTTAGATGACAGAGAAATAAAACGAAATAAATGGAAATCTAAAAATATAATTTAATCTTTTTATTGGGGTAATACATTTCCATTTAAGAAAAGAGATTAAATTCAGAAAGTAGTCTTTCTCTTTTGATTTCCCCCGCTCATTACGTTATATTTTAAAACTACTTATAAAAACATTTTTGTGATTATGGTTAATTAGTAAAATTATGTATATGTCTGTATATTATGTGAGGATTTCTTTCGTTCCCTCAAAAATGAGTTATTATTATTTCAAACAGTATGAAATTAGGAAGCATAAACGTATATTGCTAATTTAAATTAAAATTCTCGTTGGAAGTTTCATCTAATACACTCTCTTTAAATGAAAAAAAAATTCTTTAATTTTGTATGAAATAATTTAACCTATTACAAACACTTGTATCTGTATTTGTACTGTGTATCAGTGTGACACAATCTTTTCATCCATTTTTCTCTCACTTACGGACAAGATAGAACCTTGAAATTCTGCAAACAAGCTCAGTTTGAATGATAATACAATATTTAGTTATAAAACTATATATAATTTTTTTTAAATAAATTTCGCTATTTTTTTCCATAAGCAGAAAATAATACACATAATTTGTTTTAAAAGTACTGGATATTTCTATTTGGCAAACGAATAAAAAAAAAAAAAAAAAAAAAGCTTTAAAAAGTAAAAAATAATTTTTTCTTTCGCCTATAAAAAGTCAAACCAAAATTTTAATTTACAATACAAAAGTTTATCATCATTATAAATTTTAAAAGAGTGAAGATTTTTTCAATCAAGTTGAAAAATTTCGTCTAAAAATTAAAGATTGTCTAAAAATTAAACTCTGTCTAACTTATATTCCCGCATAACATTTTAGTTTTTAGTCACAATTATTAAGCTGGATTGAAAAAAAAAATCTTCATTTTTTTTTACTTATAATGATGATAAACTTTTGTTTTGTAGATTCAGATTCGATTTAATTTCTTACTGGCCGAATAATAATAATTTTTTTTTTACTTTTCAGCTCTTTTTTTTTCCATTCATTTGTGGTCGAAATTTTTTAAATATATAATTGATTCAAGAAACATATTTTTTGGCACTTAACTTTCATTTGTGGAATAAATATTACTTATGACCTGAATCTTTTGTTTTGAAATATTCTCAATTTAATGCATCTAAAATTTAGCATTTAAGATACATAGCTTTCAATACCTAAAAGAATTAAAATGACCAAATTACACACCCTATATATATGTGTGGGTGGGTGTGGGTGTGTTAATAAATTAAGTTAAAATCTGCCCTGCCAAAGAAATCCCATCAGGCGGGTGAAGAAAAGAAATTTAATATTGATAGCAGCTATAAAATTTATTGTTTCTGTTATATGATATTTGATTTTCCAATTCATTAACATTAGAATGGTTTATATTCATTGGCTGGAATAAATGTAATTATACCTTGCTTGTTTTAAATAGAATTAACTGCATCGAGACTATCATAACATAATTTACAAGTTATAATTGAAATGAAAAAAAAAAAAAAATGACTGAAAAAAAAATTTCCCAAAAGACTAGATTATTTCCAAGCCTGATTTACAATTTACACTAACAATTGTTACATCAAAGACAGTTTTAAACAATGCTCTTAAGATTCCCGTATGTGTGACTTTAATGAAAAGTAACACGTTAACAAGTAATGTTGTTGTAAAATACCTTAATGTTGATGTATCTCACTTAAGTTAACAATTTTTGTTTTTTTGATGAAAGGAGCTCAGTTTTAGAAGCCTGCGTTGTAACTTATCTGAAGTGATGTTTGTGGGTATTAGAGATATTCAGGACAGGATTAATGCAGGATATAGGTCAGAAATGTCCAGACATTTGACGCCTTGGATGCGATGGTGGAAACCCTTCAGCATTGTTGGGATACTAGTGCGTGAACAGTTTTCTAGGTAGCGAAAACGATACAGAGGCTTTGAAACTGTATCGAAACGCTTACTCGGAGTTTACCACATCGAATTAAATGCTAACTGTTAAAATAAAATATGATTACTTGAAGTATATTGACATATGGTAATAAGTTTAACATATTATTTCATAAGTTACAGTAACTTGTATCTTTGGGACGTAGAGCTATTCGCGGTTTTATGTTCACTAACCTTAGGGACTTTAAGTTAAGATTGATTGCTTTTTCTAAACAACTTTTTCCCAACCAAAAATGAAATGTGAAAATTTAAATTAGAGGCAGGTAGAAATAAAGTGAAGCGAGGTAGATAGGAAGTATATAAGCTAAGCTTGAGACACACGACAGAGGTCGAGTGACTCTAGCGTTTGACAGTTGTTCTGTAGTCGAAAATAGGGTCGAGAATTGTTACAAATTATCGACGGCATAGTGAAGTCTAGAAATCGAGACAGCTTCAAGTTTACTCCGTTGGTAGGATTCAGTTAGTTTGATATTAGTGAAACAAATGAATATATCTAGGGCGATATTTTGGGGAGAGTCGGTATATATGTATTTGTCGTTATAGTAGTAAGTTGTCAAATAAATATAGAGTGAGAAACCTGTCTAACGTCTTCTTGAACGACTTATTGACTCTTAGTGTTAGTATATTGAGTTTAGCTATGGCACAAGAGGTGAATAGGAATATAAATTTGTCACAACTTGACAACTTTACTTCGTCATATTTAGCTGCAGAATATGAATATTACTCGAAAAGAGATTTAAAACATCTATAACCATTATGAAACGAGAAATGGTGGAAAAATCCTGATTTGTACTATTATATAAAATTCATGTCGGATGATAACATATTTAACATTTCTTCTAATTAGCTTAAGACAGAGTTTTCATTTTTCGAAATCTCGTAATTTTCTGGAGCAGAAATATTGGAAGTGGAAATATTAAGGCATAGTTTTCTGGCGTTGGTTTAAAACACGGGCGCTTCAATATGGATGCTTGTACCCTTTGGGAACCGTAGAAGGACATGAAAAGTCTACGACCATGTAAATTACGTAATTAACTTATCGTTGTTTTCAGCGACAGTTAATTAAATCTTGCATTATCTTTTCTGATAAATGAATGCAATTAACTGACGCAGTATTAGTTGTATCTTGTCTCATCAAGAATACTACACTGAAATTTAATGTTCTTATTCAATACAAGTAAAAATAATTTTATACTGACTTGTTTTTAACGAATAAAGTTTACTTTCAATTCCTCACATATTATTATTTGTTAAATTTATGTATAATTTAAGATAATAAATGTCTCTATCATATTATAATTTAGAACAGATTAAAATATTATGTTTTGCATTACAATATATATATTCTTGTATATATTATATTTTTGTATATTAATTGTGAGTTAATGAGGGAAGGATTTATTGGTAAAGAATCCATGGTACAGAAAAAGGTTTAAAACACCTGATTTAGTATGAAAAATGAAGCATAAAGGGAAACCTTCATGAGGAATTAATTTATGATTTTATGCACGATTCGTCTATACCTATTTTTCTGTGTTTTGATATCAAGAAAATCGATGAAATGAAAAATTTTTTGTTGCTCAACAAAATATCAAATTTCTGCGGTACTAAGAAAAAAAGTTATTAATTTATTTTTTCTGAGAAGAAAAGATGTGCTATCGGAGTTATAAAAAACACATTACTGGAATATGCATTTCTTGTTGAGTTCGATTAACTTTGGTTTCCTCAATATGCCTAAGTATTAATTTTCTTAGAAAAGTTGTTTTATGTTGTTGAAATTATAAAACAAGCTAAAATTTATTCAAAACCAGTTTTCTCAGTGAAACTTCAGCAATATTCCTACTTGGAAATCTGCGTAAAATTCCTCTATCTGGGCGAACAATTATGCATCATGCAATATTTTTTTCTCTACGAAAACAACCATTAATTACACTGTAATTAATGGTTCTCTCGGGTTTTATTCGATAATTTAAGAAAGGTGTACTGAGCTCAAGTGAGAGTTTTACAAGAAATCAGATTAAGAAATTAATAATTCTTTTATATAATTCCTCAAACATGTTTCCAATACTCAGCTTAGTATGAAAAGAATACAATTGCATATAACTGAGGAAAATAAGATGCAACTACAACTTAACTCTAAGCTTAAATCGAAGCTCAACTTACTACTATCAATACGTTAGCTTCTCTATAATTACAGAATTATAATATCCTACAAGTAACATCAATTCAATAATCTGTTTTGTAGTCTATCTAGTAATCTAAACTATCATCTCATCTGACAAGATAAGGGTGCAAGAATATTAAGAAAAACTCGGAAATGTGCCTCTTTTCAGACTCGACCTATATGTATAATTTTCAGTCAGCTCGATGGAAATGGTATCAACAGTACAGAGTAAAAATATAAAATGATGCAACAAAAATTTGAGCGAACCTCACAATACATTAACTAACATGAATCCGGAGTTGGCAGAATGTATGGTAATTTTTAATAAATCAGATACGCTAAAAAAGCTAGAATATTATCCATATTTTTAGCACATAACGGGTCTGGAAATAATCAGTATAGCATTGAGTGCTTAATTACACGCACTTGTATTTAGATAAACTATTTTAAAATGCAATAGAATCATAGTTATATTATTTGTTATTAATTGTTAAATAAAATAAGGGGGGGGGAACGAACAATAGAAAGCTCGACCTGTAATTGAAAAGCATGAATACACATTCAATGTAGTAAAAATTTCAATAACTCCAAGACTACATTTATTTTTTAAAAACTCAATTTTCAGAAGTGCATTTCTAGGTGTTATGTAAAGCTAATGTTACTTATTTTAGCTTTTTCATTGTACTACAATCAAAGTAATTTTAGTAATTTGAGTAATTAGAGGTTTGTATATTTAACATAGGAAAAAAAATTAGGTGAGAATTCCAAGAAAAAATTGTACGTAACAATAAAAAATCCTAACATATTAAGGATTCATTTCTTATATATTTTTAATGTCTTTTTAACAATGAATTAAATTTACAGTGTGTCCCCCCACCCATTTCAAAATTGTACTTAACAAAATATCGTCAATAATCGATAATTAATGTTATGATTACTTCATTCTCGTAAAATGACGACATAATATCTGTATTTAACGATGAAAGCATTTAGTGGCGATTTCAGGCACGTGCGCATCGTTACTTCGGACAAAATAAAAAAAAATGACGTCTCCTCAGGAAAAAGCACACACTACTCTGTGGTTTGCTGAATATAAGTCAGTGATTTTAATGAAACTTAAGTTCAGAAGAGAGTTTTATTAGGTTCCATCTTTAGGTAGAGTGCTTAAAGAGTGATATGATAAATTTCTGGCAGAAGGAAGTGTGCTGAAATCATTCGAAGGTACTGGAAAAGATGTTTCAAAACAATAAGTTGAAACAATACGCATATGGTTGCCTAACACCCCTACGAAATAAATCTGGATGGCATTACTGGAAGTGGGAAGTGGAAATAATATACGGTTTTGCACGGGCAACTTCGTTGCAGGCTTATGAAGATTAAGATAAGCAGCACCTACAACCGAATAACAAGCCGAAGATGTTGAAATTTGCAGTGAAAATGTTGCTATGATTTGAGAATGATTCTCGATTTTTAAATCACATTTTTTTTCTCTGATAAAGTTCCTATCTCTTATTTGTGAAAGAGTAAATATGCATTATGCACGAATCTGGGGTTCGAAAAATCCCAATCCTGTGATGGAGTTTGTTCGTGACACCCCCAAAGTGAATGTTTGGCACGGTAGGTTATACAACCAAATAATTGGCCTTTTATTTTTGATGAGAAGACAGCAACAGGAGAAGTTTATCTTGATATGCTGGAACATTTGATTTTCCTCAACTTCAATATTTATATCCTTCGATTATTTTTCAAAACGACGGTGCTTCACATTCGAGGAGTTTTCATGTCAGGGAAGCATAAAATGTGATTTTCCCAAACAAGTATATTGGACGTGAGGACCCAATACTATGACTCCCTCTTTCCTCAGACATTATTTCCCTTGACTTTTTAAAGGGATGTGTCAAAGATAAAGTTTCTGCCACAAAAAATAATTCTGTAAATGAATTGAAAACCAGAATTACAGTTGCAATTACATCAATAACTCCTGCTATTCTACATAACATTTGGTTTGAAATTAATTATCACTATATATATTCTCCGGATCACCGAAGGACTACATGCAGAAATGTATTGATTTTTTAAATTAAACTTGTGTGGTAAGTTACCCTTTCATATGTTACTATTTTTTTTTTATTTAAATGCATATAATTTCATGCAGTGACACATACAAATAGGGTACTTTTGAACGAGATATTCTGTAAATTACACAGCTTTCTATAATCCCCAAACAAAGGCTATGTCTTGTACGATAGAATTATGTCTCAGAAAATGCTTAACTTTCCTTAAAGAAATACAAAAGGTCAAGGAAAAAAAACCAGTAAAAATTGTTTTGGCCTCATTCAACAAATGTTGCTCGCAATCACATACAATTTCATTATATCCTGTCAGCATATTCATATGAAGTGCAAATGGATACTAGTCAAAGTTCCTTTTCTTTAAAAGAGGAAATAGATCCTCATTAAAGTTATAGTTGAAAAGAGAAATTAATATAAAGTTCCTTCTTTAATAATTATTTATAGATCAGAAAAGTTTTAGTTTTAAAATTAAGAGTACAGTTCATTGTCTGGGTTTGCTGACTTGTTCACAAAATTGCAACTGGCTATTTCTGCTGTCCAGAAACAGCTGTACGATGAAAGGTACGGTCATGGCGAGTGTAGAAACATCGTGAATAATTTTCAACGCCTTCTGGGTTATCTTGAAAACACTTAAACCACTCAAAAACACGTGCAAGCGATAAACATTCAATGCAATACATTTCTTTTAACAAGTTATAAGTTTCAAGCGGTTTTTCCAAGTGTGAAATTTCACAACAATTTGTTGTTCTATTGCTATACTTATCATTTTTCGGTCGAAACAAAACAAAAGGACTCTAGTGCGAACGACGGCTACGGGTATACGGATTTGTTTACAGAAGTTAGAGGCACTGCTTTCAAGAGAGAAGGCTTCACTCTAAACAGCTGTCGGGCACTAGGACATGGCGCATGCGAACTTCTTCTGTAGCAGCGTCAATCTCATTATTTTATGGACCACGCCAGGAATAAGAAAGTGCATTCAAAAAAGCAAAGCTGTTCTTAGAGGATTTGTATAATAACATTTTTTTTCTAATACTTGAAATATTTTGAAATATTTTTATGATCTGAAAACCCACTAATGATTGATCCAAAGAAACACAAAACTATAGCGCAAATCGGAGGAAAAATGTTATTCCACAAAAATATTCATTATCTTCTGCTACTTCGGGTGTATTTTATTGCATCTTTATTTGAATACACTAATCTAGATTTGTGGGTGAAATCAGAAATTTTATAGGATTGACATTAAGTTCACGAATTTGAAATAACTGGTAGACGATATCCTTGAGGATTTGCGTGGCTTTCTGATACTTTCTTTGCCAGACGTCGTTTTCTGAAGAGTTCTAGACTTTAAACAGGAATGTTTGGAACAATCTCGTTAAGTTAGAAGGGGAGAGGAGGACACTTGGATAACTCTCTCTCTCTCCCCTTAGGAAAATCCTATTAATATAAACTAATCTTTTTGATTATCTAATACATTTATACTAATATAAAAAATCACTAGTTTGTTTAATAGCTTGATATCATTTTGTGCTAATGAATTTGAAATATCACACGCAACTTTAGCATAATATATTTACTTTCTTATTTAACGACGATCCCAAAGCAAAAATCTAGATCAGAAATAGAAATTATGTGCTTGAGTTCATATTAAACAAAAAAGTTTTGTAATGCGAAACTAACAAACCATATTTTAAGCTCAAAACAAGACAACACATAAATAAAACTCTTACTTTGAATATGTATGACAAATTAAAGTAAAAATTAATTTTCATTAAGATGCATTTTTAAATTCTTTAGTAGTATAATACATTACTTTATGGAAAGCTGCTTTCATTACTTGATTCTCAAAATATTATTCTAGTATTAAAAGCATTTTCAATTTTTTATTAATTCTGCAAATGTATTTAATATGATAATTATAAAAACATTTTCATCTGAAGGTGAAATTCAAAGCTTAGTAAAAATCATGATATTAATTAAAGTATAACTAGTGAGAACCCTTAATACCTTTTATGTGTTGTACCGATTTTATCAAAGTTTACTTTTAGTTTCGAGAAAACAAAAACTTTTAAAACGAAAAAAAGTCATATGAAGTGGAAAAGATATAATAAATTCAAAATAAAGTTAATTAATTTCATATGTAATAAAATAAAATACTGATATTAAAATAATTTTTAATTAATACATATGTTTCTTCTTCATTCATATTCAGACAATTTTGTTAGTTTAATGACTAAAAACTACCTTTATACATATCAGCTGTAAGAGATAATTTCAAAGTTTAACATTTTTGAAATCAAACAGTTTCTACTTAAATGTGTCCCAGAAATGAAAATTAATCTTTAATTAATGCTTCGGAAAATAATATTTATTTGTTTTGTTCATAAAATTTAATTACAAAGAAACAGTTAAAAATTTCGTCTTTGAGATTCTACTATGGAGAACAGAAATTTCAAATACTTTATGTTTTTTTTTATTATCATATATTAATTATTAAATCTTTAAAATAGATGATTTTTGTAATTATACAGTATAGCTGAGTACATGTTAGATTTAAAAGAAATTATCTTTTACCTAAACACCATTTGAAAACTTTTAAAGCAGAGAAAAGTAATAATTTTCCTTTATAAATAATGACAATAATTAATTGCTTTTAAATTACAGTCCTACAAGAAATATTCATACAATTTTATTTATGTTGCCTTCAGACATAATTTATTTAAATTATAAAATAGCATTAACCATTAGCATCAGCATTAACCATTAATAAATTAATTAGTATTTGTTAACATATTCAGTGATACGAGGGGATATCGTAAAGCTTTAATTATTACTAAGTAATAACCAAAAGGTATCTGGATAAAATTTTTGCATTTATTTATCCTTTATCATTTATTTTGCATTTTAATTTATCCTTACGTACATAACGTTGTAAATAAAAATTATTAATGATGATTTCCTTCCAGGAACACGTAGATTGAAGCAGTTCGCAATAAAGAGAAGTTAAAGAATTGAATCTGTGAAGTTTTACAATAATGTGGTCTGTCAAAGGCCAAGAACCGCTGGAAGAAACGTATAACTCTCTGGACTGTGACTATGTAGTGAAGTATCAAGAATAATTAAATTAAGTTTTTATCTATTGATTATTTTTAGTAATAATTAAAACCTTACAATACTGTGGGTTATTTCAAGTTACGGTCTCCAATAACCAATAAAATCAAAATTAATAGCTGTAATTTACAACAAAACACTATATACAGCAGGATCAAGTAATATGCGGAATAAATTTTATCCAGATATCTCGATTTTCTTAATAATCATTAAGATTTTACGATACCCTCTTACATAATCGAGATATATACTTAATGGTTAATTAACCTTCATATAATTCCTAAAGAGAGCCCATGATAAGAGTGAGGGAAAAATTGTGGTTACAGCTATTTGTTTCAATAACTAAAACTTTTTATATCTTCTGTACAAACAGATTAATTAATTTTTATGATGAATGAATCATTTTTATTTAAACATTTTAGCAATTGATTTGAGATTTTTTTTTTATCTTTCTTAAACTATTTTCACTCTGAAAAAATCATACACTTTTGTTACTAAATATTTTTAAGTTACTAAATATTATACTCTATATACTAAGGTGTTAAATTATGCTGAGTGTTATAAAACTTATAGAAGTTTTATTTCAAAATTATGTGAGCTCTTTGATTAATAGAACGTTAGATGTATGATTATCAGATTATTGTATAAATGAGAAATTGATAAATTATTGATTATTGATTATTGATAAATTATTGATAAATTTTATATTATTTGGTTCTTCAAAAGAGGGGCTGGAATTTGTAACGACTACTTTTCATTGCTCAGCTCCATATCTTAATGAATGAAATAGTTATATGCAAAGTTTTTCAAAGAGTAGATTTAGCCACCAAAGATGCGCATTTTTTATAATTATTATTGAATTACTCAATTAAATATAAGAATTAAAGTAAACGATGAAATATCGAGAAATGGACAGTAGTAATCTTTTCCAATATTAAAATTAAGGGAAACGATAAACTATTAAATCGAATATATGTATATGTATATATATATATATATATATATATATATATATATAAGGATCAACTAATAAATTCTTAGCTTGCCACTTCACTTTTGTATGATTCAATCACTTTACAAACAGCTGAATTTTATCTGAATACTTCTACCATAATATTCATCTCAATCCTGCAAGTTGTTATCTTATACCTTCCTTTTATCTATTTATTTATATATCATAATCTCTAAATTACTTCACTTATAACTTCTGTCTTCATCTAATTTACCTAATAATGTTTCATTTCGGTTTAGAAGAAGTTTTGTAATTTTATGTAATTCAATATAATATAAAGTTCCCGAATTTAGTGAAGAGAAAATTATGATTAGACTAACGTCATAAATTCACTTTACCTTTTTAATATTTCAAGAACATTCAAAAATATAATTTTAGTCAACATCTGCAAATTATCAAAAAAAAAAAAAAAAAAAAAAAAAAAAAAACACTGCAATTTTGCTTTAAAATGAAAAACTTCGTTACTCAGAAATTAACATTTAACAAAATACCACAAATTAAAAGAATTTTCACAAAACTTAATTTAACTAGGAATTAAACATTCTTTAAACTAATGAAAACTCAAATGTTTATTAAAAGGGGAAAATAATAAGAATTACAGTCCCTAAAATAATAGAAATCTGAAGCTATTATTTAAAAACGGGAAGAAAAAAATAAGTTTACATAGCGAAAGACTGATACATCTGGAATAAAATACGATCGCTGCATTGGTCGTGATTCCCCCATATCCTGCATGAGGGAAAATAATCCGACTCTTTTAATATAGATCATCTATCTATCTCAGATGTTCTACCAATACTGTCCATGATCCATCCATCTGGCGGGAAGAAAACGAGCTTTCCGTTTTCGGAGTGGAGGAATGTGTAAGATCTTGCCTCCCTCCGCCAAATCCCACAAGCTGTATCGATTGACAAGTTTCTTCATAGATTTCTCGATAGATGATGTTCCACCACCCCTGAATGTTCGATACGCCCCTCTTTCTATTGTCCGAGCCCTCACTTAGATAAATTGTCAGGTCTCGGCCCTCTCGATTTCTAAGTTCCCTCGCTTTTTGAAGTGGCTGTCTGTCCTCTTCTTCGGTTTCTCTTTGGTTGCATCAGCAATGGTAAGGAGGTCGGTCGTGTGGAGAATGGTGCTATTTTTCAAACCTTATCATTTGTCTTGGCCATGTAGCACAAACAAAAACTACAGAACGAATGAAATCGCTTGCGTAAGGGTCCTTGGAGGTATCATCGTAATCGAGGGTGGGTTTTTTTCTGCTCTTTTTTTGCAGGGAAAGTCAGTTTTGGTAGGGGAATTTTCGCTAGAGTAAGCTGTCCATTACCGGGTTCCGGTAAAGTATTTATGCTTGGGCGGAAATCATAGAAGCGATCAGAGGGAAGAGGGTTATAACGGATATTAATGATGGATATGTGATTGGCGGTGTCTTATTAAGAAGATGTCGGGAATGGTTTGGGGGGAAGGGACAAGCCACAGGAAGAAAATTGGATCAAAGAAAGATTCTTCTCAAAGTCAGGCTTTTCTTTCTCTAAAATAGTTTTCTTATGTAATGTGAAATAATGTTAATTATTGAATGAATCCCGATAGGAAATTGTTGAGATGATAGAATTTCCTTTTATTTAACTTTTACAAATATTTTAAATGAAAATTTTGGATATCAATTAAATTTGATTACATTGTTTTTTAATCATAACTAGAAACCTTATTCTAACTCTAAGAGCTGTGATACACTTATATCATTTTGTTAGTGCTCAGTATTTTATTCCACTGCTATCAAACCATTCTGTAAGTAGCTTAACTTTTATTAGTTTTCACATACATAATTTAATGTTGCATAGTAAATGATTTCCTTCTAAATTGTTATTTTTTCCTTCATAATTTCTCTGAAATTTATTTCAAATACATATTTTCTAACGTCACAAATTATTTTATAAGTAAGCAATTCTCCTTCGTACTTCATTATTTGTTTTTATTAGTTAATTAATGGCGCGTGTTTTCAGAATTTTTAAGAAATACGATTACTACTGCTAGCTTTCTGGTTTGGAAAAAGATTGAGATTAAATCTAAAATAAAATTACTAATAGTTTGAATACAACGTATCTATTCACTTTTTTCGGTTTTTAAAACAAAAAGATTTAGTTCCATTACGACGCATACATTAGCTTTCTAAGACCTTCAGTGATCATAAAATATCCATTGCTAATACCTCTAATTATTGTAAAGAAATTTATTTATTTTTCAAGTTTTATGAGACTATTTTATTTTTATATATATCACTTTCTTTTGTCTGCTTGACTAATAATTAATGCGTCTACAAATTCTTTTCTTTCAGTTTATTGTTGAAAATGAGAACGCTTTGTGTTTTTTGCTGTGAACTTTCTTGGCATAAGTAACAAGCCTTTCGATTACTTAAAGTTATTTAATAATTAGCGACTTCTTAATACATTCTACTTTGTATTGCCGTTTTAAACCTTAAAAGGAAATGATTCCGTTATATTTGTCGCTCACTTGTTTCAACTTTTTTCTCTTGTTTCCTTTCATATTATTGCACTAATATTTGTATTTAATATCATAATTTGATATTGAATTAGAAGAAAGCACTGCTTAAAGTCATAAAAAAAAACATTTTTAATCACACACACACACTACCACACACACATACCACACACACACACACACACATATATAATATATATATATATATATATATACACACACACAACCTTTCTTAGTCACACCAAGGTGGGTGCAGGAGCTACAACCTAGATTCTCCTGTTAATACTTTGGGTCACATCTATTGTAATTCCAAATTTAATTGCAGTCTAGTTGCTTTCCCGGTCCTTCCCTAACTCAGTCATCCAAACAAATCCCTCTCTTCATTGGTCATCTAGCTCCATTTGGCTCTTGGCCATCCTCTCTTTCTCTTTCCACCTTGTGTCTACGTCAGCGCAACTCTGTGTTATCATTTGATGTCCTCTTGTCCAATCCATGCCCAGTTTCTGTTTAATTTTGGGCGTGATATATGTTAGAGTATTAGTTTTGTTATACAATTCAAAATTTGAAATTCTTATTGAGGCAGATTACCTTTCTATTTTAAGAATCTTTTGAGGCACATAGTTTGAAATAATTTAAGTTTTGACTTTGTGATTTATTGAGTTGCCATTCCTCATTCCCCTTTAAAGAAGAAGAATTAAATACTATTGAGTGAATGATGTAATTTGTGTTCATACTTTTATTGTAGTTTCCTGAATTTATACATTGTTCTTGAAGAATCTTGGACTTTTCTCTCTAGTTTTTTATATCTTGATATGTATCTCTCTTTTCTATATTGTAATTCTAATGTATGAAAAACAGTCTGTCTCTTCAACTTTGTCTTGATTCTATTAGAAGTGGATCTTACTTTTATATTTATTTTCTTTACATTTGTTTTTTATTTTCCATTCATTTTAGATACTTGTTAGTAATATCCTCTTTTCTTCCTTCTGCTATCAGCAAAACTTGTAAACAATAATATATCATCAGTGAAGTCAAAATCTTTCAGTGTGTAATTGAATTCCAGCGTGTTCTATGTTATTTAAAACTATATAACTATCTAGTCTATTACACATTGAAAGCAAACATCGGATAGAGGCATCTACTCCATTCCTCTTTTGAACAATGTCTCTGATGTTTACAATAACCTCTTGTGCTCTGTTACCACAATACAGGATTTCTGACAATATTAAATAATTAGGGTTTGAGTTTATTAAGTATTAGGTATGAATGGGTAATTAGGTGGTATTAATAGGTTTAGGTAAAAAAAAAAAAAAAACTTCAAATAAACGTATATAAAAAAAAATCAATAGCGAGCGTTTTTTTCTCTTGTAAGGAGTAGAATATTAAAGATATATTCAATACATTATTTATTTTCAAAAATTAACACTACAATCTAGTAAACACCACATAATTTAAATCTTTATTCAAAACACAATATTTGACTTTACTAGTAATTTTGTTCAATTTCCTGTTTCGAAACTGAGAGAACAATACTTTATATCGTTCCCTATAACTTCTGAATAATGGCAAAGCATTTCTCAGGCAACGCCAATCTACGTGTTACATTCGAAAAAAAGTGGAGAACAATGCCGCAGACTGGAGTGAGAATGTTTGCTTTGAAATTGAAATATCTCATGATTCAGCTTATGTTCATGAAACTTAGAGGAAAATATATTATGATAAACTAAAATAACATTTTGTGTAAAACTTGATTCAAATTTAATACTGCCAAAAAACATTGAATAACATTAACAGTTTTTTTAACATATTACTTTTCCAACTGAGTTTACCTTATCATTATACTTAGTCAGATGAATTAAATATTTAATATTACTTAATATTATTTTATTTAATAAATTGAATTGTTTGAAAAAAATTAATCTCAACAAGAATTATATCCGAAATCATGCATCCAATCACCAATAATACAAGTAAATAAATCACAAAGCATACAAAAAGTTCTAAAACTTTTCAATCTTCATCCACTGTTTGAAATCTTCAATTTCCACTTTTGTATTCATCTATTACTATATATATATATATATATATATATATATATATATATATATATATATATATATATATATATGTGTGTGTGTGTGTGTGGTGTGTATGTATATAAGCCAAACATTGATTTTATCCTAATTATTTGATTTTATTGCCAAATTCAGAAACGCATGGGGCTGAATATTTTGGATACAGAGCTACAGCCAAAGGAGGATCACATCATTTATAGTAATTTATTTGATAAAGAGATGCATTCAGTTTAAGATAATTAAAATGCCATACTGGGAAAGCAATATTCATTTATCCATATACAAACATTATATTAAACTTGCATCAGCAATCAATTGCATGTTACAAATGACAAAGACATTCAATGTAATATTAAGAAAGTATAAGAAAATGTATTGGCCACGATTATCCAGACAGATTTTAAAAGAGTTATATCCCCCAATAATTCATACATTTAAGTTTTATTTTGATGTTCTGTGATTTCCATGAGTGACTCTTTAGAGACTCTAGAAAGATAGCTGGAAATATCAATATGTAAATTGTATCTACATCTAAAAATTTGTTTTATATAATGATTTCAATAGAATCTTAGTCTACAACAGATTTCTCTCTTATATCGTATTTTTTTAATATTTTACAGCTGGAGTGTTATTTTCAACTCTAATACTCTGGATTGGTGACTTATCTTCAAAAAAAAAAAAAAGGTGCACCTTATACATATGGGCTATTACCTTTCACATTCATGCATTTTCAAAACAACCACCACACAACATTAGGTCAAAAGACAGCTAGTTAATGGTCTAGTTGTGAAGATATTTTGAAACATTTTTGTATTATTACACACATTACAAACACATATTTCACTCAATTGAATTTTGAATAATTTTAACAAATAAAATTTGATTTATGTATCATTTAAATGATTTCTGGTCACGATTGGCTTTATTGGTGGATTTCCTTTTCAAATATTCTATTTTGAACTTTTTTTACAAATAAATCATTAGTTAAGTACTATTGACTTTCAAATTTTATCAAGCAACAGTGCATGGTGGTGGACATAATCATTTAAAAAAAGTTCCTTAGCCTATTGCCCTGAGGTTCATGATCACTCTCAAAGACATGATTTTTGCCTTTACAATTGTGAAATTTTAATTGATTTTCTGCTGAAAACGTGGATTAGGGTATGTAATTTTAAAAGTTTAAATCTTTAACTGGAAATATTTAATTATAATGTTTTATTGTTTCGAAAAATCTTATAATTTTTAATTCAATAGTTTTAATTGATATTATTTTTTAATTGAATATTCTACTGGATATTTTAATGGATATTTTAAACGGATATTTTAAAATGGATAATTTTTAATTGATGTAATTTTCTTTTTTATTTTGGATAATTTTCATTAATTGGATAATTTAATACTAGATGGTTTTCTTGGATTAAAAAAATTTTAATTGGAAAGATTTTAGTGAAGAATATATTTTATTAGTTCGAAAACAATTGTTTTGAAAATAATTAGTAACCACTGAGATATCTCACATTCAATTTTTCTTCTTTGTTAATTGTTTATTTTCTTTAAATTACAAATTGAATTTTGAGAATCCATTTCTACCCAAGATGCATTGAGGGAGGGTTGGTATCATAGGAACTGTTTAATCCCACACCTCAGTCCCAGTCTGAATATGCATGTTTTGTTTTGTTGGGTATTTCTCCAAATTATTCTTTTAGTTTCAAATTTGATTCAATTTCATCTTTTTACTTAATTTTATAAATGTTTTGTTGATTTTGGATTTTAATTACCTCTTTTTCTTTTTATGTTTTTAATTATAAATTCATTGTTTTTATCTATATATATATATATATATATATATATATATATATATATATTGTTCTTGACTAACAATCTACTAAACACCAGAAGGATAAACCACTGCAAAGCTCATCTGTTTCGTCATTTGCTCAAATTATTCTAAAAAAGTTCTAAAACTGACGATGTGTTATGTATTTGTTTTTAATTAAATCGATTTGAAAAACATCTTCCGTCACATTTCTTCTCATTTGAAGTACTCCGCTAAGTGGATGCTCTAGGGCTGCTTTTACTTCTTATAAAGAAGTATGTGAAATATGTGTAATTTTAGAATCAT
Source organism: Nephila pilipes (assembly GCA_019974015.1). Classification (NCBI taxonomy): domain Eukaryota; kingdom Metazoa; phylum Arthropoda; class Arachnida; order Araneae; family Nephilidae; genus Nephila; species Nephila pilipes. Next base: position 3,789 of record BMAW01059187.1, on the reverse strand, counting down.
TTGTTTACGAGTAAAATGAGGAGGTTTTGAATTCTCTATCATTGCGTGAGTACTATGAGTCGCAACACAAGTTGAACACACGCAATATTTTGAACTTTGTTCACTTCATCAAATACATTTCTCATTACCTTTCATACATTTTCTTCTTACTAGGTACTTTTTTCTGTCAGATCTACCCATTTCCACCTTAACATTTTCGTTTGTAAATACATTAGCTGACAAAATCAGCCAATTGCGGAACATCCTGAAAGTCTGTAGAATCGTCTAGATGTATAAATTCAGTACAAATTTAAAAAAAACACACATCATGCACATGAGCTCTTACAATTTGAAATACGATGTTCACCTTTGAATGGGGTTTACATAAGAACCTATGCAATAAATGTGCAGTTTTATTATTTGGACAAATCTGTAACTACTTCTCCTCCCATGCTTTTAATAAATTTTCCCTTCGACATATAGACGTTTAACGCGAGAAATAATTCAGTTTTCAACAAAAACACTAATAGTTTCGTTTTTTCTGTTATGATCGTGATCGCGAGACATGAGTCCTTGATGTTTATAAACCAGTTTGCAAGACTTAAGTAAGTCTCAGCTTGTAATTTTAAATCTAGATATTCAACTAAGTTCACAATAGTTTGCAATTTTTTAACTTTACAAATAAGATACAACAACTTTTTATCACACACACACACACACAATACCACACACACACACACACACTACTACCACACACACACACACACACACACACACACACACACACACACACACACACACACACACACACACACACACACACACTGTCGTAAAAAAACAAAACAATTCTACCCATTTTTCTGAAAGATTCCATTTTCTTGTTCTTACTTCCACTTTTCGGTGTTTTCCGAAGCCTTGCTATCAAAAAATTTCTATAAAATAAATACATGTCTAAAAATGAAGTAAAATAATTTAATTTACTCCGTGGAAAAATTTCTGTATGGAAACAAGTTTAAATAGTTTAATAAGAAAGTTTATTAACTAGGGTTTTTAATGAAGTCCAAAATAGGACTTAAAGCTGATAGAAAAACTATCACTGAAATACATGACCACCTACAAAGTTGCATAAATATTCTGCTTACGTCAGTGTATCGTTGCTCAAGTACACTGATGGTGCTAGCAGTGTAAATCTATACGGATTCATTTATTATTAAAAAATATATTAGACATAAGAAATAAACAACACAACGTTTGTATAACAAAATATTGTAAAACTAGTTACTTAGTAAATTTAAAAAGATTCACAAAACCTGTGAATATAATTTTTAAGAAAAAAGAAACGGATTTAAATTTTCAGTGAGAGTATCATTTTACTCGATGAAAAGCTACAACTGCCCACCTTCATTTATTTAATGAAAGTTCTGCTTATGAGGGAAGCACTAGTTTCCAGTTATTTAATAATCATTACTCCATCTAATAATTAAATAATTTTACCTACTATAATACTTTTTTTCAAACAAAGTAATGAAAAACAAGATTAGACAATCGAAAGCTTCATGTTTAATTTTGTTAACATAACATTAGGTTTGCCATATTCTTAAATCCCAAATTGAGGACACCCTAATCTTAATTTTATGATATCTTACGGAATTTTTTTTCACATATGCATATTTTTAGAATCATTCCCACTCTTCACAATGTTTGATTTTTTTAACAATTATTCGCGGATATAATAAAAAATGTCTTCTGGTAAAATATCTGAAGATAACTGACGTAATTGCTTTGGTAGAATCCATCTGTTAATCTATGTCTCTCATTTGTTCACCGTATAACATCAACTCACGTAATGAGAAAAACTAAAGAAAAAAAAAAATCATAAAACTTATTAGAATCATAACTAAATGAAGAATTTATATAACAAGCCGGCTGTAATACATCGAGACCAATAACCATAGAGGAGAAGGGGAGAATTATACTAAATTGCTAAAACATTTCTGTTTAGAACTTAAGGTTCATAAATCCCTTACAGTGAAGTGAATCGATTGTTGGCTATATATAGATCGTGATCTTCAATTTATATACCTAAAAAACAATCAAATTCAGCTAAGAAATAATTCAAAAAATTTGGAAATTCGGACAAAAGAAAGAAATTATATAATTGTGTTCCGACAGTTCGCTTGATGCGTAAAATGCCAAAAATAATGCTAAATTGTGTGTGTCAAAGCAATTGATTAAACTATTTCCTTTGTTCAAAGATCAGAGCCAAGTGCAACAACATTGTGGTCTTTTAAAGGAGCGCTTCCCTCGTGATCGTTATAATTCATCTGAAATGAAAAGGTTTAAAAACTTTTTATTCGAAAAATACTTGAAAAAGTAACTTAACTTGCTTAAAAAGTTAGCGATAAGTAACTCGAAAAATTTTTAAGAACATTTACCGAAGAAAGAAAGTAACTCTTTATTTGAAAAAGTTACTTGAAAGAGAGAAGTAACTTTTAATTTTAAATGTGACTATACGAGTTATTTAACTGGAAGAAATTTTTTTAACCTTATATATAATATTAAAAGTTACTTGAATGGAAGTTATTTAAAGTAAGTATATATAAATTTAAAGCAGTAGAGGTATTAAAACTCTTTTTATAGTTGTATTTTAACTTCATCTCTGTAACATAAGAAAATGCTTGTCTTTCCGTAATATGGCTTACGGAATTTATTCAACATCTATCGAAAAAAAATTTCAGAAACAGCTAAAAGTATCCAGACTAAGGTTTCCATTCCCCATATAACATTGGTCAAAAGTAACATCAATACAGAAACATATTATGAATTAAAAAAATTAAATAACACACTAAAATAAACTAATAATAAAATTCAAAGAAATGTTTCATTCATTTTTCAGTCTGAAGAATTTCTTATGCTTATCAGAAGATTAATTTTAAACTCTAAGAAAACTTTATTTGCATAGTGAATAACAAGCTTTTATTTTCAAAAACAAATGCTCATATTCTTTGAATCAACCATTTTTCTAAAGATATAATTGATTATATATATATATATATATATAATCATAACAAACTATTTAAGAATCAAACAATTGAAAACAAAACAAAGTAATAGAAAAGTGAAAATTTAGAAAAATAAAGAAATGTAATTAACACTGTTCCAAACTTCGGAATGGAATAATATGCCTTTATACCAATAATTGCAGATCTAACAATCACACTTCAGTTAACTACTTTATAAAACGATTTTAATAAACTAAGAATCAGAAATTCAACTATAAGAAAAAAGAACGATGGAATATATCGCATTACACTTAAAATTATTTAAAATATTTTAATTCCGATTAAAATTTTAACTAAAAAGAGTTATGTTAATTAAATCACTTATTATGAAAAAAGGTAAACAGACTAAAATATAATGTAACAAAAAACATACAAAGGACACGTCATCATAATTGTAAAATATGGAACCATTTACTCATGTTGATATGACAAAATCACAAGCAAAATGAAAATTTTTACATAATCCAAAACAGCTGAAACAATCAAAATAAAACAATTACAATTGAGTAAACTCTTAAAAAGTTTTCACCGACTCGTCACCATTCTTTTTCACCATGAAGGAATTCAACTCAAAATAAATATCTTGAGTTATTGCTTTAAAGAAAACCAAGGAAAATTATATATTTTAATCTACTTATCATGAAAACATATTTTATATATACATATATATACATATACCTATACATACATATACCCATACATATATATACATATACCTATACATACATATACCCATACATATATATAC
>BMAW01059186.1:0-23978 GCA_019974015.1 Nephila pilipes | reverse complement strand
ATGATTGCCTTTAAATGTATGATTAATATCATGGTAATGATACTACTTAATTCTCACCGAATATTATCATGAATTTATGTTACCTAACAACTGTAATTCCGTCCGTTAAGCCCCCCCCCCCAAAAAAAAATATCGCACCTTTATGCTTGTAGTTAAAAGTTATCAACCGACCAATACCAACTTTAAAAAACCAATTTCGAATCCATTTTCGTCGCCATTTCTGTTAAAAATGGATTTCGGAAAGAGGACTTTAATCTTCCCACAACTTCTTAAAAACTATAAAGATTTCTTCTTTTTTTTCATAGTTACGGAGACCATAAAGTTTTATCGTTTGTATGGCATCAGGAGCAATATTTGGTCCAAAATGAGAAAAACTTTTCGATTTTATTTTCCTGAGTTTGGCAACAGCATCTTTATAGAAGTCTATAATGGAAAAATCCACTATTTATAGCTAGCCAATAGATGAAAAGCGTTATAAAAATCAAGACACACTTTATTTCGATTTCTTTCTTTGTTTGAAGAATCTATTTTGAAATTTCTATTTTTAGTTTTACTGTCTAGTGGAAGATATTTTTTCCTTTACGCATTTTATTTTTAAAAAATAACAAATAAATTATCTTTTTTTTTTTTTTCGAAAATTGTTATAAGAAACATCTTTAAAAATAATGAAGAATATTTGGGAAGTAAAATATACTAATGTATGAAAAATCATAGCTAAAGAATTTTGAATGAAACCTACTTGAATGTTTTCTTTTAATACTGCAGTATTGCATCTTAATGAATTTATTTAAGATTTTACTGTATTAAAAAAAATCATGTCATTTCATTTTAATGTGATTTCAGATATTTTTATCGTTTTTTTTTTTCTTAACTAATGCCTGATTTTATACTTTTGCTATTATTTAATCTTATTTACGTCTTAACATTTCTTTTGTTAACATTGAAGGAGTAAGTGCTTTTCATTATGTGTAATATAAGCAATAAAGCTGGCTGCTTTGATCAGACTGAATCCAAATGGTTAGAATAGCAAGCTTGTGACTGACGCTGTTTCGGAAGGGTCACTGGCTTGAATCCTGATTCCACTAAAGACACGTTGTACAGAGGATATTCTTCACATTAAATCTATCGGTTCTTACATTGGCATGATGTAGAATTTAGAACAAAAGGTCCCGATGTCGTCCTTGTCACTTGGTTTAGGATTGAGTGATCCATTGCCATTAGCCCTCTTGTTGCTTCCAAATACGACGTTAATAAACAATTAATATAACCAACGAATTCCAAACATTATATTGAGGCCTCGATAGTCTCATGGTCATGATCATGAACAAATGACTGGCGTTTTTTTCATCGAGTCGTAGGTTGGAGTCCTGATGCCCCTAAAAACTCTCTGTGTAGCGAGGCTTGATGACAGACTAGATTTATATGATGCATATTAAATCTATCGGGGCTCCGAATCTCCAGTTGTCATGGTGTGAAAGTTTGAAGAGGGAGGTTCCAACTCAGGTATCGTCCTCGTCATTTGACAAAGGCTCTCGAAATTGAAGGTTCGTTGCCAATAGTCCTCGTGTTGTTTTCAAGTGCGACTTTGATAAACAATCAATCAATCAACTAAATATTGTATATTAGATGCATAAAAACTCTTTCTGTAATTAATAATTCAAAACAATTGTAAATTAATGTGGTAAAATTGATTAAATTTGAGTAACTGTGTAATTTTTCTAAAAATTTATACATTTTATACATTTAAAAAGAAAATATTTTTTGATTATACTTTAATTTTTACTAGATTTCTAATGATCAAGTCTCGGCATACTTGTTGTAGTCATTCATTGAAGATTTTCATTAAAGATTATTGCTGTTCTTTATGCCCTGTAAATGTATACGTTTTGTTATTGTACTGCCTTTCCAGTGGGTCCCATCCCATTGTGGTCTTCGGGGCAATGAAACAGCTGATTTTTTAGCAAAAAAGGGAACTGCTATCCTCCAAAAGTATTGTAGACATCTGCCCTTACATTCTGCTAAATTAGAAATCAAGAGAAATTTTAAGAAATCATTTCCTCATGCAATTTCTTTTCCTGATAATGATAAGTCCTGGGATGTTCTCCATGGATACAACTAAGTCCCAGATTTACCCCGTGCTGCTGCTGTGGCTTTGTGCTTAGACTTTTGCCCGGACACAATTGTCTTAGTACCTACTTGTTTCGATTTAACATTATCATCTCACTTATATGTGTTTTATGTGATTCCGGACAAGCGATGGCTGCTGCACATCTGGACAAATGTTCTTCTTTAAATCATTTAAATTTTTTTTAAAAAAAATATTGGAGCAACGTTTCCCAAAAACATAATATTCAATGGTCTGGCATTTGTTTAATAATAATGTTACTATTCCTGTTTCAAGTTTAAACTCCTTAGACAAACTCTGATTCATAATTATTAATATGTACGAAAAATTCATTAATAATTTCAAAGATATAAGAAATTGTTTGTTTGATTATAAAACTATATGTTATTACTTAACAGGATTATAGCCTTTGCTGCTCTCTCTCTCTCTCTCTCTCTCTCTCTATCTATCTATATATATATATATATATATATATATATATATATCCATCCCACAAAAATCAATCAACTATTACGTAAGTAGTGGTAAATATGATGCATGAATGGAAAAAGTAGAGAGATGGAAAGAGACAAGTTTCAAGTTTGAAACTTTAAAAAAAAAATTACATGCTCTGGAAAGTATTAAAAATCACGAAAAGATCAAAATTCCTTGAGAAGAGCAATCCCATGGTGAATTTACAAATTTCTAATCTACCGACAATATCTGCAAGAACATTTCAAAGTATACTGTTAATTAGATTTTAAACTTCTCCTTTTGTATTAGACATTTCTTTTTTCTTTAATTGTACAGAAATTGACTTTTGAATTTTGAGTAATTTTTTCTGAGGCTTTTTTTAAGATAGTGGCAATTCATTCGTTAACAAAATATGTGCAAGGTATTTAAAACGATGCAATGAAATATCGTATCAATTTTAAGCATTCAAATTTTAGCTCTTAATGACGACTTTTTTGAAATTTTATAGGCGTAAAATCGCGCAATTTTGATGGACGACTATTTCTTCTCTTTATTTTTTTAAAAAAAATTAGTTTTTTTTTCAAAGCTTCTAATAACATAGAAAATTAAATAAATAGTAGAGAGTGAGTGAAAGTTGAGGACTAAGGCGCAAGAGCCCAATCTGTCTATGCAGCGCCAAACAGGCTGTATTTGTGATATAGACTTTAGAAAAAAATGGAAAAAAAAAGGTAAAAATTGGTTGACAAGAATAATCGAAAGTAAAAAAGGATCGCTAAGGTATCCAGTTTACTATCTTTGGTAAACATGAATTACCCATGCTTACCAAAGATAGTAAACCCATATGATAGAAAAAGATCACTAAGATATCTCGGGGTAATGATACTACTTCTTTCCTAAAGAAGATAAATCTCTGAAAGCTGAATAACTAGCAAAAAATGGGAAAAATTGCATTTCCATTACTATTTTCGAGATAAAAAATGCCAAGTTCTTAAATTCATTTCATATTTATTTTGCCTTTTTAATGACGTAATTTATAATATTTGAAAAATGTTAATTTTTTTCGGAAAAAGTTTTTGAATATCACCACATATAATATTTAAATCATGTGTGTATTGTTTGAAAAGATCAGACAGCAACTTTGGCCTTCTTCAATGCAAGGATTATTTCCAATAATTTTCAGAATTTTCTTTTTTGTATATTTGATTAATTTTTTAAAACATTTCATATCGCACCGTTTTTAAAATATAAGATTAAAGATATTATTTAAAAATAAAATGTCAAATAACACAAACAAATTTTAGAACCGAATCACAAGGTATCTGCGATGTTAAAAATCTTCGAATTTTACACACAATTTTTTTTTCTGTAAAAAAATAGAAGGCTTTGCTTCGTTGATTCTATAGATGTATTATTGAATAATTTTTCATTAACTTCGCATTTTGAAGCAACACGAGGGTTATGGGCAGAATACCCATTAGAACTATAAAACTCGCCCCTCGGGAAACAATCATCCAACTCAAACAGCATTCATTGGCAAGAAAAGAAGAATTTTTTAGAATAATAAAGGATAAGATATAAAAACTGCATGTTGGAATAAACAGCAAAAGAAGGGTTATTGGCGACGGACCTTACGATTTTGTTTCACGGTAATGAGGACTACACTTGAGTTGGCACCTCCCCCTTGTCCGTCGCTAATCTGAACCCTAAATATATCGAGGTCCCAAGTCCTCCTGTTTGCAAGCCTAGCAAACAGGAGGACTTGGGACCTCGATATATTTAGGGTTCAGATTAGTTTTTATTAACGTCGCACTAGAAGCAACAGGAGGCTATTGACGACGGACCTCGTAATTTTGAATTTCGGTCAAGTGACGAGGACGACACCTGAGCTGGCACCCCCTCTCCTAACATCCTCACCACGCCAACGGGACGACTTTGGGCCTCAACATATTTAACATGCATCAGCCCCAGCTACACGGCGGGCCTTTGGCGGCCAAGGATCGAACCCGCGACAGAGCGAAAACCTCCAATCACGAATCCGAAACCATGACCACTAGACAACCGCGGCCACCCACGATATATTTAACGTGCATCAGTAGATATATTATTTATGAGAATATAATGCATAAAAAAATTAAAAAATTCAATTTTAAAATTGTGCTCTAATACCATAAAGGAAATATATATCCTAATTTGTGCAGTTTTCTCAAAATATGCTTTTTTTCGGATTCTGGTACATTTTTTTTTTTTTTTTTTTGAATCAACTTTATACAAAGTGTTAATATTTTTCGCATTACAAAAAGTAGATTATTACCTACAAAGGGAACACAAAGTTCTTCTAATAAACACAATTTTTAAGCATTTCACGATAGATGGAAATTTGAGAGAATGATACAAATACAAAAAAAAAAAAAAAATTTTTTTTAATAATAAAAAAAAAAAAAAAAAAAAAAAATGATTTGAGAGAATGATATAAATTCAATGAAAATGATGAATACAAAACTGAATGGAAATTTGAGAAAACGAAAATAAATTATAAGTTTTTTAAAAATATTTAATTAAATTTAAACTTTGAGCTGACTATGGGTTCAGCATATGAAACGTTACGTTTATAAATACTCTCTAAGTCTTAAAGTTATAAATGCGGTGTATTTTAAGAGCAATATGTACTTAATTGTAAGTGTATGACATGCAAATATAAATACATCTGTTCATTGATTGCTCATACATCATCATTTATGTACATGAATTGATTTTCTTACGTAAACAGATACGCAAGCATACAGATATCTCGATATTTAAATATAACCCATATTTCTTTTCGCATGAAAAAAGTGGATATCATTTAAACTTAGCATAAGAGATAACCCAATTTTTCCATAAGACAAATTTACAGACAAATTTACAGTACAACAATAAGACAAATTTACAGTACAAACGAGGAACACAGCATTTGTACAGATTAGCGACACAAGGAGTACTTGTAATAGAAGTGACAGCACTTTTGATAACATTTAGTTCACGAGCTTACCAATTCCCATTACAGACAAATATCCGCAGTAATACTCTGCACTACCAAGGTAGACTCCGACAGTTTCGGGCTGGTGCACTCAGCCCCAATGGCGACCTCTTCGAATCGATTTCCAGATCAATTCCCTCCAACTACGCTTTACTCCGTGTTCTTAGCCACCCTGATTGGGTGTGACGTCATTGGGAAAATTTAAGAAAAGGTCGTAGAAATTCCGACCATCTCACTCTCTCTCTCAGTCGAGATTTCTACAAGTTCCTAAAACTTCTAGGAATCTTCGTTTTGTAGCTAAAGTTCCCAAATTTCCTGCTGAATCGCCAAAAGGGTCGCTGCATTCGTCGCCAAGATTAAGGAGTCATTGCTTAAGCTTTCCTTGGTTGACTGACGCAATCTATGCAAATGTTTCTTTTCTGTGAAAAGGGAAACATTGCAGAGAAGCGTCATTTTGGGCCCATAATATTATGAATATGTGTGGTTGTTTGTGTATTAATGGTAAATAAGGAATGTTTACATGCGTGGAATTTATGGATGCATTATGGTAAATAACGAAATTTATTTTTACATTTTTTTTTTATTTCGTAATGATACGCTATTTCCTTGCAACATTATTTTTTACCATACGTCTAAAATCAAATTTAATTATTTCTCTCATTTCATATTGTTTAATATGATTATTAAGAATTTTTATTATTTGCATCTTTAAAATTTTGTTTGCTTCACCATGAATACTACTGTTTGCAAAATTCATTACGCTACTAACATAATGATATTACGTCTGCCCAGTGGAATTGAATTTATATCGGTCTAAATTAAACCTTCGACTACAGAACGTTATACCAAAGGTAATATCGTTGTCTGGAATCGTCAATACAAGGATTGCTAACGATCATTTGTGACGTAATTTACAATGATTGCATAAGTTCTTAATGGGCCGGTTCGTCCTCGTATTGAAACAGTTATATACATCCTTTAAGTTTCAGGAATGATTGTGAAGCCTAGGAAATTGCCGTAGATCTGTTTAGAGGGGGAGTGAGTATTAAATTATTCATCGAGTATTTCTGCGTAAGATTAAGAAGAGTTTCCACTAAGAATTAAAATGCAATTCAAAGTAGTAAATTGTCTGCTTCTCTTGATGATATAATAACTCAGTTTGCATCCATTATGGAATGCATTTGAAATGAATCAATTCTTAGTTTTAATATTTGATTTTAAGGCCTAAAGTGTGTATAAATTTATTTGTGGAATGCATATATTCATAAAACTGAAAGGTTTGGAATAAAAAGAAAATTTACCCATATAATTCGAGAGAGGAAAATTTTCAATTTTCATGCATGAACTGAATTTTTGACTTAATAAGAAAATTAAATCAATTCTTTGATAATCTGAGGTTTATTAAATGAAATTTAAACCCAATGATTAACAATATTTAAACTGCTATAAAATTTTTAATAGTTTTTGTTCTTTTACTTTATTTTAGTCTTGAATCTATTCTATAGCGGAATGTTTTTCCTCGGTAAAATACGTTTATTAGTTTAATTAGCTCTGAAAATACTGTTTCAGCAAGTTTTTGAGTGATTATTGAATACTGTTTCAATTGGCTTATGAATAAAGCAGGAAATTCTGTTTCAATTTATTTGTGAATAAAGGTGAAAGTACTGTTTCAATTGGTTTACGTTTAACCTCCTCAGTCCCAGCGTCATCTGTAGGAGATACTAAGAAACACTTTCAAAAAATGCAGCTAAGGTAAATAAAAGGCGTCATTGGTACCCAGAATTAATTAATTTTCTTGTTAATAGATGGTAGTTCTAAAAAATGATTTTTAGTGAACATTTTGCATTCGTATCTTATTTATGGTAAAATGAACAAGGGGTTTTCCGAGAGATAGAAATTATACGCTTGCACATGGCTAAGTGTTCGTATTTTTTATTATTTGAGTAATAAAAAAAACATTAAACACACTTTTGAATTCCTTAAACTTGCTGTCTTATATATAACATTATTAATTTCTTACTCAAATCTTCCCACTTTTGATTTAGAACGCAGTGTCGCCTGTAGGAGACATTAGGTCAATGCCATCAAAATCACTCGATTTGAAACTATAATTATGGAATTTCTTTCAGCTCGGAATGATATTCTTTAATTGCTAACTGAATTCACCAAATGTTGATATTTAAGGGATACAGGAAAGAATCTGTATCTGTCAGAAAATGAAATGAAACAGCTCCAAGTGATCACTGTAATTATGTCTAATTTAAAATTTCCCAGAATTCGAATGTATTGGGCAAAAAAAAAACTGTAACTCCCGTACTCGCAGTCAACAGTTTTTAGATATATCGAGTTTTCAATAAGAATTAACTTAAAATTGATAAATTCTTTAACAGTATAAGATAAAGAGAGAGAGAAGAAAACGAATGATAAATTTTGGAAATTAGGACTCTTCTGTTAACAGTTCGGACAGGAATATTATGCTCATTATGCTAGTATGTATTCCAAATAAATCTTTTTTTTTCTTTATGTAAATAAACTGATTAGGTAGACAAGGTTGAATCTTAGATTGAAGTTAATAAAGAATATTGGATTCTTCATTAAAAATATTAGATGTAATTATCCAATTTAATTTCCATAATTGTCATACTATTTTTGAAAATAATTTAAAGGAAAAATTAGTAAAACAAATCAATTTTGCACCAAACCGCCCGGCTAGAGATATAGTTAGTGCTATTGGCAATGGACTTCGTGATTCTGAGCCACGGATAGTTCATGAGGACAGACATTCGAGCCGTACCTTCTCTGATTCATCGCTTCTTAAAATACCATGACTTTCTAAGCTCAGGGTCATATGCTGACGTTAATCGCAATAAGTCAAGTCTAAGAGCAATACAGTTGTCTCATTACATAATACGAAGAAGTTTATACATGTTTAAATGAAGTCAGGAGACTTATTTTTAACCGAAGGCAGATTATTCGAAGGAGCATAAAGGGTTTTTATTCTGTTGAGACCACATTAATTTTTTTGTAATCTGAAAAAAAAAATGCATTTCAAACATTTGAATTAAATGAACTTAAAACTGTACAACAATTTTTAAAATTCAGCAGTTAGAGTAAAATCCCAACAATATGTTTTTTTTTGTAAGAATATATATACTTCCATTTTAAACATTGCGACGCCCTCACATCGCTACTTGAGTTTTGATACATTGAGAAGCAATAAATAATCAGTCAAGAAAATTTAATTGGATTTTATTTAACCCTTCGAACGATCCTGAAATCAACTGCAACGTTAATTAAATCACATCCATAACCAATGATTATAATTACGAATTCTGTATAGTTACGAACAATACAGAATTACAATAATGCTTCCCTGCAACGTTTCTCTTATAAAGGGAAAGAGAAATTTACAGAGATTTAATCAGTCAGCCAAGGAAAGGTAAAGCAATGACTCCTTGCGACAAAAGTTGGCAACGAATTCGGTAACTTTGATGACAAATCGAAGATTCCAGAAAGTGCTGGAATCTTAGTGAAATTTCGACTAGGAAGAAAATTACTGACTTTTCCTGAATTTTCTCTGAGAAGTCTTACTTGGCCGGAACATTAAAAAATACGCCAATAGCCTGAGACTGAACAGTCTGCTTTTGACATGGATCGAGAGTGGTCGCGATTACTAAGAGGATCTGCCGAGGAACTGCCGGTAGCATCCAAAGTGAATTTGCCAAGAGGCAGCGTGTATCTTCCAGGAATTGTCGGAGCCTACTTTGAAAAGGCAGAGTATTACTGCGGTGGAGGTTTGTCTGCCGTTCGAACTGGTTAGTAAGTGAGCTAAACGTTGCTGATACCACTGTGACTGTCATTAAAAGTGTTGTTTTTGTTCCTGTATCTGTATCGGTACAAGTGCTGTGTTTTCGTTTCGTGCTGTTACTTTCCAAGCTCGGCTACTTGTATGTCGATTTTTACTCGTATACATCCAGAATTTTCGTAACAATATCTTAGTAAGAGAAAAACCGGATTCGAATCAGAAATTAACATTTGTAAATTGGATTTCAGTTAAGTATCAACTGCTAGAACATCACCCTAATCCTCTCGCCCTGCATATTGTGTGCAATGCAAAGTCGTTACTTCTTATTGCTAATCACGCCAATGCCTCGGATCTCTCTATTCGTTGATTTTCAATTCACTACACTTCCTGTATATTAATGCTGATTTACATAAGTAGTGGCTCTTTCACAAGGCGTGTTTCTCAAAACCGGATAACTTAATAAATTAGCTTACAATATTAGTTGAAAGGGGAAACTCAAAAAAATTGTTGCAACTCAATTGAATTTTCTCTTTAACCTTGTAACGTCGGATCATTCACGAACTTTTCTTTAACTAACACTTGGTACTGTGACGTAATCCTATTATCCGGTCTATCTGCCAACTTAAAAATTACTCTACTCACAAAAACTAAGTTTCAACTTCAGTTCAAGTACAGAAGAAAGCAGCTAAAATAGCCAAATATATTTTAAAAAATAGAGTTTTGTTAATCCACTAATAAGGAGGGGGGGATTCTCTCCACCAGTATCAAGTCTCATCCGCGAGTACTAACAGTTTCTATTCTTTATCAAAGAACACGCTTTCCGGAAAACAATGCGAATATCTCCTTCAAATATTCAATCAGACAGCGCTGGGTCCCATTCTCAAATCACGTAGGCACGTTCCTATTTCCGTTACCGTATTATTCTTTTCAATTCCTTGTCGCTTTTATACGACTTGATTATATCTATTCACTCCCCTTATAAAGTTTACTTATTTTACATCATCACGTTTCATTTTATTGAGAAGAAGCTGGAAACTTAAATATTATGTCAGAAAGAAATACCGGAGTTAGTAAATGGATGTTTTGCGAATAGCTATGTTAGAGTACTATTTAATTTATTGGGGATGTATACCGATATAAATTAAGAAAAGTCGTTACAATCTTTTGTATTTTTTGAATACGTATTCAATTCAATATTTGACTCCAAATTAATTTGGTTTCGTACTGTTTTTACACTACTCTTATTAGCGACCCCCTCGATTATTCATTTTCACCTGAATTTCAGAAGTTTTTCAGTTTTGTAAGAATATTGTATAGTATGTACGATATAACAGTATTTCGCGGCTCTGTATTTTGAACTTTTGTGATTGAAAGTTATCTTAATATTAATTTGGTTCAAAGTTAAAGAGCCAAACCAGAACTGGGAGTTAAATTTTTAACTTTTTTCAGATGGAAAAATGTTCATTAACATTATAAATTATTGTAGTTATTATTCAGAAATCGGCTTGTTATACAGTGCTCTGAAAATTCAAAAGCACTTTATAAATTTTCTTATGCTTTTGAATAAATTTTCAATGTAATTTTTCATTTTGATACATGAAGTGAGAAATCCATTTGCCATCAAAATACGACAGACAAAACTTACAGAATAATTTACAAATGAAAAAATGAAATGATATTCAAAAAAGAAAGGAATTACATAATAAAATGTGTTTTCTATACGTTAGCCGAGACTTTTGTCAAGTGAAAAAAATTATAAACTGAACCCTATTCTTTAACAGTGAGCAAAAATGGCGTAAAGGCTCCAATCTACCGGCCCTTTTGACTTCAAGAAAGTAATGTTAATTCTGTGGAATTCCTACTTTCATCCTCAAATGCAGACCGATTTATTTATTTGAATGGAATGAAGTGCATCCTAAAGATAAAAACCTAGTTTCTGCGAAATTACAATTTTCCTTAGATTTTTAAAAAATATTTTTGCAACTATTTTAATGATTTATTTGTTGGTATTCCGATGTTTAAAAATATTTTCTAAGACCTAGGAGAAAAATAATTCCTCGGAAACCTTTATTATTCTTTATTCATTGCTTTTTTTACGTCCTATATTGCAATTAACTAGATAAAATAATTTAGATTTGAAGACGAAAGTAGAAACCCCATAGGATTAACATTACAATCACAAAATCAAAATGGCTGATAGAAAGGAACCATAAGGTATAATCAATACTCCTCAGAATCCCTAATTAATGTATAATATTATTCCAAATAATTTTTCGGTATTTTTATAATACTATCATGAACTCACTTTTAAACAAATATTCTTTAGAACGAGTTTTAAATGAGGAGAGGGGTCGGGAAATCAGCCATTGTGAAATATCCCTTAGCTGGTAGCTCTTTGGAAGTTGCAGTGGTGCCACCGTAGCAGTAACTAAAAATATCTTTGCGAGAAAAGAAGTTTTCTGTCGTGCATCAATGTGAAACTTAAACAATCTAAAAGTTTAGTCTAATGTGCGTTTCGTAAATGTTCTGGAAAGACAGTAGTTCCTCTGTCAAAAACCATTTTTAAGTGGCATCATCACCAATTTGAAGGAACAGGCTGTCTTTGTGAAGACAAAAACACAAGGACACCGCCTGTTAGTTAACGAGAATGTTGAACTAGACTATCGTCTGGGCATAGTCCACGTGACTAGAGGAAGTCAAATAGAACATTAATAACGCAATAAAATGAAAATGTTTGAGTTTTCCTTTATTTTAAACCCATACAGGTTTGCGCATGTTTAAAAATGAGTCTATTATAGTATTTCAAAATACCCTAAACCATTTTGAATAACCTTGTATATTGAATACTCATAAGAGAAAAATCGCATTATTAAAGATGTTTAAACTGGGCTAAAATTATTCACAAGTAATTTCGAAACACATGATTACTCTTTACTGAAGTTAAAATTACTGCTAATTCCCAAGCTTCGTAGTCTTGTAGATTAATAAAATAATACAGTACCCCTTCTGTAATCCAAAACTTTTTTCTGCGGTCCTCCCAGTAATCTGGTGCTTTTACGCGGGCTGATAAGGCATCAAAAATTATTTTAAGCCTTCTATCCTAAAAGAATAATATAGGATATGAATACAAAACAGTGCATTTTTTGTAGCTTGGGTTATTTTGTGTACTTGACATTTTCTTGAATGTACTCTATTACATTTTATACAATAATATATAGCTTTTGTAATATTTAATTATTGTATTTTTATACAATAATTAAAGGCGTTATTATTAGTGATTTTCCTGTAATCCAGCATTTTTAATAATCTTGTGGTGCTCCGGTGCGAAATCTGTCGTAGTACCGAGAGAGTACTGTACAACTGAAAATCGGTTTGATAAAAGTATTTTTTTTTTCCCTGAAAAAATATAAATCACTCAAAATATGGCACACGATTTTACACTTTGATGTAAATAACCCTAAAGCTGCTTATCTGTTCCGTTCAAAATTATCCACCTCCTCCCAACTCGTCCCTAAATTCAAAAGGATGTAAAGAGAGACAGCTGTTAAACGCAGCTTCAAAGGTACGTGCCAGGCTCAAGAGTGACAAATTCGACATCAGACCTCACTAAACACCTCTTTCCCCAAGAATTATTCCTCGAGACACGCGATTTGCAACATATTCCATCTTATCTTCTTATTCAAATCGGCACATGATCGGTGAATCCTGTCAACGTGCTTGCCAACCGATCAAAGGTCACAGCCCCCTTCATAAAGATAATTCCCATTGCAATTTGCCAAACCAGACATCGGATCTTTCCCGCTCCCGACATGAGTTATGGCACCAATGCATCAATGCTCACTTACGCATTCCTACAAACGCAGGCTCTGAAGAACTTCACCCAGAAGGGTGGAAGGTGCAATCTCTTACGACTAAATTACCAGACGATAAATTTCCTTCCAAATAAAGAGCCAATTCATATCGCTGGCATTAGTCTCCAGTTCGCTTGTAATTGTCCAGAAGTTAAAGGAAGAAGAAAAAGAGAGTGTCTGAACGTAGCGAGAAAGGAGAAAGGCCCCACGACACCAGAAATTAGAGATGATCACGAAGCTATTTGTTAAAGAAAGAGACACAATAATTACCTGGAAAGATGAATTTCGTCTAGATGGAGCGCCATGGTTCATCAACAGATCGTGGCGTTCATTTTTCCCCATAGGGATATCGAAGAAGGGATATAAATAGTTACGTACTGTACGAGAATGCGAACGGCAGAGGGAAATATTTTATTCCAAAAATATGTATTAAGGCTCCCATCTATCAGCCATTTTGATTTCGTGAACGTAATGTTAATCCTAAGGAATTTTTAATTCCGTTCTTAAATCTTTACTATAGTAACTATTTGAATTTAAGCCGAAAGAGCAAACAATAAAGAAAGTTTCTGCGGAATTACATTTTCTTCCAGATTTTTTAAAATATTTTATAATATTTTTTAAAGAACGATAAACCTACATACGAATAATTAAAATAGGATTAAAAATATTTTTTAAAATTCGAACGACAATATTAGTCCGAAGAAACTTTCATTATTTTTTACTCTTTCGGATTCACTTTTTTACATTCCAATAGATAAAATATTAAAGATTTGAAGACGGTAGTAGACTTCCATAGGATTGACGTTACCTTCATGAAATCGAAGCCTTACTGGAATTTTGAAAGAACGTAAATTTTCCGCACGTTATAGTTACAGTTTTTCATGTACCATAATCTTGATGTGAAAAATATACAAATTGTGCCAACACAATGCGATTATCAATCCAATTTATTGTAACGTTCTTCTTCATATAAAAAGAATGAAGAAATAGAATTTTTTTTTAAAAAAAAAAACAAATTCTTAACACTTTACATGGATTCAAATAAAACACATACCAAATATTTGTATACTTATTAAATTTATCGATCGATATATCATCTTAACTTCCGCATTTAAACAGGTATCTGTAAAATTATTGAAAATATGGTCAAATTAAATTGTTTTCAAAGCAATAAATACTCAAGACGCTAATTTTTGCCATTTGCTTCTAAAATGTTTTTTAATGAAAATTGCAACATTACTGAAAAAATTTTTCATTGCTTTGTCTTTACCAACACAACACCATTCCTATTGATACCCAACGCCTCCACGAAATCCCCAAGAGATGTCCTTCGAAATTTTTTAAGATACAGAACATATCTAATTGAAGTGAAAGGATATATATCGGAAAACACTTTCATATTTTTTCTGCGTATTATTTTAGTTAGACTAATTCATCTCCAGAGCTGCATTCTGAGTTATTTGCCAGTCAATTCTTAATTAACCAGGACATTTAAGGTGAAAATAAAATACCGAATATAAAACTCTTTTTGAGAAAATATTGTTTCAAAATTACTCGATGAGCTGATGATTTTTGTGTGCCTCATGATATTTAAATCATTTTATTGAACTATAAAAATGTTTCTTTTCCTTTGAGTTGAATATGGACATGATTTTTCAAACATTTTTGCATTTAGGTTAATTTCTTAAAAATAATTTTCCACAAATATACAAAATGTTTTACTCCTCCTGGATACAACAATGCACAAAATATACTGAAACAAATTTTTTAATGATATTATTGTACATTTTCTTTGAAAAATTTACAATTACAGGACTTATTAGTTTTGGAAATTTTATTTATTAATTTTTCTTTTTTTCATGTAACAAATTATTTCTT
The DNA here is from genome assembly GCA_019974015.1 of Nephila pilipes. Taxonomy (NCBI): domain Eukaryota; kingdom Metazoa; phylum Arthropoda; class Arachnida; order Araneae; family Nephilidae; genus Nephila; species Nephila pilipes. Next base: position 8,850 of record BMAW01059186.1, on the reverse strand, counting down.
AAAACTCTTTGGCATTACTTTGCGAAAAATATTTTTGCCTCCCTATATGCATAAATACTCTTAGAAGCATAAAAAAATGACAACTACATTGTGTAATAGTTTCCTTTAAAATCGTGCCGCCGAAATGCAAATATACTTTAAATCAAGTTCATATTCAACTAAGAAAGGAAAAAAACCTTTTCGACAAAAAGATTACTTTTATAATTCTATTGAATGATTAAAATATCATTATTAGACACGCACACAAAAAAATAAGTTCTATTAATAATTTGAAAAGATATATATATCACAAAAACAAGGAGACTTAGGTATATTTCACAATTTCTCGCATGTTTTGGAATCCTTAGTATTTAGTCGTGACGGAATGCTAAAGATGATTTCTTATTTTCCAAGCTTCAACGCAACTACAAGAAAATTATATGACGTCATGTCATATTTAATACATAACACGAGTAGTTATGTATAATATTTTTTCAAAAAGAAATCAAAATATTTTTATTTGCATCTAAAATAGCTTGTGCAGAGATAAAAGATCGAATTTTTCAAGGATACGGATTTTCACATTTTATTTGATATAACACTTTTTTTTATATATATTTCAGATATAATACGAAAACTTTAGCTAACAAAAGATCATTATCAACTCCTTGACTCTGTTAATATTTATAAAAACTCAAGAAACTTTGAAAAATTATCCATTTAACTGGTTTATCTACTTACATAACATCCAGTAGGAGGATGCCCCTAATTATATCACGCCTTCTTAAATCATAACTTTTATAATTATTCCAGAAAATGCAGATATGTATCATTTTGTGTCGCAAAATCGATTAACTTTTAATTTTAAAAAGAAGTCTCCCCTAAAATACTTTTCCGTCATTTAAAAATACAAGACCTGCTTGAATCATTTTGGACTTGAACAGAAAAAATTGAACAGAAAAATGAAATTTCCAATTTATTGTGAAAATGAGTACATGCAATCACAGGGTAATTTAAAATCGTCGTTATATTCTACATATGGAACCCTTTCGAAGTGATTCTAAAGAATTATATGTCCATCTGGAGAAGCATCGCGCCTGAATTGAAACTCATTACACAACGGCCAACTGATATATTGTTCGATATATTTCATCTCAGCACCAACCCGTAATGAATTTTCCTGTTGTCATGCTGCGCAATTTATGGGCTTTTAATCCAATCCGAAGCGTTTAGTGGCTATTAGCCTATTATTATCTTTTTATGTTAATGTAGAATTAATGAAGAATAATGGTAAATTCCGAAATCTGTTATCATCGAAAGGGTTTGGTTGCTTTGAAGTAATGCTGTATACGAGTAGAATGGTCAATTGGAGACGTGTATCATCAAATAATATGCTATATACTGTTCAGTCATAAATTTGTTATATATCCTATAAATTATGAGAAAAACGGAATCAGTACAAGTTTCTTCAAGATTTAGATAGTGTATATATGTCATTTGTAAAATCAAATAAAGTGATGGTATTCAAAAATTACTTCGATTGTTTTTCTTTTCAACAATCGAATTTGTATTATGTATGTTGAATTTTAATTCGTACTTACGGGTACTAGGTCACCTAAAAACAACATATCAGTCAGTCTTTTTGATAATAGAAATATAGAACGTTTTCTTCAAGCGAAAATTGATTAGAATTTATAGGAGGAAAGGCCTGAACTATATATATATATAAATCAGGCTAACCAAAAAATGCTCTGGATTTATTACATCGGTTTGAAGTCTTTTTTTTTAATGCTGTATAAATACTAAATCAAACTCTTACCATAATTTTATTCAAAAGCATATGTAAAATAATATTTTTTATGTAAGAATTTTTTTTAAAAAAAAAAGTTAAATTTTTTACCACTTAGCACAAACAATTATCTTTGATTATATTTTTGAGATAAATTTTCTAAAAGCTGTTGTCTACATTGTTTTTAATTAAGATCTATACAAATATCGAAAGAATGGAGAGGGGATATTTCTATATTTGTTTCAGAATTCAACAAATCTAAAAATTCTTGAAACATCTGCAAAAGTCTAAGCGAACATTACTCGTATTTTTTACAGAGACAGACATTTTAACATACTAATTAATATCTGTATAATAAAATAATGGAAATGATATAAATGGTGGGAAAACACTGATTGATATTTATTCATTGAATTTGACTTGTTAACCAAAAAAATACAAATGAAAAGGGAAAGAATTGAAAAATAAACTATTTAAGGAAATAAAATAGGGAATTTATGTACAATATTTATTTAATTAAAAATCTTTTAGGTTCAACAATAGATTCTAATTTGAATATATCGTGCAATTATTGATTCACCCAATTGGTAAATTTGTAAGGTTACATAAATTTCTCACTGTAATATATAAGCAGATATTTGTTTGTATATTCACATAAAAATGTACATGCAGTTAAATGAATTTAAAATCATAACAGCTAACCAATAGAATCTTTCTCTTACAACGTTAATATCTATTTTCATTTTTTTTTTTTTTTTTGTATCTCTCAAACACGAAATAATTCGTAAATTTCATTTTAAAATTCAGACTCCACGATTACTTCTTATGAAGCATCTCATTGTTTCACATCCGAACGAAGGGAGACCAAAGTTGAACATCGATGATATTTTAACTACGTCACGTATTTTCATCTTCGTGAAAAAGCTTTGGTCGTGTGTGCAGATTTTACACAATACTTCCAAAGAAGTACATTGAAATTCAAGCACGAGTATGCAGGAATTGTGTACAGAGATTCATCGTTTTTCTAATAGGTGGGAGGAAAGCCATTCACTTGGCTACAGCGTTTTCGTGACTGGGCGCGCATTGCATGACGGGAACATTCCATCCGTCCGCCATCTTGGAATCAGAGTGTTAGGCCTATCGCCTCCGAGCTACGAAATTGCTCTTAAACGCTTAACCACTACACGAATTTAAGTGTGAACGGAATTTGATGTATGGAAATGATCGACAGATTATGGCGGTGTAATCGGCAGAATATATGAAAGAAAACTGCAATTATACCTGGCTAGTCGTGAAGAGAGTTCAAGATATTCCATTTTTTTCTCTTACTTAACACTGAGGAACTTGTATGCGTGTGGTTTTAAGTTTTCCTTCCTTCGATTGTGATTGCTTTATAAAACAAGATAGATGCTTTTACAAGTCTGACAGCCTGGTATTATGATGGAAGCTTCTGTTGTATAAAAGTTTTAATATTTTTGGTATATGAACTGTAGTAATGTTCCAATATCATTGATCATATTCTATACTTATTATAATTAAGTTTTTATTAGAATTTGTTTAATGTTATTTAAATTTTGCCTTAACTATATTTGATTTTCCAATCCATCAATAGAATTGCGAATTTATGAATAATCACTTTTATAACGTATTGATACATTCATTGATACGTATTGATATTGATACATACATTGATACATAAAAAGAAATGTATAATTAATTAAATTTTAAACGCCAAAATGCTAGTCAAACTCTCATTTTCATTCGAATTCTTAACTCATTCCTTTCGAATAAATGTATATGCTTTAATTTGAGATTCTCTGTTTATAATTTTGGTATGTTGGAGATGATGTCAAATTTGAAGATTAAATCAGTATTGAACCAGTAGAATCAATTTAAAAATTATCTAGAAATATTTTGAAATCAACTGAAAAACACCATAATCCTATACTTAAAGCCAAAGCACTTTTCACATATCCACTCCCAAAATACACACAGTTGCCTATATAATTATGCATACAAAGCAATAAAAAATGGTAATTGCCTCTGCCTTGTAAGCATAATTTTTTCAATTTGAACTAAAATTAGTTCAATTTAATTCTTTAAAAACATCTAATTGCAAGCAGTTAACAGTATAATTTGCACCAACATTTCTGAATATTTTGCTCAACAATACCATTACTCTCATTGGTTTTTCCTTTTATCATTCCTTTTATTTCTTAGTTTGGCATTTTCTGTCACCATATTTTGGCATTTCTCTAATTGTTTTCTTTCATACTTGCCCCGCAATTCTCATCTTTAGAGTTTTATCTCTGGATGTAGAGCATCAACTATCTAATTTACGTATGCCAGTATATAAAACATACAGGGTGTTTCGAAACTCATGAACAAAAATTTAAGGGGTGATTGAAAAATTCTAAGCAAGCAGTTTTCACCCTATAATACATAGGCGGAAAGCAAGCGGTGAACTACTAGATGGTGCTGTAATGGAAAGCTTAAAGCATTTCTACCGTGGATTTCAGGAAATCCGCCTTTGCGTTGTATGGTGGAAATGGCTTGTTTAGAATTTTTCAATCACCCCTTAAATTTTTGCCCATGAGTTTCGAAACGCCCTGCATATTACCTATACTTTTAATAAAGACATTACATAATTGCTCTAGTAGCTCTAAAGCTGTAATCATCTGATGTTAATGATGCCGCGGTAGCTTTAATTCTTAGTTGGACTTGGAAGTCCGATAAGTATACAGCTTTCTAGCTGTCGATTTTCTCACTTGGCTGGTAGCCGAATGGTCATGGATAAGGACTTGCGGCTGGCGTTGTTTTCGTCGAGTTGTGGGTTCAATCTCTGATATCACTAAAGACCCGCAGTGTAGCAGACTTGTTAAATCTGGTCGAGGTCCCAAGTCCTCCCAAAGGTATGGTGTAGAAGTTTTGAGAGGAAGGCGCCAGCTCAACTTGCGTTCCTCGTCACTTGACTCGTCCCTTAAAATAACGAAGTCCATCACCATTAGGCCTCATGATATTTCTCATCATGACCTTAAAATTCCATTAATCAAAACACGCATTTCCCATCTCGCTGGTAAATTCTACAACAAACTTTCTTACCACGAAAACCCCTTAATCAAAGACCAAACACTTTATGCACACAACTGCGGTATCCACTCCTTCCTCATCGAACATGTAACAACTACTATTATTTATATTCCCCCTTAAAACTTAAATTTTTTCAAAAGTCAAACAAATTTCTTTCCCAACAACCCTTTTAAACCAATAGAAATCAGCGCTGGCTCAGTGCCAACCAATAGTAATTCAGCTTATTCCCATTTAAAATCCATAAGGAGTTCATTCATTTTTGATCACACATCCGACCAGTTTCATCCTATCTCTTCTGCTTTTCCTTGCAACACCTATAATCTTGACCGCTACTGGGGTGTTTAGGAAATAGGTTTTTCTTCTTTTCTCTCCTCTCTTCTCTCTTCAGGAAAGGTGTTGTAAATTGCTTAATTTATCTATTTTCACTTAATCATAAGACCATTTTTGATCATTATATTTCATATTGTTAAATTTTAACTACCACTATCGTTTTTTGATATCGATCGTGCATTACTGTATAAATCATAAGAAAAACCCGAAATACTTGTATTTTGGGCAGGAAAAAAAAACAAATAAAATTAAAAACTTGGGAAAAAAATTAATGTCTCTTTCCTTTCTCTCACTCTTTTTTGCCTTCTACTGTGCTCTGCTCCGTGCTTCGGCCCAATGTAATCTCTCTGTTTTTCCTTCTAATGTTTTAAAAGGAAACAAGAGTAAAGTGCCTACCCAGGCTGGTACTTGAAGAATTATTTGATTGTCGTTGTGTAGTGTGGCGTTCATAAACAAGCAATTAATATTAATTTATTTCAATTAATATTATTTATTAATATTAATTAATAATTAATAATTATTAACTCGATTCAATTACCACTGAAAATTCAATGTCGAGAAGAAACCAAAAGTTGGAAACTTTCGCTTCGCCTCTTGAAGTTAATACATGTTAGTCAGATATTTACAGAAAAAAAGTTGCATAATAAAATATGTCCAACCAAAATTGGATAAATGTTTCCTTACTTGAATTTAATGAAAAAAGCGCACCTTTTTTTAAAAAAATCAAAACTAAGCAATAACCTTTAAATAAAAATTAATTCAATACAACTTTCTAGCCATGAAGTATATCTCACCTTTGACATAGGATTTTTGCGTTGGGACAGGAAAATGTACGAGACAAGTTTGAATATGAAGATGATGTGCTTCCATGGCCAAAACGTTTTTATTTGTAGCCCAATTTTCACAATTTCTTTTGTATCTAACAGCCACACGTACATTCTATTTAATATTTTGTTTACTTTTTACATAGTGTCCATTCTTTTCCACGCATTTACTCGTCATCGCATGACGAGTCGAACAAACCCGTCAGATATGAATTTCGATGGTTGCTGACGACTCCAGGCTTTAATAACAGCTTTCACCTCACCGTCGAAACGAAAGTGATGTGCTAAGGATGATGAAAGTGATGTCCCCTTTCATTTTTAGGAAGAGGTGAAATTTTCAAGGAGCAATGTCGAGTGTAATGACGCGTCACTTCTTCCACCTTCTCTTCATGTGATTTGCCATCTTCTTCGGTTTCAGCGTACCATGACTCGTATGTACAAAGTATGGTATGCCAACAGCCATACCATGCTGAAAACACCGGTTCTCGTCCGATCACCGAAGTTAAGCATCATCGGGCGTGGTCAGTACTTGGGAGGATGGCACCTGGGAACACTGCGTGCCGTTGGCATTTTTTTTTTTTTTAATTCTCGGGCCAACCCTCTTCCAATGTTTCGTGAACGATATACCAAAAAATGACAACACAATTCTCTGCATGTACGCAGATGACACAGCGATACTTGCCAAACACAGAAACGCTAAAGTACTTGCTCATCATATCAACAGACACATTACAAGCTTAGAAGATTGGTTTTTCAAATGGAAAATTGCCCTTAACATTTCAAAAACAGAAGCCGTCTTCTTTGCAAATTCTCCCAGTACACTCAAACCAAAAATTTTCATAGAAAACAAACAAATTCCCTGATCTCATTCAGCAAAATACCTCGGTGTCATACTAGATAGAAGTTTCACATTTAAAGAACACATCACGCACATCCATGAAAAATTCCGACTTGCCGCGAGAAATTTTATCCCCCTAATCTGTCGGAATTCTACATTATCTATAAAATACAAGTTGCTTATCTATACGCAATTTCTGCTAACCATCCTGACTTATGCCTGTCCAATCTGGAATAACGCTGCTCAGATGCATCATAATAATAAAATTGAAATTCTTCAAAATAATATTATTCGAACAATAGCAAAAGCTAGATGGTATATGAGAAACGAAGATGTCAGAACTTCCCTAAATATTATTAAACTCCAAGATTATACTACTTTTGTAAATGATAAATTTAACAGTATATTTCTCAATAACCCAAACCCATCAATTCAAGAAACTATAAACGTTTCTACCCCCGTATTACTCGCACTCGCAATCACTTTTGATAATTCAACCTCTTCTTAACTCTCCGATCTTCTAACCAATAGGAAACCTTCCTCTACCCACTGGATAGAGCAAGCACTTTCCCCGCAACAAAATTAACTGCGCTACACCCCCCTTGAGTAGCTGCTTCCTGATTGGACAGAAAACTTCACCCTCTACCCATACTCCCCTCTGCACTGAAATAGTATACCTCAAGTTGATTCAAGCTGTATCAATAAATCTAACTCCTCAAATATGTTTTTAATCTTTAATTGTAACTTAAAAATCTTAATTATTTTAGCTAATTTTCATATTTTAATATCATGGGCAAGTAAACATTAATCAGGTTCAACTCAGATCGGAGATCAAGGCCCTTTGGGCTAGGTACTCCATATAAACTATTCACTACGTATGTACAATGATAACATAAGGGCTACATATAGAGAACAGATGTAACTTTTATTCACAACAAGAATGTTGAAAATTGGGGGAAATAAAAATGGAAACTGTCATGGAGACCATTACATTTTGAACAAGCCTAAAAATAGTTTGATAATGAAGCTATGTTTTTTTCACAAAAACTAACATGTTATTCTTTTCAGAAAATGGCGTCAACGAAAACGAGTGGACATAAAATTAAAAATGCATGGTGTTAAGTTCGAAAGATTAACATTATAATACATTACTATTGTAAAAAAAAGCAGTTAGTTTGTTCAAGCTACATTTACACTGCTAAGAAATATTTAATTTAATATTTTATCGTCTGCTTATATTTTAGTATCCGAATTGAATATTATCATCTACTTTAGTAATTTATCTTTTGCTTTTATTTTAACGTTTAATTTAACAACTGATTTTTAACACATCGATCAATAACTCCAAAGACTAACCCAGAGATGGCGCTCGTAGTAAACCAGTAACCAGGTCTTTCTAGAGTACTAACCTTTGCTTGAAACGTGTCAAAATTTTAAGTCGATCGGACCAGGAAAAAGGTTTTTTGAAGTGAAGTGAAAAAGGTTTTTTCCAAGTGGGTGCCGCGATTGCAAAAACAGCAACGAGTCGATGATTCAGAAAGCTGTTTATCGCTATTTACTCAAAACAAAAAAGATTTCTTGCGAAAAAAAAAAAAAGGAATAGTGGGGGAAATGATTTGGAAAAGCGTTGGAACAGTTATATCACCTAAAGGTGATTAACAAAAGGTGTTATGTTGATGAATAAAAAAAAAAATTGCAAAAAAAATGTTGTTTTCAATGTTAAACTCGGGAGTTATTGATCGATGTGTTACTGCAGAATTGTCTGCTTTTATTTTTGTTATTAACATTCGCAACGTTTTTGTGCTTTAGTATGTTTTGCTTGCGAAAATAAAAATGCATAAGGAATTAGAAAAAGGTACCTTCTTTTCTTGATAGCAATTCTTCTGTACATTTCGGAAGTACGCTTATTTTTCGCTAATTAATGTTCATTTTGAATAACTCTACTTTTTCGAGAACTTAAATTAAAAAAAAAAGACGCTAGCACATGTTAAAATGAAATT
>BMAW01059183.1:0-26148 GCA_019974015.1 Nephila pilipes | reverse complement strand
CCAAATTCAAACATTTGAAATTTAACTTGCGAAATTCCAACACATTTCTTTCAGTAAATGGAAATATTCATACCTTCTCAGATGATTCCGAGTTATGTAGAAAATCAAAGAATTGGATCAATTCTCAAGAGTTCCTTATATCGATAGAGCAATGTGCAAGACAACAGTGAAATCTGCAAATTCTTTTTTTGGACTAGCTAAAACCCCATTTGAAATTATGGTGATGATAGGAGGCAGTTGGTGTTGTGTGTGAAGAAATTGCTTTGATTAAGCTAGGCGGAATACTTCACAGATTCAACAGTATGATATGAATATTATAAATTAGAAGAGACAGGAGGGTGATTTCAGTAAAAAATTGTTGGTGCAAACACTTACTATAATCGGCGAAAGAAGAGGAGTTGGCAGGAAGTAGTTAAACTAAATTTGAAGGCTATATGAGTGATTGAACTATTAATGATTATCTTTGGAAGGAAGTGCAAACGAAAACGGTGAATGTGGAGGTGTTTGATTTACTCACCCAAAGAGAATCATGAAGATATTTGGCTAGAGACAGGACAGGTGAATGTTGAAAGAATCCAAGTGGTGAAGCTGAGGTCTAGCAGGGAAAATTACTAAGCTGCACAGCTCAAATTAAGAAGATGAAGGTCATTGAATCTTCTTCCAATAATCCTTGAAAGAGCATCAGAAAAAAAGATGAAGGCGAAGAAGGCCGGTGCACACGCTAATTTGAGAGTACAAGAATTAAAAGACACCATGGGAGCTGTAGGTGGAGAAAGAGGCCGTTCAGGTCTCACTTCCCTCAGGTCCAGACAGAAGATGTGGGAAGCTACAGCAGACGAAGGTCTGGAAGTCCCTGTCCGGTCAGTCCCTATCTCAGGAGAGGGGGGCAAGCGACAGAACAAGGAGAAAGGCCTGTCTGGAGGTCAAGTCCTGTCAGCTTCGGCAGCGATGACATGTCTCAAAAGAAAAACAGGCCTGTCCAGATGATCCTCCCTACGCATCCAGATTACGCTCGGTAAAGCAGCACTTCAGAAGACAAGTCTACTCAGGCAAGAACTTGGAGGGTAAGAACGGAGGAGTGATTTATTCTAGCTGACGTGGGTAGAAGCAGCCCGCTAGGGGAGCGATCAGTGTGGCTGGGTGGTTGGCAGCTCTGTTCAAAAAAAGATCAGCAGTGTGAAGGTGTTATGGCCATTTTGTGAAGAACCAAAAGAATTGACAGGGGTACCAGACTATATTTTAAGAAGTCAGAGGTGTCTTGAAAATAATTATGCAAATGTTCCCCAGTTGTTAGTTGGTGGGTTTTAAATTTAAAGCAATTTCTATCAGATATGCCTCAAGATGCTGTCGTTTTTTCTTTGAAGGGTTGTAGGCTTTCTATCACGATCTTTTCACTATGCCAGTCCTCTTGGAGTCATTTTGGGTCCTTAAAATTATTTTTTTATTAAACTTATTGAAGAGCCAGAGGGTCGTCCTATGGTAATATTTCCTTATCTTGCCTCTTGCCACCATGGATATGGTTAATGGGGTTAAAGTAACAATGCAGGTCCTCTAACTTGGGCGCAGATGCGACAGTTGTACTGCATGACTGGATGGAACCTTTCGGATCGGAATTATTTTATGACAAAGATGTTCTCTGAGCTGAACTGAGAGTGATTAACATATGAAAAAATAACAAACAGATAAAGAAAAGGCATTAGAATCGGTCATTACTGATTAAAATGATTCAAAATATTCATACATTACCTTAAACTACCTTGTTTGCTTTATGTGCCTATTAATATAATACATGCACTTACTGTCATTACGGATGCGTTAATTTTCTTATTTAGAATTAGAGTTCTATTTTTCTGTTTTGGAGATCCTTTAACAAACTTTAGCACACTGATTTATTTAAAATTATGTCTTATCAGATAATATTCTCCTTCCATTTTCCCTATATATGATCTTCAAAAAGAATTATCTCTTACGGAAAACTCCACATTTATATGGAAAATCATTGTTTGTATACTGGATCTGCAGTGGAATGCCTGTTTAATATTTTGCCAGTTTAATTCTGTGAGGTTTTTTTCTTATCTCAGCTTTATTTAGGAAGTAGCTGACGTTATTTAGAGATGGATCATTTGAGAGGCTCAGGTGGAATGGTCAGAATCATAAAGTTTTTTTTAACTTTATCTATACATAGAATTTTCAGTAACGAAATGGGAAAGATTTATTGCATTTATTTCTAATACATATTTGTACCTTTTTTTTTCAATAAGAAAATGCTGAAATATTTCTGATTCTTCAGACCGGACAAAATTTCGATATTGTATGAGAAAATGGAACTCGTCTTTTGGCCACCATAAAAATTCTTGAGAAATGTCATTTGAGTGATCCATTTTTGGCTCTTCGCTAGTTTTTGTCCTAGTTGTATGTTGTTTATTCCCCTAACTTTTGATTTCGTCATATTTGATTTGGTTTTATATTCCTGAGAGGAAGAATACCTTTCAATATTGGCATCCTTTCTGTTTTTCATCATAATTTATCCTAATTTATTTGATAAATTATGATGAAGAATAGAATTTATAATCATAATTTATTGTGCCTAGTAGGAGATGGCTCGAAATTTTATACAGATGTTTCCCTTAATCTCTGAACTTGACTCTGTAGGAAAAGGCCAAGAGAATGTCCTATACAATCATGAAACGAGACTTACAATTCTTAACTTCTTTTAATCGATAAATTCTATATCGATTATTTTTCATTTTCTATCACTAATATAATTAAAAATTTACTTGCCTGTTTCCTCCTAAGCTTTTGTCTATTTTACTGATATGCATCACTATAGACCTACTTTCACTAGTTCGCAATTTTTCAATTACTTAAGTTCCATTGTAAATATGACAAAAGGTTTTAACCTTATCAAAGATGTGTAGCGTAAATCCAGTACTACTTACGATTCTTCAGAAATAGTCTATATCCTTTATTGCTGGTATTCCAGCTGGCTCTCCATGAAGCGAGAGACTGTGAGAATGTTTAAAACAATCGATAATCGCGAAATTTACACTTCTAAACTTCCTTCAATATATATTATATTCATAATTAACATGATTGCAGACAATAAATTCCTACTTGCGTAATATAAAATATTTAATTACAAACTATTTATATGTATATAAACCTGAATTTAGTTCTCATAATTCAAAAAATATCAAAGCAAAGAGAGATGGTTTAGTACGCCAATCCTGTTTAGCAACTCAAGTTTAATTTACTAATTTTAAAGTGAAGGCGCTACCATCCATGTATGTCATGACATTTCTTTACGGACGGAAACAATCGATCAGCTTACTTTCCGTGATAACATCGAAGAACATTTTAAGTTATTTCAAACTATGAGCTTATTTCTAGTTCCTTTTTGTATTATTCTGTGCCGAACCGCATTTTTCAAGTCGAAAATAAAACGTTCCAGAAATACATAAGAGTTTTCTATTCTTCACAAGTCTGTTTTATTTATTTTAAAATTAATGCTGCATTAATGTGTTTATTATAGAGTCATTTGTATAGAGAATTTATGCAAATAATCATCATAATTTGGTTTCAATGTCTATTCTATTTTGGTTTCTATGTCTACGTCTACGTTGAGTATTTGTTCTTTCCAGTTTACATAAATAGAAAACTAAAGCTCCTGATATTTATTAGGAATGAACAAAAGTAGAATGAACACAACACTGTGGGGAAAAAAACTTTGTAGAAAAAGGCAAATATAGTTCGTCCATCTGTTGAAACTGCAATAGATTCAGAATGTCATTACAACTATTTATGTAAATTTGGGGCAAAAGTTCTGAAATTCATTGAGGAAAAATTATAGTTCATATCAAATAATCTTCTCAATTATTATTACAAATTTATTCCAATAGAACGAAACTGAAGGCATTCTAGATCGTGAATGTATAATAGTTTTGTTATAAGGATATCAATAATTTTATTATGAATTCTTACAATCAGATATGAAGATCGATAATAAAGATGATTATAAACCATATGGTGAATAACATTAAGCATACCAGAATATGCATGAACAATAAATCCTTGGTTGGATCGTAATTAAATACTTGCAAACTATCATATTTTATTTCTATATTAAAATAAATAAAGCAAATTAATTTTTTGTCTTTGAATGGAAATATTAGTGTTTTTCACAAACAAATTAATATCATAAAATGTACTATAGTATATTTTAAGCAGAAGCTCATATCAGGTATTTATAAAGGAAACTTAGCCTAGGATAAATTTTAGAGTGAGATGAGAGGCTAGTTTCTCATTCGTTGATACAAATGGCTGGAAAGAGGAAGAAATTTGTGCGGGAAACGGATTAGTTTAGTGTAGTTTTACAAAGTTCACGTTTTAATAAATTAAATTTATCCTCTCATCATAAAAATAAATTAAAAAAAAATTACAGAATTAAAGTGTTTGTTTTTCATTATTTGTTAAAATTCAATCAAAATTAAGGGTTCAAGGCAAAAAAAGGAAGAAAAAGAAATCGCCTAAGATTTCAGCGGATTGAAGGCCGTTTAAACATTTTAGAGAAAAATTAGTGGCAAATTGGATATGATCACGATTGAACATTTCGGGAACGTGCCATTGTAGTGGAATAACCGTATTGGCAAGTTCTTTGCTAGGAGGGAAAGAAGGGGTGGGACTCCTAATTACAGTTAGGAAAAAAATTTCTGAACTGTTTTCTGTTGTCCGTGGAAGAAAGAGAGTATTTTAAAAACTTGAAAAATTAAGAATTTAAATTAGATAAATTTTAAATGCTTTGCTCGATGCCATTATTTTAGAAATTTCGATGAGGCTGAGAGTATTCAAAAGGTGAGGCAAACGAGACGTAAAAGCTAAATGGTCTACTATTGAGAGAGACATATTTTGTGTCCTAGAAGCTCTGAAAAAGTTCGATATTTGGTACGTACAGCTCGGATGCAGTCATTCCTGACAACAACAATTAACTTATTTAACCAATAGTGCCCCTAATAGAGCAAAATTATCAAGGGGAGAACCGGCATCACAATGGTATAATCTAACCATATCATATCTGAAAGGTCCTCAGCATGGTAATGCAGATGCCTTAACAAGGTTAGTCGTGGACTGTGACGATTAAATTCAGAGCTCGAGGTTCGAACTCTGAATTCACTCATGAACGTTTTTGTTACATATCAATGAATATTTGCTTTCCCTTCCCCCATCGTAAAATAGAATGCGCCGAGCCATGTAAGCTCCGGATGCGCAAGCGCGCAATGGATGGCAAAGTTCTCTCCTAAGAATTAATATGTCACTATGATTCCTGATGCTGTTGAATCTCTAAGTGTGAGACTCGCGCCGTCGTACTTTGTTTCATATATGTATTTCTGTAAATAAATCATCTCTTCGTAATTGTGCCTTGGTTCTCACTGCGTTTACTTCCAACAATGTTTATGGGTCAAGGAACGGAAACGATGGACCATTAGCAGTGCACATTACGAAATAATGTATTTCAATCGGGACTTGAACAGAAAAAGATACGTTTTCCTGATAAAAAATAAAAACTGAAATTATGGCGCAATTTAACGCTATAGAAAAGCTGAACATCCAAAACTTGGAAACTAAAAATCGAAGCAGACTTGATAAGGAACGACCACTGGGATTACGTCAACGGCAAAGAAGTTAAGCCTAACGAAGGTGCCTCTCCCGAAGCCATTGAAAAGCTACGGAGATGGACTGAAACTGATCGAAAAGCTCGTGCGGATATTATATTGTCTATCAGCCCAAGTAAACTTGTCATGTTAGACATTGCACATCTTCGAATGAATTTTCGAACAAACTCAAATCTGTATTCGAATCTAAAGGACCAGCCAAAAAGATTTCGCTTTTGAAACAACTATTGTTCCGGAAAATGACCGACACAGAAACAATGTCGGATCATCTTAAAGAATTTTTTGACACAGTAGATAAGCTGAAAGAAATGCAGCTGGATATTACCGATGATCTCTTATCCTTTTTATTCCTATATAATATTCCGGACTATTTCTAAAATTTCCGATTTGGCATTGAATCCAGAGACGAACTGCCGAATCCTGAAATTCTCAAAATAAAATTGCTGGAAAAATTTGAAGCAAGAAAAGGAAAGATAAATCCTGCATCACAGTGTGCTCTATACTCTTCAATAAGAAAGGATAAGCAGTATTCAAAAATGAACTCTGAGAACTGGAATGCAAACCAAAACAAAGCAGTGAATCAGAAGTCTTTTAGAAATCTAAAGTGTAATTATTACTCAAGGTATGGACATAAATCATCCGAATGCCGTAAGAAAATATTCGACAGAAAACACGCATCTCCAAATCACAGCTCGCCCATATTAGTGAAATCTGATGAATATGCATCGTCAGCTATGTGCAATAATAAAGGCCAGAATGAAAGAAATTCAACTTTCTGTTGTTTAGATAGTGGAGCTACCTCTCATACGTGCAGCGATGAAAAGCTATTCAACGAAATAAATAAAGAAGCAAACTGTTTCGTAAATTAGCTGTCGATAAAACCACTGAAGTAACAGGCAAAGGTTTGGTTAGCAAAACTGTTCAAAATGTTAAACACTCCAGAACAATTCTTTTGAAGAATGTGTTATATGTGCTGGAATTAAAATGCTATTTACTATTAACATTTAAAGCCACAATGAACTATCGATCCGATATTTTCTCCGAAAAAGAAGCAAAAGTAATTGAAGCCAACGGAACTGTTCTGATGACAGCGATTTATACCGCAAAGGAGATTTATACCACGTGAAACAGAAAATTGAAACAGCAAATATCGTCACCGAATTTCAAAAATGGCATCGAAAATTTGGACATTTAAATGAAAGCGATCTGAGGAAATTAAAGACTGAAAGAATGGTGCGAGGATTACATTTTGATATAAAGGATTCCGTAAAGGACAGTAAAATCTGCATCAGTCAAAACAGACTGTTGCCCCTTTTTTAAAAGAATCTAAATTCAAAAGTAAAAATCTTTTAGAACTTGTACATTCTGGCGTCTGTGGACCTATGTGAATACCGTCACTAGCAGTTTCGCATTATTTTGTTACTTTCATTGATGATAAATCAAAATATGTAATAATAAATTTCTTGAAAACTAAAGATGAAGTGAAAAAGCCTTTATAAACTATAAGACTTTAGTTGAAAATCGCTAAATGCTGACAAATGTGTTTATCACATGAAATCATCTTCTGCTGAAGTTATCATCATTCTATATGTTGATGATTTAATGGGGATTACCAGCAGCAAAAACATTTATGAAAATATTTATGGTGAGTTAGCAAAAGCTTTTCAAAATGAAAGACTTAGGACTATTGCATTATTGCTTAGGAATTGAATTCAAACAAAATAAAAACAGTTTAACTATATCACAATCAAAATACATTGTTGATATCTTGAACAAGTACAAAATGCAAGATTCAAAAACTGTTGCAACTCCCATGGATACAAGCATTAAATTAACCAAAGGAGATGTCTCCACAGAATGAAGAAAAAAATCGGAAATGCAAAACTTATCATTCCGTTCTTTAATTCGATCTTTGATATATCTGTCTGTCGCCCCAAGACCAGACATTACTTACAGTGTCAATTTTCTTAGCCAGTTTAACAACAATCCATGGAAAACACACTGAATAGCTGCAAAAAGAATCCTGAGATACTTGAAAGAAACTAAAAATGAAGGATTAATTTACAAACAATCTGCAAAACCATTAATTGGATATGTCGATTCTGACTGGGCTTCAGATATCAAAGAACAGGAACTCTTGTACAGGATATGTCTTCAAGTATGCTAGAGAAGCTATTTCTTGGGAATCAAGAAAACAACGAACTGTTGCATTATCAACAACAGAAGCAGAATATGTGGCTCTCTCAGGAGATACAAAAGAAACTCTTTATCTACAAAGATTTCTCAATGAACTTTCACAAAAGACTTATACATTGAAAACTGTAGTGTTTACTGACAATCAATCGTCTCTAAAACTTGTTAAAAACCCTATTTATCATTCACGCTCAAAACGTATTGATATTCGTCATCATTTTGTGCGAGAAGTACATGAAAATAATTTGTTTGATTTAAAATATTTACCATCTGATGAAATGCCTGCTGATATGTTAACAAAATGTTTAAATAGTAATAAGCATAAGGTATGTAGCAAATTAATTGGATTAACATGTACCTGTAATTAATTTCATATTTATGTATAAGTGCTTGTATTATATTTTAAGGCATAATATTCATTAGAAAATTGTATAATTATGTATGTATTTGAAATAAGCATTGAGAAGGAGAATTGTTGGATATCAATGCATATTTGTTTTCCCTTCCCTCAATGTAAAATAGAATGCGCCGCGCCATGTAAGCTCCGGCTGAGCATGCGCGCAATGGATGGCGAAGTTCTCTCCTGAGAACTAATACGTCGCTCTGATTCCTGATGCTGTTGAATCTCTAAACATGAGACTAACGCTGCAGTTCTATCGCTCATATGTCTTTCTGTAAATAAACCAACTTTTCGTAACTGTGCCATGGTTCTCACTGCGTTTACTGCCAACAGTTTTCTTTTCTTGTTATTTATAATTGTGTTGTGTATTTTTTTTTAAACATGGAACTATCGTAATTATAGATTATGCTAGAGCGCGCGATGAAACCAAACTTTCATTCACATTTTTTAAATATGGATGATTTCTTTGTTCGCATCATATTACTGTAAATTACTATCTGTTTTGTTTGCTAGAAAGTTGCATAGAACATTTCGAGTTCTTGCCAATAATATTCTATAGTTTGTTAGTACTATACTGTGTTTATGTTAGTGTTTTATTCTATACCGTATTAGTGTTTTTTTTTGTGTGTTTTTTTTTTTTTTTTGTGTGTGTTTTTATTTTTAACTTTAGGTAGCATCATCGTTCTTTAGGTGACGAATGACCTTCCCTTGGGGGGAGTAGTAATGATCCGAGAGGAAAAAAAAATCTAATGCTTGCAAACCATTGTTCTGCCGAGGTGACAGCTTAATAAAACCACAACAGAAAAGCTGAAATCGTTTGAGAAAAAGGATGGGGGAACAAAATCAAACAGGAGAAAAAGAGAATTGAGCTAGCGACGTGGGTTCTAGTCAATGGAAGACGAAGTTGTAATTGTTTCGAATTGGAATTTTTGCAGCTTAAATGTGTATTTGGTTTCCATAGTATCTTTAAAATAATTTACTTAAGGCTCCCGTCGCCACGCCACTACGAATTTCCCCACCTAATGTTAATCCTATGTAGTTACGTACTTAGTCTCACATCTAGAATATTTATTTTAACTGCGTGGAATAAAGGTCATTTTAAAGAGCATTAAAAAATGAAGGCTTCTGTGGAGTTACTTTTTTCTGATTTTTGCAAGTATTTTTAAATTTTTATTAAAGATCTGAAAACTTGCATTCGGCGCACTAAATTGAACATAAAAATACTTTAAATTATCAGAAAAAAAGTAATTCCAAAGAAGCCTTCATTTTTTTACGCTCTTTCAAATGCATATATTTTTTTAAGAAAATTTAATTTATTTCCCTGCTTGTAATTTGTTGAGTCAGCAAACTAAGCATGGAAAGAGGGGGAAACAATATTAAAGTCCCGCCTCAGGGCGCAAGGATACGTGGTAAAGACACGTTGACAAAAGGAGATTTACAATCCTTCGGATGGAAATCAGCTGATTTCTGGGAATTTGTAAGTGATCTTAGGGTTCCCAATAGTTGCGTAATATCCGTTGAAAGTTTGTCTAGCTTGCTATTTCACAGTGTTTAAGGCTCCCGTCGACACGCCACCACGAATTTTTCTACCTAATGTTAATCCTGTGGAGTTGCGTTCTTAAAGTCTCACATCTAGAATATTTATTTTAACTGCATGGAATAAAGAGCATTAAAAATTGAAGGCAATTAATAATTTATTTTTATATAATTAATCAGTGAATACAAAATTTGGAATATTTCCTATTCAGTATGCGATGAAGATATTCCTCTAGCATTATAGATCTTTTTAAATCAAGTGATACAATTTTTAAAAACACGAAAAAGTAGAAACGGATTTTTTGAAATTAAAAGGCGTGAAAAAAAAGGAGTAAAAAAAAATAAAAAGATTATCGAAAGTGAAGAATGACTATTTTTGAATCAATGAAAAATCCAGTTTCTTCCCAGTTTGGGATAGCTTTCAAATACTTGAACAACACAGAAGGGCAAGTCTCACCAAGGAAAAAAATGCAGGATTCTTTAACCCCCCCTACTAAGGATGTGTAAAAGGATGACACAGATCAAATTACTCTCGTTTTCTCTAGTTTTGAAAGGGGTGAGAGATAGGGGAAGAATCGTGAGCCGACTGTGGGTGAGGAAACAGTCGCAACGCCTGTGTAGAGGAAATATTTATTACCCTATGACGTCATTTTCAAAGTTTATGATAGCTGTAAAAACAAAAATATAAGAAAATGGGAAAAAAAATTGAACAAAATTGAAAAAATTAAAAGCATCTAAGAAGTTCCCAATTTGAAATCAAGCGAAATAATGAAAATTAAGAAAAATAAAGCTGGTAATTTCTCTTTTATAAGAGAACTGTTTACTTCTGCTCCATATGACCAGTATTGTATGAGTACTTTGTCCGCACTAAGTAACGCTCCTCCCCCCTCCCAGTAGAGGGAGCTTTCGTCGATTCTTACTTTCAGAATCACTCGAAGGGAGCCTTAAAAAGTAAGCTTCATTACCGATTTCTTAAAAATAGAAGTAATCTTTCTTTTTTTACGCTATTTTTACTGAGTATTTAAAACAACACACTAAACAAATTACTTTATTAATTATTAAAACAAACAATAGATATTTTAGATACGCTATTCAGAGAGAAATAAAGAAGAAATTTGCTTTTTTTTAAAAAAAATTGTATTATAACTAAAAGAATAGTGTTCAAATTTTTATGATAAAATTGAATGCACATCTACGTAAATTATGTGCGTGACCATTTATTATTATTTTTTCAAAACTCCATTTGTAGGAATCAGATTAAAATATATCGAGTTTTTAGGATTAAATGAAGAATACAGAGAAAAAAATTATTGCATTACATTTTTTCTGGTTCTTATATATCTGAACAATTTTACATGGCTAATACATTTCTCAAGAACGAAAACATTATTTTACTGCTTTGAAACAGCGTATGGAGTAGCCGAATGGTTATGCTCGCTATTTTGTGGCTAGTGATGTTTTAATCGAACGTTCGAGGTCTCTTTCCTAGAACTGCCACCGTGTTTCAAATTTAAAAAACAATAAATAGTTCTCATGTTTCTTTCAATTGAGACGCTAATAAATATTCAATCCTTACAAATTTTGTTTTAAGATTTCGACCTCGAATTAGTTTCCCCCCCCCCCCTCTCTTTAGTATAGCAACTGATGCAGAATGAAAATTATTAAATGAATATTATATGAATGAATCTTTGCCAACAAATATTAGCTACTCAAGGGGCTATTGTTTTCTATACCTATAAATGTCGTACCTGAAAACTTTTCAAAAATTTATCTTGTTTTTTTTCTTTCTTAAGTCTGCGTTCTTTAGTAACGATCATAATTTTCAAAAATACGTCATAATAAATTTCTCCTCAATTTTTTATTGGATTGAAATAAAATGTATGCAAAGTGTGTCTGATACCTGCTTTCACCACTAATGAACTCAATTTCCAAAAATATATCGCCATAAATTTCCTCCAATTTTTTTTATTGGATTGAAGTGAAACAAATATAAAAATTAAGTATTTTATTTACTTATCTATATATGTATTATCTCAAATCATATGTAAAGTGGAATCAAGGACGGACTAAAAATAAATAACCTTCTTTAGAATTTTAAGTGGTGAGGCAGCCTTTTTTTTCCCTCGAGAATTTCAAACTACATATTTTTAGTTTGGTTTTGTGGTCAAATTATTTTAATATTGATTTACAATTATTAGCTATCAAATGAACTATTTTTTTTATGTGGACACACCCTGTTTGGCTAAATCTATTCTTTGGAAAACTTTGCATATAACTTTTTAATTTTTATTGAATTGTTTTTTCACCTCTCTAAAATAAAAAAAAAGACTTTTAATGAAGATAGGTAAACGAGATTGCGTCAAACTATACATACAAAGGAAAAATTGCATTTTTATGATGGTAGAAATGCTTATTGATTTTTTATCATCCTCGTCTCTGCTTTTCCAGTAATTGGTTTTTTTTAGTCTCAGTGCCAAAACATAAATAAATAACTTAGATTCTTTAGAAATAATCCTAGCGCGAAACAAGTACTTGTTTTTATTGAGTAATTCTAATGAATTTCGTGTTAATTTCATATATAAAATGTTATTCTCTTCTTGTAATTAAAAATAGAGTATCCATAAGAGTAAATCCCCCCCCCAACTACATTATTTTACATAGTTAAAAGTCGAGAATAATCGACAAATTTCTATTACGATGAGATTGAGAGGGCAAAGTCTCTTGATTGAGATAAATTTATAATTTAAGAATGATTTAATTATTTTTTGAACATAGATGTAGATTAAGATTATATGAAGTATCTTAGAATATTGCTTTCACTGAAAGTTCATAAAATTAGTTACCATATTTTATGTCTTATTTTTTTTTCTATTGAATAGCACTATATTTTTAGAAAAATATGATTAATTAAATATTGATGCATACATGGGATGTTAGTGATACTGTTACGTGATTACCTGTACAAACTAAAGTTATCATTTCCTTAATTTTTAAGCCTTTGTTATAGATCAGAGGTGTTCAATCTGGATTTTTTTAAACTTTGATAGAGGTTCCGTAAGTGATCATTATTGTTTTAATCAAAGCTCCAAAAATTTAGTAAAACTTTAATTTTTATACAAGTTTTAATTCTTAGTTGCAGTTTGCTTATAAAAAATTAGTATAAATAAATATTTTTTGGATAAAACAAAATCTTAAATTTCATAAAAGTAAAATACATTAATTGAGGCATATTAGGTTTTATATTAGTGTCCATTCTTTGGTTCAGTCGATATTTCTCAAATTGATACATTGACCAGCACTCAAATGAAACTAAAATTTAGTCAAGTTCATATTATGCATTTTAGATTGACATAAGAGATGAATATCCTGAAATTACCATAAGAGTAGTGAAACATCTAATGTCATTTGTTTCAACCTATGTATGCGAAAACGTTTTCTCTTTGTACGATGCGACAAAAACAAAATGCAGAAACATATTGGTTGCTGAACAGGACATTAGGTTGCAGGTTTTATCAATTAATCCAGGCGTTAAAATACTTTGAAATAAAAAACAATCACAGATATTAAAAATATTCTTTTTTATGAATTTGTTTAAATTTAAAATATTGTTGTTTTTATTTATTCATAGAATACATTTTAGGAGAACAAAAAACACCATTAGCTAAATTTCCCTTCATTATTTTATTAAGAAGTTTATGTTGTGATGGGGAAAAAAGAAGCAGTAATAATTTTATTAATTTGAATAGGTTAAAGCTTTGATATCCTATTTTTTCCACACTTTGATCAAGAGGTTCCTTCAAGAAAACGGTAAGCTTAAAGGGTTCCCAAGCGTAAAAGTTTCAATACCCCTGTTATATATAATTGTTTCTCTAAAAACAAAAATTGAGTTAAGGTAATGATTTTAAAACTTTTGTTTTCAATATGAGAGTAATCCAAATAAAATCTTGTAAAAAAAGTAAATGAAAAGTGTATGTATATATATATTAATAGAAATATAATGCTTTCTTTTAGTTTTTATTAATTTCGCTCTAAAAAGCAACACGAGAGCTATAGAAATATTAAAAAATATATGTATTATAATCTGTGCCTTTTAGTTATAAAAATCAAACTCTTAATAAAAGCATGTGCCTTGATATAAATTTTCTTTCAAATTGGGGCAATTCGAATTGGATGTAATATTATCAACAGAATTCTAATAATTGTATCAGTTAATACAACCACATACTGTCAATACAGCAATTTGTTCTGATTTCGTACCGTCTTTTTAGCCACCCAAGATGCTATTGTTTTAGTTGGGTCAATTTTGCCGAACCAGATGACTTTTCGCATACGAAATCACTTTTAAATCGTTTGTTTCAATTTTAATTACATTTAGATTAAATATATTCAATTTAATAATTAGTCATTTCCTTTAATTTTAATTACATGTAGCTGATATAAATTGCATTTAATAATTTATCGCTTCCTATAATTTTAATTACATGTAGCTGATATAATATTCAATTTAATAATTTATCATTTGCTTTAATTTTAATTACATTTATCTTAAATGTATTCAATTTAATAATTTACTGGTTCCTTTAATTTTAATATCGGAAAAGTTTACTATTGTCCGTTTCTCGATATTTCATCGTTTACTTTAATTCTAATAGTTAATTGGGTATTTTAATAATAATTACAAAAAAAGCACTTTGGGTGGCAAAATCTGTTCTTTGCAAAACTTTGTATAGGGAACTTTTTATTATATTAAAATTTATTTTTATATAATTAAGCTGTATACACAAAATTTGGATTATCACTAGCATTGTTGATCTTTATAAATCAAGTGATACGATTTTGAAAAAAATGAATTAGTAGAAACGTATTTTTTGAAATTAGAAGGCAAGAAAAAAGGAGTAAAAAACGTTGTAGAAAAGGAAGAATGACTATTTTTGAAGCAATGAAAATGTCAGTTTCTTCCTAGTTTGGTATAGCTTGAACAACACGGAAGGGCAATTTAGCCTCAGGAGGGACAGAAATCTTTCCTTTATGAGGGCTAGGGACCCTTCCCTACCGGAAAAGCTCACAAGAAACTGTGTAAAAGAACGACAGAGATTCAATTACTCTCCTTTTTTCTTGCTTTAAATGGGGGAAAAGATAGGGAGAGAAAGAATTGAGGTGGGGAGACAGCTCTACAGTGCAAGCTTCTTTCAGTCTGCCTAGAGGAAATATTTATTACCCTGTGAAGTCATTTTCGAACTTCATGATGGCTGTCAAAACAAAAATATAAGAAAATGGAAAATATTAGAACAAAATTGAAAAAATTAAGAGCATCTTAGAAGTTCCTAATTTGAATTCAAGTGAAATAATGAAAATTAAGAAAAATAAAGCTTGGAATTTCTCATTTATAAGAGAACTATTTACTTCTGCTCCAAATGATCAGTATTGTAAGAGTACTTCGTCCGCACAAAGTAACGCCCCTTCCCCTCTCCCAGTAGAGGGAGTTTTCGTCGATTCGTACTTTCGGAATCACTCGAAGGGAGCCTTAACATGTGAATTATTTCGTTTGAAATAAATTGTATTATTTTTGGATTGTGCACATCTTTGTATCCAGAACTTACCATTAGTTGAACGAGATGACATTTTTTACTAGGATCTTCTGATTAGTTTAGTGAGTGAGGAGAGGAGAGTTGCCCCAAATTTGTGTTATTGTGTAGACAAGAAAGTGGTTGGAGCAAGAATTGTTAAGGTTTATGCGGCTATCAGATTAAAAAGTTAATATAAGGATATTTTAAAAGTTTAGTAAAAATAAGAGTGAATTTAATAAGGAAGAAAAAGTATTTAAAGTTCATGGTAATCAAGAGATTTCTTTAACTTGAAGAATTTAGGTTAGGTACTATTCTTCTAGATATAGCATACTTAAGTTTTCTGTTGAAGGAAAAACGCAAAGTAAAGTTAAAAGCCAAATGCAAGTATTTATACCCAATAGTCTCTGAAATCATATCTAACATTCTACAAATGACTATGAGTTGTAATTGTAATTAATACGCATATATCGTTACTAGAAATTTATGTGGATTGGCTTTATAACTAATATTACTAAAGATTCAAAATGAAGTAATAACGCGACATTATAACTCACACATGTAGAGGCACACAAACACACATGTCCACCCTCCCAATCACACACACACACACATATATACTATATACAACATAATATATTCGATGGATGAGTAAAAAAGGCATATTTCTACAGTCATGGTTGGAATTACAAGACGAATTATCCGAATAAAATCTACATATTGCTATTGGATGAGAGATAGGGAATGTTATATTCAGGGAGTGGTGGACTCACGTCCGCTCGTTTTCGTAGATAAAGCAAAAGTGTGATATTTACTACCTTGAAAATTTGAAGAAGCCAAACATGTAGTTTCAAAGTTTTAACTAAAGTGCTAAGAGAGAAAAAATTACATTGCTCAGAATTTACATACAAGGATTTCTTCAGATTGCGAGGTATTTGATGGAGGGATTTAAAGTTAACTTTAAGGGCAGACAGATAGTCTCGTACAGATTATCCTTGCTACTTTGAAGTATGAGATGACGATAATTTGGCAGATTTTACGTGTGGGGTATTGCATAAACTAAGAACTAAATTGGAATGGAATAAGAAATATAAATATATATATATATATATATATATATATATATATATATAGTTAAAATTTGAAAGGATATAAAATACAAAATCAATAAAATTATTTCAAAGATTTAGCTAAAAAAAGAAAAAGAAAGAAAATAAAAGTTGAAGAAAAATGAAAAATAAACAAAATACATAATGCTATTTAAACTGACTTTGGCTTATGACAGTGGGGTGCTTAAATGTATAATAATGATTAAACCTTTCCACACAGTGATAGTATTATAAAAGAATGTAAAAACGAAAATTCAAAAGCCAATGAAAATAGAAAAAAGACATAACAATGAAACCTAATATCTTAAATAGCAAATAATATTGAAAAGTAATATATAATTAATTAGTACATTAAAGCAAAGTATGATACTTTGTCATCTAAAATTAAATTTAAAAAACTAAAAAAACTCTTACAAGATATAAATTACTTGAAATGCCATGGACTCATAAAATATATTTTTTGATTCTCTAAAAACTAGTTATCTAAAAGCCAATTCTACATTCTATATACTAGAGGTAGAATTAAAAATTTTAAAAAGAAAAATATTCTTTTGAAACAACATATTAAAACTAAAGATGAATCAAATTAATATAAATACACTAAAAATTTAAAACAAAAAGATAACGATTCTATGCTATATTTTTATATTTTAAATTATTTCTTTTATATTTCATCAGATAATTAGCTTGAATGCAAATAAATTTGAATTTACTTAAGTTAAGAATATTTATGGAAAAATTAATTGATGTAATATTAAGTAGTACATAATAATGTTAAATGTTTCTAAAAATAAAGAAATTTAATTTGCTGTTATCGAAAGGAGCTTCATTCATAAAAAAAAATCATAACTATGAATTTTGCTAATTATGATACCCATAACCTTTGATCCAGAATTTTTAAATTAGTATTTAAACTCTTAGTTTCATGAATATTTTTATTAGTTTGTACTAATTTTAAATATGTAGGGTACAAAAATAAATTGTTTAATATTTTGGGTTCAATTTATTTTTGAAAATTCTTAGATCATCATTGTATCTAAACACAGTATAATTATTATTAATAAAATTTTGTTCATAGACGTGTAAATATGACTATTACTAGCTAGACTACCGTGTGGTATGCCTTTCATTTGTTCATATTTTTTATCATTAAACATAATATATTATTCATTTAAAATTGAATTCATTTCAAATTCAAATTTTTCATATAAAATGAACTATTCATGTTGAACTTTTTAAAATTAACTAGAACTTTATTTAAATCTTCATTATCTATGAAATCAAATAAGTCCTTATATTCATAACTAAATATTTAGTGAATCTTTAATTATAAGTATATTTAACATTTTCATATTTCTTTTTCATAATAACTGTCTAATCAAAACCACTAATAATTTTTGTAGTATTTAACTTTCTTTAGGAATGTAAGTATTAAAATAAATAGTAACATTTCTGAATTTAATTGGTACTTTATGAGTATCTGGAGTGAAACATGTGAAGAAACTTTATATTATTAGTATTATAACCAATTTTCTTGTACAAAGCTTTATTTTTATTAGAAATTTCTCGATCGCTATTGGAAATTTCCAAAATTGATGAAAAAGATTTTTATTAGTTAAAATTGTTAGCAGTTTTCAACAAACTTTAGCATAATTTCCATGGACATTATTAACATAACAAACAATAAACTCATCTCGGTGGTTTCTTATTGAATTTTTTAGATCTTTAAAGTAAGAGATCTCTTTAATATTAAATATCATTATTTAATCTTTTCTTTTATACAGTTCTATAATGTTTCACGGTGTTCCGACCAGGCATTCATTATGAATAACTCTCTGGCGGCGAAATGTAAAACCAGTCAGTGTTCGTTGTGGTGCGAGAGAGTTCGGTCGCACGAAGAGAGACTGGCGTTATGCGAAAGTGTAGAGAAATAAAAGTGTAAAAACAGACATGTGGAATTTATTAGCGAGTGAAAGAAACAAATGGTCCGTCGAATCGAGAGAGAGTGTGTGAACATCCGGTCTACGTCTTGCAGAGGTGGATTATGCGATTGTGGATATGTGTTTTTAGTAAGAATTTTGAACTTGGAATAAAAACGGTGGTTTAAGTCACGGCAGACATAATAGCTGCAAAACTGATCTTTAGGGCGTCTAGTGTCTAGCTCATTCTCTCTCAAAATAATAGAGTAGGTAAGTGATTATACATATTTTCCATCAAGTCTTTGTCTAGCTTAAAAAAGGATCAGTTAAAGCGTGTTTGTTCTGAACTAAATATTCAGTTCTCAACTTCATTCAAAGTAGTTGAACTTATAAGTTTAATTGAAAATAGTGATATTTATAAAGAAAAAATAGAGATTGTGAAAAATATAATTTTAGAGATTACGGAAGAAAAGCGAAAAAAATCAGAACAAGCTGAAAACGAAAGACATTCTATGGAACAAAAACTAGAAATTGAGAAGCTTTCACTTTTAAGAATCGAAAAAGAAATCGAGCTTTTAAAGCTTAAATAAATATCTTGTGAGGAAAAATCACTTAATGATTATGAATCGAGTTTTAATTTAGAGAATTTAATTAAGAGTATAAAAATATTGACTATTCCTGTACCGAAGAATGATGAGTATTTTAATCTCTTTTTCAATTTGCTTGAGAAAGCATTCAAAACAAAATGAGATATTGATAAATATAAAGCGGAAATTCTATTAAATATTTTGGGAAATATAATCGGCAATTTAATGGTTTATGTAAAAGAAGAAGAGTTGGGTGATTATGAAAAAATTAAATCTATTGTGTTAAAAGAATTTCAACCAACTCCTAGAGAGTGTTTAAAACAATTTAAAAGTGCAGTAAAATTGCCAACGGAAAATTACATACAATTCTCATCAAGAGTTAGTTCTGTTTTTGAATATTACATTCAACTTCGTAAAATGAGTGATTTTGCTAAATTGTGTGAGTTGATGATTTTCGGTCAAATATTTAATACTCTTCCTCAGGATTTAAAAAGTTATATAAGTATTAAACAAGGAGAAGACTATTTTACCCCACATGAGCTAGGAAGAAATTGCGATTTATTTTTGGCTTCTAAAACCGGAAACTAAACAAAGTGTAGTTCTTTGTCTCGCTCAGTAGTTAATAGTGATTAGAGGAGATTTGGAAAAGGAAATTTTGAGAATAAAAATAATAAAAATATTTCTAAAGGGTTTTTATCGAAAGGTAATTTAAAATGTAATTTGTGCCATAACATCCATTCAATATTTAAGTGTCAGGATTTTCAAACATTGTCTGTCAACGATAGAGTAGGATTTGTGAAAGCTCAAAATTTATGTTTTAAATGCCTTTCACCAGGCTGTAATGTTAAAAAAATGTTCTGCGCGAAACTGCTTTTGTAAAAAGCCACAAAATAAGTAATTTCATTTTCCAAGAGAATCTGATCAGTTTAGTGAGAGTTATAAGAACGAAACTAGTGCAATAACAAATAAAGAAGAGGATTCAATGTCTAATTGAAATCTGGGAAGTAATATTTTTTATCTAACTTCTAGAGTAACCAATGAAAATGGGCAATCGTCATTTTCTACTATTAGTTCGGTTCAATATAGAATAATGAGTACTATATTGTTCAGTACAGCTGTATTTCTTATTCGTGACAAATATGGAAATTTGCAATCCGTTACAGGATTATTTGATGCAGGTAGTCGTTAAGATATGACTAAAGAGTGTGCGAATAGGTTAGAGTTAAAATAAGAGAAAATTAATGTGACAATATCGTGCTTAGATAATACCTCAGTGACGGTTACCAGGTTTGTTAAGGCTGAAATTTCAAATACCGATAAGAGTTTCAATCAAGAATTTGAGTATCTTGTTGTTAATAAAAATACTGAGTTAACTCCAATTAAATATGTAAAAGTTAAGGAACAAATTCCTACAAATATAAATTTGGCTGATAAGTTTATGGTTCCCTAAAAAGTTGATTGTCTTTTCGGTGCAAAATAATTTTATCATCTTTTAAGGCCAGAAAAATATATTCGTCAAATTCAGAGTTATTTTATCAAAATAGTGTTTTTGGACTTTTGGCTAGTGAGAGTGTTTCAGATTCAGAAAACCAAAAAATTTATTGGGGTTTATTAATTGATGATGATTTAAACATTACCATGAGAAAATTTGGGAATTAGAAACTGTGTGTGTTGAGTTAGAGACTCCTAAATCTCATGAGGAAAAAATTGCTAAGGAAATTTTGTTCAAACTCATTTTAGAGAACCTAGTAGAAAAAACATAGTTACATGCCGACTTAAAGAAGAATCCAGTTGTTTAGGTGAATCTAGAAATATAGCAATAAAAAGATTACATTCACTTTGGGTAAAACTATCGCGTGATCAAAAATATTTAAATTTATATAAAGATTTTATTAATGAATACGAGAGATTAGGACACATGAGAGATGTGACCACATGAAGCAGAATCAGAAGTATCGTATTATATGCCATATCATGGCGTTTACAGACCTGAGATGACGACAACGAATCTTCGCATTGTTTTCAACGCCTCGAGTGAAACAATAAATATAACTTCATATAATAGCATATAAATTAATGGAGGAGTGGTCTAAAATGACCTGATCTCAATCATGATATTATTCCACAAACATCCACCAACATCTATATTGAGGATATACAAAAAATGTACAGAGTGATAAACATTCATCCAAAGCGAAATCTACAACGTATAGTGTGGAAGGACAATGAGTACTGCTTGCCAAGTTGTTGCAACGAATACTGGCGACTCTTCGATTAAAAGTTTCTAAAACCTATGACTAGAGTGACAGTATGATAGTATTGTCATGGATTAAGAAACAACCGTCTCAGTTAAAACCTTCGAGGACACAATCCAAGATCTTTATTGTGATTAACAATGGAGTCATGTAGAGTCATTTATTGTGATGAACATTTGATCAGTGGACAATCCGGCTGATCTTATTAGTCTAGGTATGAATCCTTCAAAAATGCTCGAGAGTCACTTCTGGTGGGTAGGCCCTGCCTTTTTAACAATCAGTGAATATCCTTAAAGAGAAATTTCTGATAATGTAATGTGAACTCAAAAAAGGGTATTGTGAACAGAACTCTTCATTTACTGTATTTAGTAATTCATTTTTTAATAATATCCTTAACTGTAGTAATACGTCTTTTAAAATATTGCATATTTTGAGTTTTATTCTTATGTTTGTGTATAATTGTAAACCTGGCAATAAGAAACGTTCTGTGCATCTGACTGCAAAAAAAATTGATTCTGTTGAGAAATTATTGGTAAAATTTGTTCAAACAAGTGAATTTTCTAAGGAGTTTAATGTTCTAAAAGCTAGGTGAAGTAAAAGCTGACAGCTAGGTGAAGAAAATGCTGACAGCTAGGTAAAGAAATTTTATTCTTTTATTGATTCTGTTGGTATTATTAGAGTTGGTGGTAGACTAACATAACTAGTGATACACTAACATAATTTGCCATTTGGCAGAAAGTATCCAATATTGCTTCCTAAGGCCCATAAATTGTCCAATTCAATTGTAAACTATTTTTTTGTAAAATTTTCGCATACATGCCCACAACAATTGTTATACCAAGTTCGGCAGAAATTTGGGATAATACAAGGTATTGTGTAGAAAAATTGTGAATTCATGTGTTGTTTGCTTTAAAACTAACCCAAAATCTCATACTCAGTTAATGGGAAATCTTCTTGCAAATAGAGTTAGTAAAAGTTATCCATTTAATGTTAGTAAGGTAGATTTGTGGCCCATTTTTTGTGAAGTGTAACTATCAGAGTAAACATACTTTAAACAAAATTTGCGTAAGCATTTTTATTTGTTTTGCTACGAAGGCAATACATCTTGAAAGTGTAAGTGATTTAACTAGTGATGCATTTATTGCTATGCTGAAGCGATTTTTTTTTTTTTTTTTGCAAGAAGAGGTAAGGGGCCAGAATTTATTCGGATAATGGAAAAAACTTTGTTGGAGCAAATACAGAGTTAAGAAGATTTATAAAGTTAATTAAAGAACAAGATGAGCATTTTTCAAATTTTCTAACTAGTGAAGGAGTGAGCTGGTATTTCATTCCTCCCCGTGTGCCACATTTCGGTCGGCTTTCGAAGGCTGGATTAAAATCTTTTAAATTTTTCTTAAAAAAAGTTGTTGGAAATTATGATATGAGGAGTTTTTAACTGTTATTATTCAAATTGAGGGAATACTCATTTCAAGACCTCTTATTCCTTTGTCGGAAGACATGGATGAAGTGGAAGTTCTTACTCCTGCTCATTTCCTTATTGATAGACAGCTTAATTCAATTGTTGAGCCTGACTTAACTAGTTTAACCCGTCCCGTTCACTCCCAGAATATCATATTAGATCGGCTCGCGTTTCCTCTCCTGTGCCCAGCGTATCACATTAGATACGCTCCGTGAGTGTCTTCTACGATCCAACGCATCAACAGAGATACTCTTGATGAGAACGTTTTATTTGATTTTTTTATGTCACTATATGGCGTTACAATACCACGGAATCTATATAAATAGGTTATTTGGAGTGTTAACCTTGGTGATATGGAGTTAGATTTCATTTCTGACTGTCAAGGGAAAGGGGAGTAATTGTTAAAAGCACGTGCAACGGCGCGCTCTTTAAATGGAATGACATGATTTAAAGAGTGCACTTTATTCGGTTTGCTTTTTCCTTTCTTGCTTTCTTCTCAGAAGTTTGAATGAGAATTTATGGATGTTTATAGGGGTTAGGGCTTTTAGTAGCAGATGCTCCCAGCTGTTCGTTTCATTCGTTCGGTTTTTATTTGTAGCGACAGTCATGACGAAAAGAAAGTATATAACTGATACTGAGATTTGCGAATTAGTGAATGAATCTGACAGTGATGTTAGCAAATAATCCAACTCTGTAATTAGCCATTAAAGGGAAAAAAAGGACGAAGATGTGTCCTTTGCACAAAATCTTGTGTGAAGCGTCAAAAATTGACAAAATATGTGTGTAAGGCATGTGACGTTGGACTATGCGTTGAAGAATTATTTCTTATAAAAATACCAAACAGCAAAATAAGATTCATTTTTATATCTTAATATTCCATGTAGTGGTACATCATTACACCATGAAATGTATGTAACAAATGTGGGAATACTTTGTATTTTCTTAAATGATATAATATTTATGTGATTTTATGTATAAAACATACTATTTTTGATTAAATCTTCTTTTTCTTTCGTATATATTAAGTTTAATGCAATTTAAATAATATAAGTAAAAACCAAAATATTCTAATGAATAGCCGACTTTAGAGGAATTTTTTTCGCGAATTAGGCTTCATATCTGAAATCATCTGGGCATAGCGTGACACTCCGTGGTAAGAAGCCCCAGGCCCAGAGAAACACTTCTCTTTCTTTCCCTCTGGTAGCGAAAGGGTTAAATTAAAATAGGCTTAAATTATGGAACAAAATCGCAAGGTATACCCAGTTAATTTAGAAAAAATGGTGCGTTGACTATTTAAACAACATGCAGCAAGAACTAAGAGGAAATTTCAAAAGAATGAGGTCAAAATAGGAAATATAGTTGTTCTTAAGGAAGATAATTTGCCTCCTAGCAAATGGGCACTAAGTAAGAGAAAAAGATGATAGGGCTATAATGGTAATAGTCAAGACTTCATTTGGCGAATTTCAAAGCCCAATTACAAGAATTCGTTTGTTACCATGCAAAGAGTAATATTTGAATTTTTGTGCTCTAATATTTGAATTTGTGTTTGATTAATATGGCAACTTTCAGTGTTTTGAACCGTGAAATTTTATATTTTGTGTATGTGTATTGACAACAATTTGTCAAGGCGGACAGCATGTTCCGAGCAGCCATTCATTGTGCATAGCCCTCTGGCGGCGAAATGTAAAACCAGTCAGTGTAAAACCAATTGTGTTGCAAGAGAGTACGTTCGCATGAAGAGCGACTGGCATTATGCGAATGTGTTGAGAAATAAAAATGTAGAAACAGACATGTGGAATTTAACTATTTGCGAGTGAAAGAAACAAACGGCCTGCCGAATCGAGAGAGAACCGTGTGTGAACACGTGGTTTCAATTGGTAAACAACATTTAATACCGAAATAAGCTTAAAATGTATCAATATCTTCATTGATTTTTTCTTAATTTAATTTTTATTCAATTTAAAAACTTTTTTATTAATATCGTTAATAGGAATGAATTTTTAAGATTATTAAGAATGTGATGTATATTGATATTATCTAAAGATTCATTCATATGCTTGATAATAAAGAAGTCAGTGTTTTGATTTTCATTATTACTTTTTCTTCTATTTATGACCTACACATTTAATGATATTTTTAATTACATGTAAGCAAAGTACTTTCTAATTTGTTATCATTATTAATAAAGTCCCTTAAGTTTTTAATTTCTCTTTTCTTCAAATCAAATAGAAACTATT
Source organism: Nephila pilipes (assembly GCA_019974015.1). Taxonomy (NCBI): domain Eukaryota; kingdom Metazoa; phylum Arthropoda; class Arachnida; order Araneae; family Nephilidae; genus Nephila; species Nephila pilipes. Next base: position 1,220 of record BMAW01059183.1, on the reverse strand, counting down.
TCATACTTTTAATACTAAAGTAATCTTGATATATATTATTTAAAACATCTTTTTTTTTCAAATGTCATCTTTACCTATACATTTTCTTTTACTATTCCAACCTCTACCTTTTCTTTTATTAATGACATTATTAGAATAATTGAGCATAAGAAAATCCTATTTCCTATTATTATTATTCTTATTCTTTATTGTTCGTTTACTAAAAATTTAAAAATTTTACTTAAACACAGAACATTAAAACGAAGAGTATAAATAGTATTATATGATTCGAATAAAATACTTTTCATACAATTATCTGCCTTTCGTATTACGCACAATCTTAATAGCAGATAACTGAACAATTTAGAAGTTATGAAGATTAAAAAGACTAACTTAAATTTCATTACAGTTTTTGATATCAGCTAAGTTATTTGCATAATGTCTCTGTTATTCATGCGTATATTAACAATATTAGAGTTACACTTTTTGTTTTTGTAAATACATACTTTACAGTTAAGTAGACAAAATTACATGTTTTGCAAAAAAGGAATTTGTTATTGTTAATAAATTGTTTGTTATTGAATAATTTACAAGTTTCAGATCTTCTATTTTAACAAATATTGCAATTAAATTTATAATTTTTACAATTACAATAATATCCTAAGACCTTCAAGCCCTTAGTCTAATTATTCCTATAAAAATATTTTCATTACATGCATTAGTATTATAATATTTATCAACATAATTAAAAAAAACACAAAAAATCTGTTACAAAAAATCTTAGTTTTATCATTCTCTTTTAACAGTTTAATTAACTCATTCTCAGAGACTTATTCTAATACAGCTAATGACTTATTTAAATTAATCATACATGCAATTATATCGTCAATATCTTTACCAGGTTCCAATTTTCTAGTATCCTAAATCACCATAGAATAAGATATTATTACCTAATATGATTATTATTCTAACATGAATACTTTACCGTAAATAAAACAAAGCTCAAACAAAGACTCAAATCATATAATCAATTTTTAGAAAATCTAAAAATGCTATAAAAATTACTTCCCTTAAAATTTCTCTGTATAACTGCAAAATTTCATAGCAATTAAAATACAATAATATCCAAAACATATAAATCTCAAAATTAATTAAAACATAGATCCAGAATTTAAAAACAAATCCATAGAAGAAGTAAACAAATCTTAAAACCACAGTAAAGTACAAGATAACTCCTTCGA
>BMAW01059182.1:0-21721 GCA_019974015.1 Nephila pilipes | reverse complement strand
TTAAGTAAATGTATCATATAATTAAGTAAATGTATCATATAATTAAGAAAGAATAAATTGTATAATATTTTTAGAAAGACAAATATATTTTCTTTCGGGATCTCTTTACTGTCTTTTTTATGAGTTTTCGAGAACATTTTATTTGAAGTTTGTATTTTTTAAGAGTTATGAATGTGTGACTAGTTGCAAATTTAGTAAAACATTTTACGAATAGTATCTAACCTTAGAATTGATAAATAAAATGCTTACATGATATATTTCTATATAAATCGTAATTTATTATGATTGAAGCTCTATATGTTGAATAATTTAAGAGGCTTCGACATATAAACTATGTAGTTAAATTTTAATACATGTGGTTATTTGTATTTTTAAATACTTCTCTACACAGTTTCCTATAAGTTCATAACTTTTTAATTTGACTGTTACATCTCACACATCACAAGTATCGAAAAAAAGTAAAGACACACACACAAATATTGTTCAAAAGTTTATTAGTTTAATAGTAGTCTCAGGGATGGGGTCTTGAAAATTTCGAAATTAGTCACTAATAATTCCTCGTACCTATTCCTATAGATGTTTCAAAATCTAAATAAAATAAGTCGGATTTAGAAATATTCATTTTTGAATTATAAATACAAATAAAAGTTGGTTTTCAACGATTTATCAAGAATTATAATGCTGCAGCATTTGTTATTCTTTTTACTTACCACTTGTAGTGATTTGATGTTAAATAAAATAATCTTTGTTCATTGCTTCTTACAAATCAAATAAAAAAAACTTATAAATAAAAAAAAAATCAAAAATCAATTCCTACTTACACTGTAGCATGTTTTTTTTTTCATCGATGCAATTGTATAAATAATCAAAACAGAAATAGAACTGATAGAAGAAAGCTAACACCACAGCTGTAGTATTGAATCCCATTTTTGAAAAGAATCAATATGAAATTATTCAACCTGTAAAGGGCTAAGATAACTGTTTACTTTTTTTCCAATAATTGTGCACCATTATGAATAAAATAGAAAATAAAATGTAACATATTACAAATATGTCAAAAAATACTAAATATTCTTTTTAACGTTTCACTAAAAACAAAAGAAAAAAGAAAACAAAACATGATTACCCTTACTAAAACTACCTAAAATAACACTTAAAATACGTATACAATATTTTGAAGAAAAAAAGATATTACATGACGCTAAGAGATTTTACCAATCCTTTCTTACTCCTATATGCTTGTGTGGTTCTTATCAAATATACAATGCATTAAAATAAATAATTTCTCAAAGTTAGAAATATGTTCAGTTGAATCCTACAAAATATTTTTATTAAACTGTAAAATAATTTTAAAAAGAAATAATTCCTTTTTCACTGCCGAAATAATCATTAGACGTTTCATTCACCAGTACTGTATGCTATCATTAAAATATTTTCAAGAAATAGTTGATTTTTGGCATGAATCCAAGTCAGAGCTATACCATTGGCATGTGTTTTAGATTTCTTGTCCTGTCATTGAACATTTTTGAAAATGAAAAATTGAAAATGATGATGAAAAATGAAAATACTTGGAAATGAAAAGTGAAAAATTATTTTTTCAATTTTTGAAAAACATGTTAAACACCCAAAAATGTTAAAAAAAAGTATAAGAGATTTTGAATATCTGAATTTGCATTTTTGTGGATAAGAGTGATCGCTCTTTGAAAATTCACATTCAACTGTGCATTATTCTATTTCAAATATATATAAAAAGTACATTTTTGAAAAGATGTAGAAAAAGAAGTTAGACAAGAAGAGTTTCTTAACTCAAACAGAAAAACTCATTAGGAGATTTGTGAATGAGAATCTCAAAATCTCCGCAATGAGTTAGTGAATTAAAGGAGGAATTTTGTGATTCCATACGATAAGTGTTTTTTGATACTTAATGCTGTATAGTATATGTTTCGACCAGTTTTAGACTTACCACCACCTTCTCAAAAGGAAATACACACCATCTTCTGTTAAAAAAAAAGCAACAACAAACTGATATCTGTCCTAAAAATCAGTAATTTTGATCACTGATTTCCACTTTTTGGGATCATAATCCAATTTTTAAATCATGATTAGGAGGCACGTTTCTTGGGGGAATTTTACCATATTATGTAATGAAAAGCAAAATCTAATTTTTAAAATTACTTTACCTAATGTATATTAATATTTTGGTGAATTGTTCAAACAAAATTTGATCAAAAAATATATATTCTTAAAACGGTTAATTACAACATTATTAGGAACAGGGTGAACTTCATATAATGAAGCATTCCTAATGATAAGTATTAGTTGCCATACTTATCATTAGGAATATTAAATCTTAATATCGACAGGATGTTTTAGTTCTCTGTCAATAAATACCTGACTATAGCAAATACTTTTTCGGTTCAATATGACGAGGGGGATACATTGAAAGACACCTTTTATGGCCTGAACATGCTGAACGCAATTCGTCCGTATACTAGTCAATCACATATTAAAAACTTAGTTATAATACTCCAATTCCTGTCTTTAACATGGACCAAAATTACTCTAAGACGCTTGTACACAACTAATATATGTAGAAACATACGTTTAATGACTTTTAATATTAAAAACACTGTCAGCGCATTCTTGTGAGAATTGTTCAGTGTTAAACGGCAGTTTGGCCTCCATTCCCCCTAAATTAGCCTTATACCTCTATAAACAAACCCCCTACTCACTGGTTTGCAAGTGGTACCAACCCCGTTGGTCATTATAACTACAGAGCATACATACCTAAGATTCCAAACTTGATTGCCATGACTATAAGCACTGTGTTAAAAATCTACAAATAAATATATATATATATATATATATATATATATATATATATATATATATACACTGATGGCCACACAAAATGCAACACCCAGAAGAACCAGAGATATCACAGCGAAATTTATTTGGCAAAGAGCATGTTGTTCAAAGATTAAACGATTAAAATTACAGCCTCTTGTGAGGTGAGGATGATGACAAAATCAGTAGTTAGCGTAGCCGCCATTGTTGACTATAACCGCTGCCACACGCCTCGGCACAGAATCAAAGAGGCTTTGGATGTATCCTTGGGCTACAGCGGTCCATGCGGTTTCCATATATTGCCAAAGTTGATCTGGTGTAGCAGCGGGTGATGTATTCCGGGCCAGTCGTTGTGCAAGCATGGACCACGTATTTTCGATTGGCGATAGATCAGAACAAGCAGGCCAAGGAAGCAATTCAATCTGATGGGTAAAGAGGAATTGAACATTGCATGCCACATATGGTCGCGCATTATCTTGTTTGAATATGGCTGATGGCAAGCGCTGAAGGTATGAGGGGACTACGGGTTCCAACACCTCAGATATGTAGCGCTAGCTGTTCAGTGTACCGGTAATGCGTACTAGAGGGGTGCGGGATTGAAATCCAAAACCACCCCAAACCGTGTGCAGGACCAGTGTGGTGATGCATAACGCAACAGTTCAGCAGCCTCTCCCCACGGTGTCTCCAAACTCGAATCCGACCATCGTGATGTTACAGGCAGAAGCGGGATTCATATGTAAACTCAATGTCGTTCCATTCCGTTGTCCATGTCCGCCGTTCATCGCACCTTTGGCGGCATTTGGTTCATCGCACCTGTGGTTTTGAGTCAAGGGTAAACAAACAATGGACGCCTTGAAGACAATTCCACTCTGCTGCAAACGACGTTGAATTGAACGAGAGGATACCGAATGATGCTTAGCAGACTGAATCTGTTGTGTTATGGTTCGTGATGTGGCTGCACGATCCATCACTGCCATGCAAATAATCTGCCAGTCAACAGCAACGAGGTAGGTGCGATTGGGCCCGTTGGTCCGTTGGTCCCTCCTGCATTCAGCGATCACAGATCCGCATCTCAGTTGCTTGGTTTCGTCCAACACGTTGACCGATTTCTCTGAAGGATAATCCACAATCCCTACAGGCTACTATTCTTTCTCGGTCGAATTCAGAAAGTTGGTCAAAAGACGCTCGATGTCTTACACGAGACATAGGTAAACAGCTTACGCAAAAAAAAAACCGCATGAAAAAACAATTGTCATACTTCAAATCACCAATCTGTTCTCGCCTTATATAACGCTTGCGAGTGGTGCTACGGTCGCCCGTGATGTGTGTCTGCGCTGCAATGCTAATGATTTGCATAGCTCATCGTCGCAAATGCATGATATAAATTTCACATGGTTTGCATGCTTCCTTCAGGGTGTTGCATTTTTTGTGGCCAGCAGTGTGCAGTGTTTATATATATTTACATATGTATACATACACACATAAAAATTCTATAAAGTGCAAATAGTTTTGCTTTTTCTTCCCCAAAGTCCAATTTCGAATCCTGTGGAATATTTGTAGGTGTATATAGACAAAAAAGAATGCAAGACAAAAAATATTCAGAATAAAATTGAACCACACAGTGCTCTTCAGATTGTATGTTCACATATACCAACATATTTCACTAAGAAAATTCGCACTTTCAGTGAATAAGAAACTTTCAGTCGTGATAACAACAAAAGAACATCATCCGAAATGTAGCATGTTTTTGGATTAATCTTAAAAATCATTTTTTTCGATTGTGGAATTGGTTTTTAGGAGTATTACAAGCAAAATCCTCTATATGTTCTTTAAAGTAATTATTTAATTAAAAGTTTTACAAAATGAAATAAAATTATAATATTTACCTTAAAAATTTCTTTGATTTTGGATTTTTTTTTATTTTTAAAACAACAGCATATTACAAAACCAGTATCAGCTTAAATTGTTGTCCAGCTATTTTTATTAGTTCAATGTAATGACATAATAGTTGGAAGAAAAAGAAATTAGTATTAATTAGAAAATACAATTACGCAAAAAGTTTGTTTCAAAATGTCTTTTGGATGAATTTATGCATTGTTTGAAATGTAAATAAGGATGGTTTTAAAAGAAAAACTAAATCAAAGAGCCAAAAATCATACACCTTTTTAAAAAGAGATAGTTGCATGTGATCATGATGTAAAAGAACATAAATATAATCAATCAACTAGTAACAAATGACATTAAATAATCAAGAAAAATCAGTAAGGTATTACACAGACATAAGTTCTTATAAGAACGAAATTCAATCTTTAAAAATACTTAGCGTAGATTTACTCTTAATTTTCTATATTTGTTCTTTACAAAAGAAATTTTATTTATTTTATCTGAGTGATATCTGTATTGGTCTGTATGTGTTGCATAAATTTTTGTGTGTAAAATACACAGAAAAATGTCAAAGTTTCATTCTTTAAAAGATATACCAAAACGACTTAAATTTTTTTACCATGCTTTACTTAGTAATTAATGTCGAATTTTTATTGGAATATGTGTTAAATTGACCAAAAAATGATAATGATCTATCAACGAGATAAGGTATTTGGTACTGATTTAAGGTGTATCTTCCTACTACATTGAGTTGTAAAATGAGTTTTTTTTTTAAATTTTTTTCCTGTTCGTATAAAAAAGCTTGATACTTAACTCAAGACATTATCAAAATAAAAACAGTCTAAAGTATTTAATGTTCTGTTTATTTAAATACTGTTTAATATATTTAGTTTAGTTCATAAATCAGGACTTAGTCATTTTTTACATGAAACACTGCATGATATAATTGCACTATAAGTTTCTCTTTCAAAATAGAACATAGTTTTTTCATAATTTTATTATTTTGAATTTTCAAAGTATATTGATGTCAAAAAATTAAGCATAATGCGTAAAATGCATAAACAAGTTAGTAATTTTTTAATAATTTGATACGTTTGAAAACATTTATAGATAATCACCTATTTAAGATGAAAATTTGTCTTAACGTGAAAAAATCAGTGGATGGCTTCATGCGTAAAGTACTTGCGCATGTCAGAACGTAGATAAAACGACTCACTCGGCTTACGAATTTCAGATAAGTTTCGTACTATTCTTATATGAAAGAACGCTTTAACAACTAAACAGAACAAATCATAGCTTTCAAATGATATTTCGACATGTTAACGAAAGAAGATCGCTGGAGTGCTTGAATTCCTGTCAAACTCGAAGTGTGTCAAATTCTGAATATGCCTCAGTATGTGAACTCAAGACTGTTGAAAAGGTTTGAAAGTGCAGGAAGTGTATGCCGACGATAAGTACCAGGTCGGCCTAGAGTCACAAATATTGTCAAGACGGTTATCTGGTAATAATTGAGCAAACTCAGAATACTGAATTAGTACTCACAATCGCCATTTGAGTACGTATTTCCATAAATTCTTATTAAACTATAGTCAATCATACTAGTCTCTATGCCAGGTGACCAACATTTTTCATTCCCCTAATATCTGCAAAGAAACACGCTTATTTAAACTGGTATTTATGACAGTAGGGCATTGTGAGATTCAGTGACACGCCTTTCATTAGTTTGAACACTAATTATCATTAGCAAATAATATGACGAGTACGTAGAACTCCTTTCCACCTGGGAAAAATTGCTGAACAGAATTCGCTTGATTCAAGGCACTGTCGGTCTTGATTTCATATTTATAGATAAAATTGCACCATTTCATCATGCGAGCCTGATCGACCCCTTCCTTGAAACAGAAAATACTCCCCGCATGCCGTGATCTTGTTAACTCACCTGACATGAATTTCAAGCATGGGCTAGATGTTCTAGGGAGAGTATTTGCAACCCTTCACAATCCACCAAGCTCTGTTTCAGAACTTAACAGAGCTTTATTTAACATTTAGTACTTTTTGTACCTACAACTTATACTTAATAACAAAGCACGTATAGGAAACCTATATACTGCGTGCCTGGATGTAAGAGGTGACAAAACAACTGATTAAACTGTATCATTCCCTTTTTATTTCCTCTGTTTTCAACAAAGTGTGAACTCCTTTTAAACTCAGTTTTTTTACAATCTGTTTCTTTGAATAATAAAACGAATTATTACTTTTCTTTCAATTTGTTTCCCTAATTTAAAAGTTACCTTCGCATATCCCATGTCTCGCCATTTCGATTCAGATTTCCTCTATTATTCGCATAATTTTTAATTATACTTAACCTTTAAACACAAGTATTTCCAAATTGTACTTGTAATAAAATTTATGATCAATTAAGCAAAGAGCTGCATATACTGGTAATTTGTTCCCAGAATCTAGCTTACGAAACAAATCGCTCTTTTTTAAAGGAGAAAAATAATTAAAGGAATCGGAATAATGTTAATTTATGGTTGTTTTACAATAAGGCTTTTACAGATATTTTAGACCGTTCCTTTTATTTATATTTTTAATGTTGTAAATGTTCTTGCAGTTAGTAAAATGACTTTTAGCTTTAAAATTATTCAATATTTTTATTTACCTGATAATAATAAAACATTATGATATAAACTTGAACAAAACTTTAGTAAAGAAAGTTGCTTAAATTTTAAACAGCAAAAACATTTAAAAGAGAAAAGTTTTGACGCATGCGTAGAAGGGATTTTTTTTTCTCACAAGACTGGAAAACTGAAGAAACAAATGTGTATTTATGAGCCAGTTTTCTTGTATTCCATGAGTTTAAATTATTGAATTCGAATTCACAGACTTTTCTGTCATCTCACTTTTTTAGATGAGACAGAGCGAAGACCCGGAAGATCCTGAAAGAACGAATAACTCAACCCAGTTACATTACATTACAGAAAAGAGCCAATGTGGAGAATTTTGTGTGCTGTTTCATGATAAAATATTCTCCAATAGAGGCCTTGTAAGCAACTGTCTTTTATATCAAGAATATTTCACTCTATCCTAGTTCTTCGCAAAACGTATGAAAAAATAAACAATAGTAAACTGTGAAATAAAATAAATGAAATATATATATATAAAAAGTTTCTATTCCTTTTATAACACACTTAATTTAGAATAAAGAATTAGCTAATTAATTCAAATTTCTATTAACAGAAAGTAAATTAGAAACACCATCATTATTTGTAGCAATATTTTTTCCATTTCTTAAACGCTGGAGCTTACTTATTTGAATACGTGAGTATAGATAAAAATTCCCTTTATTAAAACAAGGACGTACTTGATTTTCTAAATTAATTTGAGTTATTAATATTTCTCATAATAATAATAATTTTTTTTTGAAGAAATGCGTTGGAGGAAATGATTCACACTTTGCTAATACAATTAAAGTGTACAAATGAATTTTTCCCTGAAACTGTAATTGTCGTTTACTTTAAAAAAAATAATAAGCCTTTGTTTACTAGACTCTGGATTTGACTCTATTCATATTTTTCTTTTCTAATGGTAATATCATCACTTTTCTCTAATAAAGTTTTTCTTTTGGTTTTATCAAATCGAATTCATCGGGATTTTATATAATTGAAGTTCTTGGAATCACAGCGAAAAAGATAATCATCTGGTTTTTCTTATTCAAATGCTTATTTTATCAAATTTATTTTTGATAAATGATGTTTTTTTTTATCAAAGAACCTGAAACAGAAACACATTTTAGAAGAATCAACACATTTTTAAAAAAAATATCAAACATAATGGGAATAGTATGTTTTCTTAAGAAATATTCTAAACGGTCAATAATATGTTTCTTTATTTCAGTTTTCGTACTATGTAATTTATTTACTATTAATTGTTAGTTATCTACCAAATTAAAGCATTTTACGCAATATGAAAATTCAATTTATATTAAGAAATTTAATCTGTATAAAAATCGTTGAGGAATATTTTTCAAACCGATATATTGTAATTATATTCTATACTTTTATTATTTAAAATTTAAAATATGCTGATGATTGTTAAAAAAAGTGATTATATATATATATATACTAGTTTAAAAATTGATAATTTACAAAAAGAAACTAAGCGAAGGTTGTTGATTTTTTTTTGAAAAATTCCTCATATGCATAAATTAAAGACACTTTATTTCTGTGTTTCAAAAATTAACATTTGTATTCTCACACAAATAATGGTACAATTAAATTGAAAGAGCAATATACATAAGATGAGGAAATAAAATTTAATTTGCTTTTAAGCTAATATTATTTTAAAATGTTTCCCTTTTCGATAAACAACGACTTGTAGTAAAAACAAGGTATGATATTCATATAAATATTACCTTGGCAACTGGTTAAATATTTATTCTAAAATGATAAATATAAAAGAAAAAAATGCTATAAAGTTTTATTTCATGGAGTTTGAATCCCATTCAAATAATTGATACAGATATGTTTATTTCTTTACGTTGATATACTTAACTGAGTGCTCGGTTCTAGAAAACTCCTTAAATGCCATTTATTTATAAAATACTAAAGGTAGTATTACGAGTTCCTTTGAGAATATAAAAAAATAATGGTAAACAAGTTGAGATATCAAGAACTGTGCTTTTATAACATTCAGTAAAAAAAAATTCAACATATAAAACAAACATGGTCATTTTACAAATTTATTTACTCAAATGACTAAGTGGTGAATGATATTTGATAACGATAACAGAATCATTTTACGAAATAAACAAAATTAAAGAAAGTACTATTGATATAATTATAAAAAAAAGTTATAGAATGTTACTATGATTTTCAAATTGCTGAAGATTTCATTATATTTATTGAATAAAGAATTGAACATATTTAAAGAAAGGTAATGAATGATTATGGCATGTAAGATAAGTTATAATGTTGTAATTAAAAGATAATAATAAACGTATATGAAGAGTAAAGTAACACATTTTATACTTCACTTTAAATTTATGTAATAAAACTTTTTTTTTCTTGGTTATCATGTGAAATTATAATATTCCGCGGTCACAGACGACTGATAGAGTGAAATCTACGATCGTACCGATCGCTAAGCCACTTGCCACTCACGCCTAATCACTATCGAGCCTGATTACAGTGGTTTTGGGCTCAATCAGGTTGGAATGATGCTGACTGAGAATATATAGTGTCTAGCGACGAATCAAGTTTCCAAATGTGTCTTGACGATCATTGAAAACGTGACTGGAGAAGCCCAGGGCAGCGTGTCAATCCTGCTTTAACTATTTCACTCCACACAGATCCTCAACCAAGGGTTATGATGTGGGGTGCCCTTTCCTAGATAGCCGGCCCACTTTGGTTGTCATTAAAGGCACACTTACAGCACAGCGGTACGTCGATGATATTCTGAGACCTGTTTTGCTGCCATATCTTTTGCAGTATCCTGGCCTTACTTTTCAACAAGATAATGCCAGACTACATACGGCACGTGTTGCTATGAACTGTCTTACAGATTGTCAAACACTTCCTTGGCCAGCGAGGTCTCTCTCCAATCGAGCATGTCTGGGATATGATGGGAAGGCCACTGCGTCTAATAGGGAATGTTGATGTCTTAGACCGCCAATTGGAACAACTTTGGCAAGAAATACCGCAAGTGACCCTCAGGGAGCTTTGTCACTCTAGGCTACGTCGCGTAGTAACTTGCATCGGGGCTAGAGTTGGGTCAATTCCTTTTTGTGCTTGTTATTTTGTAAGTATGTAACTCTGAATAATGTCTCACTCTCTCTCTTTTATAATTAATATTAAGATACTCAATTAAATATAAGACTTAATGCAAACGATGAAATATCGAGAAATTGACAATAGGAAACTTTTTCTGTATTAAAATTAAAGGAAACGATAAATTATTAAATTGTTTATATTTAAGATAAAAAGGTAATTAAAATTAAAGCAAACGATAAACTGTTAAATTGAATATTACTTCAACAACATCATTCAACAAAAGTTGTTCAAATGAGAAGGGTCTCCATATTAGAAATTGGTTCAAGGATTCTAGAATACCGTTTGTAACTGTAATTAGATTTTAGTTGAATAGAGGATATGACGCCAATTAAATGATGTGGTAAACAACTCATTAATTTTGCAAGTGCAACAATTGATTGGAACAATTATATGAGAGAAGTTTGTTCTAATGAAAAATTCTAATAAATATACATCTAATGAAAAATTAATAGGTATACCCAATAAAAATTGTTGAAATTGATGAAAGTTTATTTCTCCGGCGTTGGAACAACAGCGATATTGTACTTCCACAGTGAAATTTCGGTCGAAAATTCAGGAAAAGTGTCTACAATCTCGGGAACATTTCTTGAACATAAATATGTAGGATCAATCATCTATTCAGGCTGTTGAAAGAGGTAGAAAACTGAACATCTTGAAGAAGAAAGCGCTAGTTATTTCATTGTTAACCATTTTATGTTAATCTAACGATGGGTGTTCATACGTAAAATGTCCTCGTCATAAGAAACAACGAGCACAGTTCGGCGTCATCTTGAATTATAGTCACGTAAAGTGTGAGTAAAAAATATTTAAGGGAAAAAATGTTTTTTTGATGAAATATTGAGAGCCATTTCGAAAATATGGCCTGTAATGTAGAGTGTGATGTTATATAAATATTTAAAAATATTATTATGAAATATACAAGTTTCATATTATTTGATAAGTGATTTTTTTCTACATTTAAATTTCACGTATCGCTAGATTGGTGACAACATTGATGCAATCGTAATTTAGAGGGCACCGAAGTACATAAAATATACATAAATATTCTCTCCAACTGAAGAAAATGTGTCTGTTACATTAAATCACATGTAATATTTGACACTTTTCACGACCAATATTTTTTATCTAGAATAACAGTTCTGAACCATGTGCTAAGTACAAAATAAACGAATTCTATTGATGGAAATAATTTACTTGATAATATTTAATTACAACATTATGACGTAAATCCGAAGATAATATGAATTTTGTATCTTAGACTGAAATCTTAGAAATACTACGTTTAATATCTCAAAGTTATATTGACTATACTTAAATAATATTTTTTCTAAGGAAAAATAAGAACTTGAAGTTTTAAAGTAATTGAAGCTTTTTGAGAAGGTTTGTATTTTTTCATCTACAATAAATCATCGATCTGTTTAAAATAAAATGAGAGAAAAATAAATAATGTTTTAATCGTTTCTTAATATATGATAAAAAATATCATTAAAGCAAGAATAACTGTCTCATATATATCTGGTACTGGGTTTAAGGAAAAAAAAAGAACTGAAAATAAGTCAGAGTAATGAAATGTCTTGATTTTCAAAACGCAGAATATGAAACTTTTTTTTTTAAGAAAATTCAACATTGATCCTTATGATGAAATATAGTTTTCGTAATTAATTGCTTGAATTCGAAAATGCATATCAAAGGTACCCAAAGGCGCTTAATTAGCCTTAGATTTTGAAAATGTTGAAATAATAAATGGTATATTTCTAAAAAAAGCATCTAAAGAATCTTTTAAAAGTATTAATTAGGTTTGGTTGATTTTTCTTTATAAAACTATTTAACACTTATTTTTCAAACTAGGATCTTTTTCAAAAGATATATCAGAAAAGAATTCTTTTATAAAAAGTTAATGTTATGACGTTTTGCATTTTTTTTTTCTTTTCTGAAATGAAGATCCAATTATTTTGCGAAGGATATAAATATACTAAATATCATAGTTTTGTTCCAAGATACTCAATGAGTATTAATTAATTTAATGATTCTTTCAAAAAAGAATGTACAAAAATGAGGATAAATATGTTTTTCTTAATTCATCTTTTATTGTGGAAGCTTTAGAAATTAAAGGAAGGTATCACAGAATTATATTATACGAAGATCTTGTTATGTTTAAGAACACTTAATTAGAAATTAAATATAATTGATGATTTTGAAGGGCCAAAAACGAATTTTAAAGATTTTGTGTAAATGAAAAAAAAAATGTGTCTTCATTCTTGTAGTATGTGTTCAAAACAGTTAAAAATTAGTATAATAATATTTGTTATGATGGTAATACATTTTGAAGGAACTACATATTTATCTTTAATTAGAAATGCATTTCAATATTTCAAATATTACATGCAATAATAGATCTATTAAATTTGAAAATAGTTTTCTAAAAAAAATATTATTCATAAAAAAATCCGGCAATAATCACTTGTACCTTTGGTCAAATATATTTATACAGACAATAGAATTTAATATGTTTTGAATGAATTTATTTATTATCTTTTTATTATTTGAATGATCGATATCGTATAGATTTAATACTAATAATATCTTCTAATATCTAGATTTATTTTGTGTGATTTACATAATCATAAAAGTGTATAAGGGCAGCTAAACTCACACAGAAAAAAGAGATAACTGTAAAACAGATATTTTGATTAATTTTAAACGAATTCTTTATCTCTTGGTAAGTAAAATGTAGAAAGTTTCTGATCGAGTTAAACACAATAATTTAACAAGGAATGCCTAAACGTAAGATAATTCTCGAAAATAAGTGATGTTTTTCCAAAAGCAAAAGTTATCGAATCGCAAATATTTAAGTATAAGCTACAGCATTCGTATCAAAATCCTTCTCTTCTAGTTTAAGGTTATTGAACGCATCAATTTTTCTCATTCATTGATTGAATGATAAATCTAAAATACGAACCAAGAAAATACAATGAATTCCACTCTACACAAATTTTCTTAGACAATTTCGGGGAAAAGACATGTATACTTGCTGTAGGATATAATATAGCTTAGACAGCACTGAATAAAACAGAATAAAGTAACTTAAAGAATATTGCAAGCTCTCATTGAGAAATACTACACATTACAAGTTTATCTCATTAAACAAATGTAAGAAAAACATAACTTTTAATAGATTTTATGGTGGAACTTGATTGCATATTCAAGTCACACTTAAAAGTAACACAGGAGCTATTTGTGACGGATCACGTAATTTTATGCGATGGTCAAGAGGCAAGGGTGATATAACATACCTGTGCAGGAAAATTCTCTTTACAAACTTTAACTTCATGCCAACGACAGGACTTAGAACTTCGAGAGAATTAACGTCAATCAGCCTCAATACAATGGGGGGGAGAGTAGTCTTTAGTGGTATCAGGACACGATACAACCACCCAATGGAAACAACACCTGCCACAATTTCGTGAACATGGTCACTAGAGTACAAAGGACATTTTAGTGTAGAAGAAACTTAGATTGAAATAGTTGCAAAATTTTCGATTTTAATAAATGCGACACATGTACATATAAGTAATTTAAAAAAAAATCCACATCAAATTTAATGTTCATAAAAAGGAATTTATTATGCATATTTCAAATTTGAAAATAAATTCTTAAATTTAAAATAGAATATTTGATAACATTTTTTTTTAATTTCTCTCTCACAAAACCATTATTTTAAGTATAATACTTCATTAAATTTTATTTTAATTTTTGCTGAAAACTTCCTTTAGCAAAAAGTAAATAAATCATGTAATTTCATTCAATCTTACATTTATTGCGTAAATGTGAATTAACGCTTCAAAATTTTAATTTTCATTTAATCTGAATTTTTATGACTGCATGGATTTCATGATTAATTCATTCACTGAAATATTCAATTATTTATATATTCCTGTTATTTCTCACTCATTAATCAATCAAAAATTCTCTCAATCAATTCTAACTTTATTCATTCCTTTCTCATTAATTAATTTATTAATTCACTCACTCATTCATTTATTTAAAATTCTCATTCGCTCAAGCATGCACTCATACACACTTCCTCACCATTTTATCGTTGAATGAAATAATAGTACTTGGATATTAAAATCAAAACAAAAAAGACATAAATATCTCACAATTATGTCAGAATCACTAGAATTTCTCACTAGCTTACGAAGATTCTTCTGTTTTTATATAAATATTAATATTAAATAGACATAATTTTAACATGTATAAAAATCATACTGAATTAAAATTATAGCTATGAAAAGCCAAAATTTAAATACAATTATTATAAAATTAGAAATTTTACGGTATTAATGAAAAGTTGTAAGTTTAGTAAAAAGTAAAAAGTTAAAGTACCATTTAGTAAGAAGTTGATAATACCAAACTCTCAGATTAAAACTGCAATCAAAATACAAATTACTCTAATGTAAAGAGTTATAAAAATACTTACAAATTATATAAAACAAATCAAGAATGCATATTATACTTGATAATTTTCATTTAGTACTAAGATATAACCAATATTTAAAAACCCAAGCGAAGTTAACCAACCCAGTATACAAATCTATACGAAAAAATACAATGCACACATAAGCCATGAGGAGAGGGAAAAGTTTAAAAAATAGAGAAAATAATTGAAAAATGGAGATATTAGATATTTAAATACTGTCTCAAACTTTCGATTGAAATTAGTGTGTTTGAACTACTTCTACGGATCCTACCATTGCAACTCCAATAATTACATTATGATTAAGTGTACATATACCAAGATTAAGTAATAATCCTAACATCAAACAGTATTTTAACCAAAGATAAAAAAAGAAAAAAAAGCACATGAAAACCATAAAAAAATTAAATCGTAGGAAATAATTTTAAACATGACAAAAAAATACATAATTGTTTACACACATTTAAGAAATTTAACCAAAAATGATATACAAAATTTACCTCCTGCAAGCAATCTGACGTTCATAAAGCTTTCAGTATGGCGCAATAATATTACATTTTTTAACCACCAAATACTATTGGTTGACTGATTTCATTTTCAGAACTAAATAATTGAACTAAAATCCGCTTATCCTACCAAATTTAAAATACATTAAAAAAACCGATAAACCAAGAAAATCGATAAAAATATTAAAACTCTTAACAGTAAATAAACCGTCTAAAAAGTTGGTTTTCAATAGCGTTTAAAAATAGTCTAAAAATAGTTATAAAAATATATATCTCCATCTAATAGAGCAATTTAAAAATAAAAATATTTCAAATAATTTTCAAAACCCAAATGTGTATTTATAAAAATATTATAGATGAATACTCTCTCTGAAAATAGATACAAAATGAGCACAAAAAATGTAAAAACTTTGTACCACAAATTATACAAACATATATATATATATTATTTAAATAGTTTTCAATTCTAAAAGAAAAATGATAAATTAAGTGTTTCTAATTCAATTCCAATTCAATAACTGTTGAATTTTGCACTATTTCATATAATTTTTTTATAATAATCCCCCAAACATTGCTGATTTTTATATATTTTGGATACTATTACTGCATGATTTCTCATCATAACTTGTTTCATCCTTATCATGCCATTTACAATGACTCTCTATTATCCTATACATTTAAACTTCTTTCCATCTTCACGTATAAATTTTATTCAGAAACTGAATTTAGTTGTAACCTCATTTCTGTCTTTTGAATCGGCAGATAAATATGTTTAGTGAATCATTAAACGTAGTTGAATGGAGATGTGAAATCAAATAAAAAGAAAGAAAAACATACAGTTTCAGCAAAGTAAAACAGATTCGTAATCATCGAGGCTTCATTAAGCGAAGCTTCTTTGATGAACAGAGAATGAAGAATGTCATTCATTCAACCGTAAACTCAGGAAGGATTTCATCGACCGGTTAAAAAGAAAAGTGTGGTCAGGAACTTAAGGTATAAAATAAAAAAACCGATTCATACATTTTGATTAATTTATATATTTTAATTAAATAAGATCCATTTTTACTAATTATACTACTCGTAAGACCATCAAGGCGATATAAGAAATAAAAAAATACAAATAGCATTGATAGAAATATTTCACTTCAAGGAAGAGGATTTTTTTTCCTAGGAGTCTCTGAATGATTACTAAAACGTATGTAGTAATTATTGTTTTTTTTTTTTTAAATAAGAATTATATTTATTTTCTAAATAAGTTTTAATAATATTAAGTAAAATAAAAATAAATTTAGACTAAAACAAATACGAATTGTTTCAATTATTTTTGGTTTCTGAAAAAATGAACAGTCAAACTTTTGTACATCGACACAAATTGTTTCCTGAAAAAATTGAGATGTATACAAATTTCATCAAACATAAGTATGTATTGGAAAATTATTTAACATGTGTTAACTAAAAACCACAATGTATAGTTTATTGCTTAAGGAAAACGAAGAATCGAAACATTAAATTATAAAAGAGACTTTTATAAATGTACAAATAGGCATAAAATTCACTAATTTCTAACAAAATATTTAAAATTAAATATTAATGTACAAAAATCGTATTGATTATTTTAATTAGTTTTAGACAAAGTAGTTTATACTGGTTCCTGGAAAACTCCAAGAAAAAAATATGATATTTAGAAATTTTGGTAAACAAAAATACGTATTTAACAATTGTTAATTATTTATTTATTAAAAATAACAATGTATAACTTAATTTTGAAGGTGGAAAATTAAATTATCAAAAAAAATATTTATTTTAAAAATGTATAAATAAACATGTACTTTATCAATCGGCTTGCATTCTACTCAAAATGTAATATTTGTTTACAACGATAAAAATATATTTTTATTAATATTTAAAGAAAATATTTTATATCTTTTTGAACATTAATTTTTTTGCATATACCGTAATATTAACTATTAATCATTCCTGTATGCACATTTCTTCAAAACCTTCAGAATTAAATCTCCACCTATGTCGGACAGTTTGGAATGTTTCCTGTATTTGTGGTCTTGATGGTTATTCAATTAATTCATCTTCGTTGTCTTATCCTCTTTCGGTTTATTTCATTCAAAGCAGATGTACAATATGATCTGATGTGTAGGATAACCAGCCACGACTGAATTCTCATTTACTTGTAAAATCTGCTCGTATTTGAAAATTGTTTGCTGTACAATAATTTGTTTCATATACAAAAACTGTTTGATATTGAAAATTCAAGATTCATGAAAGAATAGAATAAATAAGAATTTCTTATGCATAAAAGTACAAATTCTAGAGATTGTAATTTACTATTGCTTTTTTAGCATTTTAAATAATTAAATAATTTATTAATCTATATTGTAATCAAACTTTCTAGCATTATTCGGCCACTCAGTCGTCAGTTACTCTGTAAATCCAATGCCGGCCACTTCCATTCTATTTCTCGATTGATCTCTTCTGCAGAGTTCAATGAAGGAGTGATTTCCCTTCTCTCAAGCTCACTTTGTATTTTAACCTCTTTCACTCAGGAATGATGTCTC
Organism: Nephila pilipes; assembly: GCA_019974015.1. Lineage (NCBI taxonomy): Eukaryota > Metazoa > Arthropoda > Arachnida > Araneae > Nephilidae > Nephila > Nephila pilipes. The sequence goes on along the minus strand of BMAW01059182.1, from coordinate 3,606 downwards.
ATAGGAAAATTTAGGAAAAGTCTGTGACTTTCTTCTCCTTGAATATCTTCTGAATTCATCATCAGAAACTTTCCATTAGTCGCCAATTATGTCGAGGTTCTAGGCATGTCACCAAAAGAAATGCCAAATTCATCGCCAATGTTAAGGAATCATTCCTTAAATTTCCCTTGGCTAACTAATAACATTTCTGTGATTTTTCACTTTTCCTTCATTTGAGAACCATTGCACGGAGGAATCCATTATGTGATGTTTATAATAATATTTAAGAATTTCTTTAGAAAACAGTAAGATAAAAACTAAATGCTGAGTATTAACGAAAACAGAGTTGTAACATTCTCTGTTTGATGAAAGAAAACAAATGCATATTAAAAACACAAAAATCAGATACGTCTTTTGTATGGACAAAGTATCAAATCATAAAATGGAACTTTTAAGAAAATATAGAAATTTTTTGAGTATATATAAAATGTCTGTATTTATACCCATTTTTATAATGGAAAAATTTCATTTCTTCAAAAATTAGTTTTGATATTATTTCATATGTACTTATTTGAGGAATAATGTAACTTAGAATTTACAAATCACAAAGATAAATAAAGTAGAAAGTTCCAAGCTACAGTTCAATACTATAAATGATGAAATTAATGATTTTCAAAATAGTAAAGCTATAATGAAAGGTTGATTGAACTGACATTTTCGAAGAAACTTTCCAAGACATTTTGAGATATACGTTTGTTTGTTTTTTTATTTAGAAATCACTCAGGTTTTTATTTACACTAGATAAATTTTTGACTATTTGTATTTATGTCTTATTAAATTTGAGTATATTACATTTATAAATGTTTCATTACATACATTTTGTAATGGTAAAAACTGCATTACGTATAGAGATTGCAATATAAGACTTTACATACATAATATATGAAGTGTTCAAATTTACTTGCGAAATATTTTAAATTGAAATTTCTCAAAAAAAGTAAGATCTTAAAAATTCTTATACTGAATTAATGTAACAATCAATATTAGACATTTTTTGATAGTAACATTATGAAGTAAATAGTACTTTATATTGAATCAATGATTAAGTTGTGGAACGGGATTTTAGTTTAGTTCTTATTAACATAGCATTTTAAGCAACATGAGGGCTATTGGATCACGGTCAAGTGATGAGTACGACACCTGAGCTGGCACTCTGCTCTCCTAACTTCAAAAGGAGGACTTTGGACCCTGAAATTTAACGTGCATCAGCCCCGGCTATACGGCGGGTCTTTAGAGGCCAAGGATCGAACCCACGACTGAACGAAAACCGCCAGCCACGAATCCAAAACCACGACCACTAGGCTACCGCGGCTTGTCAAACGGAAATACAAATATATATGGTTACTGTGAAATCAGTTTTATTTATGTTAAACTATGTGTATGTCTGTAAGTTTGAAAAAATAGCTTGTGATTCCTTTTTTCAGTCTAAATTTTGTTACCACAGTAATTATTTTATTATTAAGTAAATATGTATATGTTACAAGTGATTTTAATTTACAATGTCTTGTTCTTAATGCATTTTTAATCATCTGACAAAACAATTTTTTTCTGATGTATCTGATTCTGTCGATCAATTCAGATTGTAATTGTCTGGGTAATATAAACCATTAAAATGCTACCTGAATAAGTTATAATTAATAAATTACTGGAATGTATAACTCTAAAAATATATAATTACTTAAAAGTAAAATAATAATTAATTCATGGAATAAATCACTTTCTTTTTCATACATTTCATAATTTATACTATTTTATTGTATTTGAGTTCCTTGTCTAATGAACTTATGAACTATGTGGTGAGCAAAATATTAAAAAGTGTAATATCTTGCAATAAAAATAATCTTTATTCAATGAAACTGATAAGCACACTTAAATTATTAGTTTATTAATCAAAATATATAAGGCCAGTAAAAATGCAATGCCATATATTATTTCATAAAATTCCAGCATCATTTCCTTTTGAACAATTATTAAACTCACAGATGTCTTTTAACACATTTCAAAGTACCAATTACCGTTGAAAAATTCAAATTTATCAATACAAAAATCTGGGAAATTGTAACAAAAATAACATATCTTATGTTGCTTAAGATTTTGCTGACAAGAAACTGTTCAAAATGTTCAAGTTATCAAAGTTTCATTAAAATCTCATGAAGACTTTCTAATCGCCATAAAATATTATAAGTATTCATGAAGGTCTAAAATTTCACTTAAATTTAATTTCCTATTTACTTTGCAAACATACATTTGCTATTCAGTATACGAAATTGCAATACATCTTATATATACCCAAATGAAAAAAAATATTGAATGAATTTTATGAGAAAAAATTTAATTCTGCTGAACATATTATAAAACGCAAAGATTTTTGAACATTTTCTTAGAAATCTGATTTCATAATATTTTGTGTAAAAATTATATTTACAATTTTAAATACAATTGTTCACAGTTTAGTCATTTTTAACAGTTTTTCATGTTCAACTTATATATTTTTACAATTTACACTTTAAAATATTCTAAATAATTTATTGTATTTCATTATTCATGTCATTTATTTTTAACTTGTTTTAAATTATTTGAACATGGTACTTTATTCTTTAGAAATATACATCATTATTTCTTCTTTAAAAAATATAAATGAATAACGTCAGAAAGTACGCGAGTAATATATGCTTATATAATGGTTTTTTACTGTAAGAAATTTTGATGAATTATTCAGCAGGTTTCCAAACCTAATGTTTTTGTTTCGTATACTAGACACATAGAATCTATGTTTAACAACAAAATGTGAGCTTGGAATAGACTTTCAGGTTAAATAGCAACATTTACATATCTTACAAACTAATTTTAATAATAAAAAAAACACTTTATGTCTCAAGTATACACAATTCTTCTTGCCCCAACTGCCACATTAATGTACCACATTATTACACAGACGCTACAACACATAAGATTCTGACAAAACCATAACAATTGTGAACGTTAAGTAATAACATGTATAATTTGCATTTAAATTATGAAATAAGAATTAAATAGGTAAGACTTAAAATTTACTTTTCATTTCAGGGAGTACATATTTTATATATTGCAGCTTTTTACTAACACGTATTACATTAAATCTAATACTTCTAGTTGTAGGGAGATTAAATATAAATTAGTCCATATATTTCAACAGAAACTGCTACTATTACTATTTAATTATGTATTGTTTCATTAGTTTCAGACTAAATCTAATATAGTTTCGAAGCCTTTGTTTTGCATATACATAATTATGCTACTCAGATGAGAAACAAAATGAGGGTATATTTCAGTTTAAATTTCCATTTTAATATCTACATAATAAAGCGTTCTTGAAATATCTGTTTCAATAAATTTCATTACTGCTTTTACTAAATAAATAAATATAATACAAGACAAATCTTTAACTTGCTAGATTAAACTTTTCAGATTACATGAACAGATTAAAAAACTCTGCATTGCAAGACACTAGCTGATATCTCATGAAAAAATTGAATGTACTTAATATTTATAAGTTTATAGAATTACATATCTATCTATCTATCTATC
>BMAW01059177.1:416570-428240 GCA_019974015.1 Nephila pilipes | reverse complement strand
ATAATATATTTGTTATAATAAAATAAGAATGCATATAAGCTAAGGAAAAATTTTAATATTATAACAAAAACAATTTAACCAAATTTTAAAGTAAAGTTTAAACTATCAAAAAATTATTAAATATACATGTTAAAAATGTATATCAATCCAATAAAAGTGAAACCAATAAAGTTAAATTGAAAATTGAAGAAGGCATAAAAGGATTTTAAAATAAAAATTTTGTGTGTGTTTTAAATTTCAAAAAAAAAATTAAAATATCAAAACGGAGAATTGAAAAATGTAACAGACTTTACTCTATTAAAATGGGTACTATAGAATCATAGGCCAAACATCAACACATCAACAAAATATATCAATAAAAAAAATATTATAAAACCAAAAATATAAATTATAAAGAATTCTGAAAACGAAAATCCAAAATATTAAATTCAGAAAAAAAAAACTCAAAAGGCCAAAAAATATGTATCTAAAGCCAAACGAAGGAAAACTTTAAGAATTGAAGAGAAAAATCTAAGTATGAAATTCCAGGTTTAATAATAATATTACTAATTAGAGATGCAAATAGATGAAAACAAATTTAGAAATTTACATAACAGAAACTAATATATTGGTTTTATTATACATTGCCAAAATATATTTAATTTTTAATAATAATTTTTATAAGATTACAGATAAGGTATTTGTGAGCTTTGGACAATTGACTTGTTTATTCTAGAATTAGTTATAGCATTTTGGCAAACCTAGAAATATTTATTCTTATCATGGGAAAAAAATGTTATACGTCATCTGCTTCTATGCCATTTTAACTCAATTTCCTCCTTTTACAAGACTTTGTGTGATTTGAAATATAGAATACATAGATTTTTAGCATTTAAGTGAATCACTTCTAAATTTAAATTACTTTTAAAAAAAAATTTCCAAATGAGTATCTAGTTTTGCGTGTTTTGTACATCTTGTTTGTAGTTTTCAAATATATGGGGATATCTTACATGCAAAAATATTGATCAGAATGTTTTATTTATTGTTTTTGAATAACATTTTTGTTTTATATTTGGTTTTTTTTTTGTTGTTGTTGTTGTTGTTGTTTTGTTTTGTTTTTGTTTCTAAGGCTTTATAATAGTTTTTTTCCTTAATTGAAATTTCATTTTTCTTAGTTTGCTTTTGGATTTTTTTCAGTTGCATTTCTGGTCTTACAACCATTTTTATTAATAAATTTTTCATGAGGATAGTTTAAGCAATAATTCTGGAATAACACAGACTAACAATCTGAAGCCTGTTACAAAATTCCAGTGCATTATTTTAGAATTTTTTTCTCCGGAACTTTTTTTTTTTTTATTTTTCATTTACTACAATTTTTTTTTATTTTTCTGGTTATTGTACATTCACTTTTCTCATAATTTACATTCTTTTAAATTTATAATTTTTCTTTAATACTTGAATTTGATTAATGTCTCTTTTATTTTTCTGTTTTCAATTTTCATTTGTCTATTTTTTATTTGGTTTATTTCTATTTGTTAATGATTCCGTTGCGTTTTTTTCTTTTTTTCTATAAAATCAAATTTTAAAATAGCGTCTCAGTTTATTTGTGAATTTTAAATAAATTTTGTGCTGTTAAATTTAATGTAAATTTTAAATAATATACATGTATACAATTATTTTTTCGTATATGATTTAGATATTTTTATTAATTTACTTACAGAGTTGGAAGATACTTTTTTATTTTTTAGTAGACAGACAGATAAATCTGTGTTTGTGTATGTTTATGAATATATATGGATTTAAAGTATAATAGTTCTAAAAGGTGTTGAGTTGAACTAATCTTAAGACTTTTAAGAATATATCCTTCAGTTCTTCCGTACAATAATAAACTGGATTCGTTGTTTGTCGGCTATTACACTAGTATAGAACTGCATTTTCTATATGGATAATAACACAAAAGAAAATTAAAAAACAGCTGTAGCTGTTTGTGCATGTTCAAATGTAAAAATTAATGTAATTTAATGTATATTTTATGAGAACCAAAATTGTGCGAGTGTGTGTCTGTCATGAAAATGAAATTAATGGAATGTGTGTGTCATGGAAATGAAATTTCAAACCTTATGGAACATAAGAGGTGTAAAATACCTTCAACTATTTCAGCCAGTTTCGGCAGCATATTGACATCTTCACCTTCAAGTCGATATCCATCTTCGCTGAGAAGTATCTTGGCATTCAGCTGCTGGAACCTTCCAAGGACTGCCTACAGTATTTCAGCATTGAAAAAATCCTTGTATATTCAAAGCATTTAAGCTATTTTTTGTGATTTAAACAGTATGTACACGCATAGAAAGTCAAAATGGAAAGCTCACGAATAACAATGTTTTGTTTATCTTATTTTTTCTTCATTAGATAGGTAAAACATTAGTAGATTATCTCTAGAAAAAAGTTCGAATAATATTCTTTTTTAACGGTGAAAGAAATTAAGGAGAAACGCGATTTGAAATATTCGTTTAATCCTTCTTGTTGTAATTTTTCTATTTTCATTTCTTTCGCAACCCTTTGGATTGCCTTGATCTTATACTAGATATAAAAATTGGTTGTTGCAAGTTAAATACTACTGGGACTTAGAAGTTTTTAAATGACATACAACAGGAATTCAAACAGAAACGTGCATGATGAGAAAAATTGATAACTCTTCAAAAATTTTGTCACAAGCGAAGATAAATTAGTATAAGCACTGATTCAACGGGTATTAAATTCTGTTGTGAGAATTGACCGATTTCTCACCATGAAAATTTTCCAAATTTTAAATTTCGTAGAGTTCTGTTCAAAAGTTTCTGCGTTTTGGAGCTTAAAAATAGATCTCATTGTGTTAAATGAGTGTCTCCAGCTTCTGAAGAGAAAACATTTTCTACAGAATCACTTCGAAAGATTTTTTTAATTAACACATAATTTTTTTCAATTCTAAAAATATATATTATTAAGTATATCTTATTAAATCCGCTTATGATACAATTACCAACAATCCCCTTACAATTCCTCTTAAATTATTTTTAAAAAAATAACTGATAAAAAAATAAGCAGAGATATTTATTTATTTATTTATCTGTATATTTTTTAACATCTAATTATACTGATGCGTATCGCAATGACTTTTCTCTAAAAATAACTACAGTAGTATCCAAGTTAAGTATAATTCGTAAAATGCGCAAACACGTGAGAGAATTTTGGTAAGAATCATCTGTTGAAGGTGAAACGTTGTCTTAATGCAAAAAACTTAAGTTGATGTCTTCATGCGCAAAATATCTGCGTGCGTTAGAAGACAGATAACCTAAGTCACTTTATATAAGCAGTTCCGAAAGTTTCGGGAAATTTATGCGCAATGGAATTTTATTAATGATTAAAAAAAAAAGAACGATGAAACAAAGCTGACAGGTTTGCGAAAATAAGAATCAAATGGATGGAATGCTAGAATCTACACAATCACAAATCGAAGTATTTGAAATTCTGGATGTGCATCAGTGTGCAATTTAAAAACTGCGGCAGAGGTTTCAAAGAGTAATAAATGTGAACTGGCGACCAGTATCAGGTCGACCAATAGTCACACCCGATCGCCAAGACCGATATCTGGCAGAAATTGCACGACGCAAGAGGGACAGTTGTGTAATAGAACTGGGTGAATTGTTCACAGTCGCGATGAATACGACTTTTCGATTAACTATTGACAGGAAACACAATCATATTTTCTTCATGTCAGACCACTAGTAATTTGATTTCCGTTCTCATCTTCGCATCAACGCTCTCGTTTAAACTGGAATTTAGAACATCGCCACAGCAGTTGGGACAATGGGCCAGTAAATAATATTCAGTGAATAATCTCTCTTTTGTCGGAACACCGGATCTTATCGGCTAACCATAAGGAGATGAAATGGAACTAATATTCATCCGAGAAGCATCACAGAGAGATATCGCTTCCCTTCAAGGGGATTCATGGTGTAAGCAGATATTATGATAAACGACGATCAGACCTCTCATATCTTTCAGATTGGATCAGTGACTGTAAAAGATACACGTTTTTGAATCATGTTTGCCTGTTTCGAGGTGCTGATAATCCTAAAAGCATAATAATGAATGGAAATCCACCTTGTCATCGCACGAATCTGATCGAACATTTCCTCGAAACGGAACATATCCAACTCACTTCCACGCTCTGCCGACTCACCAGAACAGAATCCTATCGCAAAAGGAATGGGATATGCTAACAGCATATAATTCTCACCCCTTCTACACCCACTAAGCTCCGTTCCAGACATGGAAAGAGTTCTTCTTGACTTTTAAAACTCTTTGAGTCCACAACTGACCCACAATGTCGCAGAAAGTATGGGAAATCGTTGTGCATAGTACCTGGCTGCCAGAGGTGACCACGTACGTCATTAAACTCCATCATCTCCTTTTTATTTGATTTGTTTTTCACTAAAGAATAAACCTCTCTTACACCCATTTTTCTTTAAAACTGTTTTTTCGATAATAAAAGTGATTATTATCGTTTGTTTGTATTGTTTTCTCTCAGTTTTACACCCGTTCCCCACCATTCCGATTCAGAATTCCTTCATTACTCTCAGAATTACCAGTTATGAATAATTTTTGGACATTAATGTAAAATATTTACCACATCTCTCTCGAAACTTAAAAATATTTTTATTACTCATTGCACTTGAAGAGGCAGAAATACAGGAGTATAAATTCAATCAAAATTGGCATAAAAACATTTGATGTATCCATAAATGTCACGAAATGTCTTGAATATTTCCTTTCGCGAAGCATCTTTCAGTATCTATTCTTCGTATTTTTCATTCAAAAAGGCACTTGCAGTAAAAAGGAGCTGTCATATGTTTTTTGTAATGCTACATTTACTGAAAACATACATTACACAATTAAAAAAAATTTCTTTGTTCCCCTGAAGATGCTAATTTTCATCGATCCTCGTTTTTTCTAGTTTTTGAAGTAACATTGTGGATTGTATTCATTTTATGAGATACGCATCAACGATCAGGGAGACTAACACATATTGCCTTGCTTCCCATCTGGATCGGTGACCTCATTCACTGTAAAGAAGAATCATCTCACAGTTCTGAATCATCCCTATCTAAAGTTAGCCTCGAACATTCAATCTATCCGATATTAATCTTCCAGTATATGCTTCTCGTTGAAGCACGACATGGACGTTTCAATCTGCATATTACTTCATCTTGAAGATGGCGCGTTTCTGCTTTGTACTTCTACCAGCGTAGACATATGTAAAGATCATAACACATCGATCAATAATTCCGAGTCTAACATTGAAAACAACTTTTTTTTTGCAAAATTTTTTTTATTCATCAACATAACATCTTTTGTTAATTACCTTTTAGGGTGATACAATCGTTCCAAAGCTTTTCCAAATCTTTCCCCCCTCCCAAAAAAAAATTTTTTTTTTTCTTTTTTTTTTTTCGCAAGAAATCTTTTTTTGTTGCGAGTAAATAGCGATAAACAGCTTTCTGAATCATCGACTCGTTGCTGTTTTTGTTCCATCGAAAGTAATCGCGGCACCCACTTGGAAAAAACCTTTTTCATGCTCAATTTTTCATGAAGGATAATAAATACACTTCCATATGATATCTGTGTCATCTCAGCAATCTCACGGAGCTTCACTTTACGATCTTTCATTATAATTTTTGTCACTTCACTCACATTTTCCGGTGTAACGGCTTCCACAGGTCTACCCGAGCGTTCCGCGTCATTTGTGTCGGTACGACCACGTTTAAACTCGGCAAACCACCGACAAATCGTTGCTTTTGATGGACAAGAGTCCGGGTAACATTTTTCAATCCATTGTTTCGCTTGCACGGTGTTTTTACCCATTAAAAAACAATGTTTTATCAGAACACGAAACTCGGTTTTTTCTATTTTTTAAACAAACTACAAAACGACTTTACTCCAACCTCGATAACTCATCTGTTTCTGGTCCGATCGACTTAAACTTTTGACACGTTTCAAGCATAGGTTTGTACTCTAGAAAGACCTGATTACTGGTTTACTACGAGCGCCATCTCTGGGTTAGTCTCGGGAGTTATTGATTGATGTGTTATATCTGTATATGTATTGTCTGTGTAAGTAGCTGATAATTTACAGATTATCTGTACATATAGAAAAACATAGAACACAATCCGTAATGCTCTATTTTTTTTTAACTAAGATTTTCCACACTTTTATAATAGTTTTAAAAAAAGAATCACTAACTTGAAAGATTCGCTCCTAGAGACGCTGCGATTAGTTTGAAACGATATCACAAAACCATTTGACGACGCGTATAGAACTAGAATTATATAGAAATAACGCGTATTATTTCTACATAATTCTAGTTCTCTTCATGTACAAGTTATTAAGATGTATGGGAAACGGCAGTATACCCGACATATTAAGTAAGCATTTAATGCAGAAATATTTCCGACCATTAAGAGTAAATGTAGAACTCTAAATAGATATCAAGACCGGATCGTAGCAAAAAAAATTTAATAACCTGAGTATAAATATTATACATTAAATATAGCTACATTTTTTCAGTTATTTCTAAACATTTTATTTTTAATCAAATCGATATAATGTCTTAAAAATTACTTTTCTTTTTTTTTCTAGTTAAATATTCCCTATTATTAGCATTTTGAGCATATTTTAATTTTTCTGACATATCTTTTTAAAATATTTTCCATGTTTTTAAATTTTAAATAAAACTACACCACTTTTTATTAAAGGAACTGTACATCAAGTTTACTTCCATATTCCATGCATAAGGGCTCGTCATTGCATTGAAAGGCCTTACCTCTGATTATAACGAACTTCGGAATTGTAAGTTCTGCATTTATTTACAAGAGTATGAAAGTAATTTTATTTAATAGGAAGATAAGCGACAATGATGAAACTATATTGTCGAATCAAGACTTTCTTTAGGAAAATCAATACTACACAAAGAGAAAAACGTAATGTAATGACGAAAAAGAGTAACGAAGACGAAAAGCAATAATAACGAATTCATTAAACAGAATTAAAGAGTAAAATAATATAAATATGAAGTGCACAGAAAAATAATTAAATTACAACGGATTATTTTAGCACATATTATTAAAGAAAATACTTACATATAAAGAAAATACTTAATAAAGCACATATTACGAAAGAAAGATGGAAACTATAAAGATAATGAAAAGATACAGTCTACTTTTACTTTTCGCATGCTTGGGTAACTTGATGTAATTTAACTATCATCATAAGAATATAATATAACGCTTTGGCTTCAAAATATTTGTTTAGTAAGAAAGGCGTCCACTCTTACCTGGGCTCCCAGCATGGGTAGGGCTGCTGTCCAAATGGCTCCGATGCTGATGACGGCCTGCGTGGCGAAGACAGCCTCCTTTCTGTTCGACATGTGACCTGAGCAGCAATTAAAATATTTCAGTGAGATAATGTGCAAAGGATTCGCAATAAGAAACAAATAAACTGTCTATAAGTCAAATATAATTGATAAACCTAAATGATTTAAGTGAAAATTCGTTTGATTACGATTTTAGACTTAGAAACAAAAGACAGCAAGTTAAGTACATAATTCTCTCCAATCCTTCCTCGGAAGGTAAGATTTTGATCCATTTACTTAATCTCTTTAGGTTTAAATGTTAATGGTTCCATTTACATGCCATTTTGAATTTGTAAAAGTAACATTACAATACCCTATGAATATTTAATTTTATTTCTATAATTTAAACGATAAACTTTGAAAAAAAATTCAAATGCATACACAGTTACTTCCTAGAATGGCTTATACTACGTTCAGAAGGTATCTCCATTACACATAACTTGCATTTTACAAGGACTGTATTTTTTGTAAAGATTTCATAAAAAACGTAATTTTTTTAAAAGAATAATTTCGAGGTAACTTTTTGTCTAATAGTTTCAAAATTCCTTGCTCTAAAATTTTGTAAAGAACATCAAATTAGTTAAGTAATTAAATTATACAATGTCGCACGATACCCCATTTTATTAAACTTTTGCCCCATTTTGTGATTTCATTTGATTACTATTTTTTATTAATTTTTGTATTATTTAATCACAACAAATATTAAAAATATTTAATAACAACTCAAAACACAATTTTCCGTTATTTTCATGAAAAGAAAATTATGTTTAATAAATCTGAAAAGATTTCTTTATCGATAGAAAATTGCTTACAAATGACAATGTCTCCTTTCTTGAGGCCAATCTTACGAAATGCTGCAGCGTACAGTCGTGTTTGCTCGAACATCTGGGCGAAAGTGTAGGTTTCACTTTTGGTATCCTCGCCTAGAAAGTCAAACACGATTATGAATGAAATGTTGTGTAGATAGTTATACATTGTATTCTTAAAAAACTACTTATAAAGTAATTTTCAATTAGTAAAGAATATTTAATATCCCATTTTTAAAATCTGTTGATCAATTTTTTGTTTTCTTTTTGTGAAAAAAGTGCCTAAAACTAGCGTTCCACACAAAATTATATCGACTATGGATACAATTATCTTGAATCATGTTCAGATAACGAAGTTGGTATTTCAGTTGAACCTTAATCTTGAAATTTAATAACTTTTAACAATAAACAGTAATAATATTGCTAATTATATATAATATGCATTTTAGGGTTGTAATTGTGGATGTTGATATTCAGCCAATCAACGCAATCATCATTAGTAATGAATGTCTGAGTTTATTGAACTATCAAGAGTGATTTATAATCTCAAGCCATGACGAAATAATTCGCGCGAAGCTGCATGACGAACCCAAGTGTCAGCCGAGAAAGATAGAGTTAGATGGTTCTTATATACTAGAGAGGAATTAGGGGGTAGCTGAAATAATTTTGTTGATTCAGCAATTAAAAAATTCTCATGGTTTTACTATAACACATGCGTTTTCAAAGAGGAAAGCGGTAAATTTAAAAGAGGAAGGAAAGGTTTGGCGTTAAGAACAATTGAATAAAGAGAAAGATGATAAATTCAATTTATCTTGGTGTGGGAATAAATACAATGAATTATTTCCTTCATCCCTAATAGTGAGGACACTGCGGAACCATTTTGAGATTTCTTTTCCCTCGCCCCCATCCGAAGATAGTAAATTAGCTAGCGCATATATGCATCCCCCAACGGAAGTTGCAGTGAAATAACAAAAGATTCGGTGATAAGGTTAATGCTACGCTGAGTAAATTTTGATGTAAGCTTTTCAATTCAAACTAAAAATACCACCAGAAAATAAATTTTATCCCAGACAAGGCAAATGCAATTTTAGAAAAAGTAGTTTTTAAAGTTATGTAATGAATGCGGAATAGCACAGTTGATTGCCAAAATAAAAGTAATGGACTAAAATCTAAGAAATGGGAGCCTTTTGGACACATTTCGAAGAATTTCCTCCAAAGAGACGTAAATAGGACTTAAATTAGCAACCCAGGAAATCATGCAAATTAAATACACCAGATAATTTAAATGCAAGGTGAAAAAAATAAATGCAATTATTGATAGAGGAAGCGACGTGAGTTTAATGAAATTGAATGTATACGAACAAATCGGATCACTAGAATTGTGAACAGAAAGTGCAAAATTAATGGGCGTTGGTTGTGAAGAAACAAAATGGCAGGGTTATTCTTACGCAGAAATATTGCTTGATAAATATGCTCTTAGTGCTCAACTTTTCATAAATCTTAAAAACTGCAAAACTATGTTACAATGAAAATTTGATTTTTCTTTCCCGAGTATAAAGTTAAATTATTGTTACCTTTTTCCAGCCATTTTAAATAATTAAGCTTAACGTTACAGTTATAAAATTCCTATTGAACATATCTAATCTAGACAATTATTTTAATCGGAATGCAATAAAACATATCCAAAGAGAAAACGCTTTTTATCCGATCATGTTGATTATTTCAATTTCGAACATTATTTTTTTATATCAGTAACAAAGATTTGCAATAATTTAAGTGTTTAAAAAACAGCACTTAAAATGCTTGGTAAAAAACAGAGATTTCTTTAGTTTTCTTCTTAACTTTTCCGTGCATATTTTATTGTATTTGTTGGATTTGGAACGAGCTAACTATTTTTATACTCAGTATTAAGAACATCTATAGTATTAAGAGCATATACGTTTTTGTTTTGCCCGCATCTCCCAACAAATTACCAAGGGACGCGAGAGTAGAAACAATGACGGAGGTCATGTTATCGATGTGTGCTAAGTTCTCTAAGTGAACCTATTTTTTATTCTTTTTTTGTGTATCAATGAATGTGTTCGACCCAAAAAACAACGACTAATTAATCAATTTAAAATACATCAAATGGCAGCAGAGCATGGTTAGAATGATTTAAATAGATGCGAACTCAGTACCGAATTCGAAACGAACAAAATGGATAAATCAAACGTTCTCGAACTAACTGGAACCAATTATTAAAAAATAGTCTTTAAAATTTAAAGCTATATTATGTATGAAAAAATTGGATTCGATTATATCCGAAATAAAAGCCGAAGGACTAAATGCAAAGGACTCCAGTGATTAGAACCAGAAGGATTTCGATGCTGAAGCATACATTAAATTATCCCTATCGGTCGATCAAAAGCTCAAATTCGCAGAGAGAGAAAATGCGAAAAATCTATAGGATAAAATAAAATTTACATATTTGAATAGCATCAACATTTACGCAATCCTAATGCATTTGCATTTCTCCACTTCAAGCGAATTCAAGTCTAATTCTACGTAAAAAAAGGATATAATGAATGGGAATTAATAATTTAAAAACATCGTAGAAAACCATTAGATATATTTTCTAATTTTAGATTGAATTGGTAATGCATCCTATATTATACACTGTTATTTATAATGTCTTTGTATTTATAATATTTTCAATTTTCGTGTAACATAATAAGGGATTTAATTCGGCAATGTGAACGATTCTAAAATGAAATACTCTTTTTAAATTAATACCAGTTTATGAAAATATAAAAATGAAAAGTACTTTTAAATATGTTATTTATGACTTGTTTCGCAAAACACGTTTTTATTGTTCATTTTTGCTGCCCTTTTTGCGAGTATCTATCAAACAGATTTATTTGCAAAATGCTATTTTACATTCAGAAAAAGGATTATTTTTTGAATTATTTAAATTAGTTCAAAAAATGTTTTAACTTAAATATTTTCAAATAATATTTAAATATAGGATTTATAAAATAATTTGTTTTATACCAATTCTCATTAATTGTAAAATGCCATAAATTGTAATGACAGTTGTGAAACCTTTCTCTCTCACGTGAAATTCGAGTTTATTTGAAGATAATTACAAGAAAACAATTTCATGACATTCTTGTTAATGGAATAAAAAAATGGTATGATTTTTCATCAAATATCTGAATAAGGCTCTTCACTATTTCAAAAACAATTTGAACTTAAAAACACTTACCGTCTATTATCAGTGCTAGTCTGTCATCTCTGTATTTCAAAAGGTTTTCTGCATGATTGAGTTTGGCTCCCTCAAACCACTTTGGCAAATCACTCATGGGAACATTTAAATCAACCACCTTGGGAAGACAGAGTAAGAAAAATAATTTATATATATATATATATATATATATATATATATATATATATATATAT